>CM031234.1:481586987-482015333 GCA_018340775.1 Taxus wallichiana var. yunnanensis
TGCTTGGAGAGAGGTTTCAATGTTGTGCAATCACACTGGATGCGTGAACGTCAACCTAGAAGCCTGATGTGCGTCTGTGGGTGTTGTGATTCTCGCAACAATAGTTTTGGCACACCGGTGGGACCTTAGAGGTCTTTCACTTCATCTTTTTAGGTTGGTGTGTTCCTTTGAAGATTTCAGCTTTTGGAGGCACTTACAAACACATCTGGCGACTCCATCTGATCAATAACTCATTCTCTCGAGTTACGTAACTGCTTTTTCATCCATTCCCATCCATCTTTCTTTCATCCCTTTCATTATTTTTCATTCCATGAAGTTGTGTAATCATGACTTCATTTCCATCACGGGACTCACATTTACAACAATAGTATATTCCACCTCCAACATGTTTTACAAATCCTCCAAATCAGCATTTTGAGCGGATTCAAGATCAGTATGCATACGCATATGAGCAGCAGTGCCAAGGTTAGTTTGGATACGAAGCACATCAAGAGCAAGGGTATGCTAGTTATGAAGACCATCAGATGCAAGGTGCTGGTCTGTTGGAGAAAATCCAAAAGATGGAGGTAAAGATGGTGCAGTCCAGAGCAATAGCTCAAATGAGAGCTTTCAGAATTGGTTATAGGACTCCTTGTCCATGGGGAGGCCCTTTTCCAAGACACTTCAGCCCTCAGGAGAAGCTGGACTTCATGATAAAGATGCTACCCCAACTTGCACAATGGACAGCAGAAATAGAGGCCTATACATTCGGTGTTGAACAACCTTGTCAATGGGTAAGTTCTACACCATCATCTAGTTTTTCTCTTCCCATTACTCAAGCAACATCATCTCATTTGGACTTGCAAATTTTAAACTCTCCATCTGCTGTCCCAAATGTTGATCCCATGTCTTCACCTCTCAGCCTTCCACCACACCTCAATTCTTCTTTCCTTTTCCCTTCCAAACAGTCATCCCCTCCACAAGAGCTAACAGAAATACCCCCTCCTCCAAAGAAACAAGAGTTTCTACCTCCACCACCACAAAAAATCACCAAGCCAATTGAGTTACAACCCATCCCTCCTCTTGCATTCCCAATTCCATGTGGGGAAGAAGAAATTGCAAAAATCAGTCATCAAGGACAACAAGAGGAAGAGCCAAGAAAAGAAGAAATGATTAAGAGCTTAGTAAGTTTGGCTCTTAAATTTGGAATTGAGAAGATTCCCCTGATGGTTAAACCTACAGAAGAGGTTGGAGTTGGAGAACAAACGGTGGTCAGGACTGATTTTGTGGCAGCAGAAGAAGAGCAAAAAGAAGAAGAAGATCTTGCAGTCCCAACTTGTCCTCTAGAGCAGCAGATTGAAGAGTTTTACTTGAAAAACTTCATGCTGGAGGAAGAGTTCAATCAAGAGCAAGATTGTCTTCAAAATTTTGAAGAAGGAGAAGCTGCTCCAAATCCAAAAGAAGAGGAGCACATCCCAGCTGTGGAGGAGAAAAGCACAGATCCAAGGGGTTTAAGCACAAAGCAAAGCTACGGGAGAACCTTCGTTCTTCTTTCTACTTCACCTCTCTCAAGTTATAGTACTGAAGAGGAGTTTGACCTCTCAAACTCCATGTTGGAGGGTGAAGGAAACCATGGTGGTCAAGTTACAGATCAAGAAAACACCATGGAGGAAGTGGAGCATTTGCAGTAGGACAGTCATGAGGTAGTTTATCTGTCAGATTTGGAGGACTGTTTTGATGGAGAAGAGCCGGTTGAGTTTCCACCATTCTCTCTTTCATCATCCACATTCCAAACACAAGGGTCTCATTGTCATGAAGGAGAATGTTCATTTGTAGTAGCCTTGCATCTTATAGAGCTCTTTGGAACCAAGATTGGAAGATTTAAATCTTTCATGTTCTTCATTGGAGGAAGAGAAAGGACAGAGGAATTTCACCATTTCTTCCACACCATCCATTCAAGAAGGTCTGCAAGAAGACTCCATTTTTGGAGATGAAAATCAGAGCTATGGGCATATCAAACGGATCAGACCTTGCCCAATCAGGTATTTGGCTTCATTAGAGCCAAAGAAGGAGTCACAACCAGTCATGCTTGTTTCTGAGCATGAGGGTGAGCTACAAAGTACCAAGGATCAGCTGTCATACCTCTTCAATCCAAATGCAGAGCAACTAAAAGAGGTATTGGTTCCTTCAGCTGATACCTTGATGATTTGGGTGGAATACCAGCTTCTTGTTGATTTTCCATTCATCCTAACAGCCATGATCAGCTCCAAATCATTTGCATGGCTGCCAATTTTGAAGAAAGGAAGCTATTTTGCACAACCAGTTGCAGGGTTTGTTTAGCTTGCCTTTGTTTCCAGTTACAGTAGAGTAGGTAGGTTTGCTTTCAGTAGAAGAAGTGCTTGTGCACACTCTGCATGTTCCATTTGGAGCAGGTATGATTTTCAGTTCTGTACATAGTTTTTGGTTTGGCTCGCACAGTTCATTTTAGTAGCATTTTGGCGAGAACAACTCTAAGTTCAATGGATTCAAGTGGCTCAGAGGGAAGTTTTCAAAGTTCATATCAGCTTTCAGGATTTCTTATGACTCCATGCCCAATGGATTGCTAAAAGGCTATTGATGTTCTACCTAGCAGGCAGGTGACCCCGCTGAGTCGCCAAATTGTTATCCAATTTCACCCCTAGGGTTGAAATGATAACATACATCAGGATTCTCAAGTCCCAGGAAAATTGATTAATCTAGGGAAAAAATCATGTTTCTAGGGTCCCTTCAGAAATTTTTTTAACTCTCCTGTCCAGGTTGAAAAGAGAAAACTCTGAGAAAATGTGGAAAAGTTGCAGAAAATAAGCCTGGGCCGGAAAAAAATTGTGAAAATCGGCTAAGTCCTTGTTCTAGGAACAGTTGGGACATTTGGGACGCCAAGGCGCGGATCGGCCGAAAAGCCTACAGGTGGCCTAAAACAAAGACAGGATATTTGGGACAAGAGTATGCGAAGGATCTGAACCGGCCGGGAGTTCGGCCGGAACGGGAAAATTTCACACAGGGACATCTGGGCCGTGAGTGTGCGAAGGACGTGAACCGTCCAGTTCACCAAGCAGAGACTGTGGCACCGTGGATAGTTAGACCAAATGGACGCGAAGGGTGCGAGAAGTCGACTCGGCAGGAGAGATAAGAAAATTGACCACCGCTTTAGTACATTAGGGATAGATGGACGCAAACCGGATTTAATTGGACGAACCGGAAGAATTTGTCCCAGATAGCACTGGGACATTAGGGACAGATGGACGTGAACCAGCCGGTTCGGCCGAAACAAGAAACTTTCACACAAGGACATGTGGGACAAAGGGACGACGGACATGGAGAGCAGTGGAGACCCGTGGACCAACCAGACCACGCCACGTGTTAAAAGGAGAAAGGTCCAAAAGTCAAAGGGAAGTTTTGAAGGGTCAGCCTGAGCCAATCAGAAGAGGACACGTGTCCTATGGAGTAGGAATGCGGAGCTCGGGGAGGAGTTAGAGAATTTGGCTAGAAATTCGCCCAAAAGATAAAAGAAAAGGTTTGCCCCGCCCCCTATCGGCCAATCAATATATGCCACGTGTCCCAAGTGGCTAAAAGGGGGTGCGGAGGAAAAGTAAAAAATGTTCCAAGTCATCAAAAAGTCAAAGAAAAACCGTGGGACAATTTTGGAGAGAGAATAACACATCCAATCAGATCACAACACGTGTCATCCAGTGGCGAGCGTGGGAAGAAATTCAAAACGCATTTTCACTGTTTTGTGCCCTAAATCTTATGATCGACATATCTTTCGATCTAGAGCTCGGATCTGCACATTCTTTACATCAATGGAAAGCTGATGAAATTCTCTACATGATTCGGGGTCAATATTGCATTTTGGTTCAGTTTGGAGAGAGAAAATCAAGAAACGTCTCTGGCACATAAGTAAAAATGGGCCAGAAGCGACATTTCAACAACTAGTTTAATGCAAATGGGTCGCATTCTTCTTCAGACGGGCGAAGTGACGTTTCAACAACCAGTTTAATGAAAATGGGTCACATTCTTGTTTAGCATGGCCAGAAGTGATGTTTCAACCACCGATTTTAATGAAGAATGTGTTTTGGTCAATGGTGGTCTTGCTAACACATTTTCCCATGTTTTCTCTCTCCTGGGCTCGAACCATGCATTGTAAAAGGCCAGATTTGGCTCATTTCAATAGGGACATTACAAGTTGTTCATCTTTCTACTCTGCCCTCCCTCCTTTTCTTCTCCAAGGTCGAAAGTGGAGCTCAAACCTCCTCCCCTGCTCTGTAATGACATTTTTGCCTCTTATTAATGAAATGATGTTCTGTGCAAACTTCTGAAGCAACAAAATGTGTTTTGTGATGCATCTGTCCATCCTTGCTCGTTTTTGCTTGTTTCCTTCTTGCCTCTCTTCATTGCATGTATTTGTGCATGTTTGAACGTTCGTTACAGTCCGGAGCTGTGTTCATGGAGTTTTGGGACATTTTTTGTGTGAAATCTTTCCTTGGGCTGTGATACGTCTGTCCATCCTTCCCATCGCTCACCTCTCTCTCGTCCCATGGCAGTTTTGATAGATGTTCCACATTCTCCTTCTCTCGGTGTATCACCATTTTAGTGTAGGGTTTTGCTGTTTTCCCTTTTCTCTCTCCCTATCCCCTTGGTGGTTAGATTAGGATTAGATTAGCTTGCTCGCACTGGAATAGCTTATGCCAGTAGTTTAGGAGCAGGAACCAACCTTCTCTCGGAGATTCCTCTCTCGGTTTCACAAGTCCCATGCTTGGAGAGAGGTTTCAATGTTGTGCAATCAAACCGGATGCGTGAACGTTAACCTAGAAGCTCGATGTGTGTCCAGGGGTGCCGTGATTCTCGCAACAACAAGTATCTACCAAGATTACATTGAATTTTGTAAGGTCCGTGACCATTACCAAGCACCTTGGAAAGCTAGGAAAAAGGGATGAGATAACCTTGAGACCTATAGCCAACACAAAGCCATTTGAAAAGTGGGCCATTGACTTTGTATGACCAATTTCTCCTACCACACAAAGGACTAGATAACACTACATCATCACTTGCACTAATTACTCAATAAGGTGGGAGGAGGTAGTGCCTACAAGGGACTATACAATAGTGATAGCTGTAAGATTCTTATGGGAGAACATAATCAATAGGTATGGATGTACTTTAAGCTTGACTAGTGACATGGGTACACATTTTTTGAATGAAACAGTCAAGATCCTATTGGCGAGTTCATGGTGGTCCATTATAGGATGACCCCATACCACCCACAAGCTAATGGAACTACTGAGGTGTTTAACAAAATTATGAGTCACACGTTAACTAAAATTTACGATGTGGGAAGACAAGATTGGGATGACAAGGTATCATCCATCCTATGGGCATACATGACAACCTACAAGATATTGAACAAAGCCACACCATTTCAGTTGGTGTTTAACATGGAGGTTGTTTTACTGATTGAATTTATGTTACCATCACTATGTATTGCATGTAGGAGGGTTATCTCGATGAACAAGAAATTTAACAAAGCACATGGAGAAGTTAATGTAGATGAACGATAGGAGATCACTTGCTAGATGGATTCAGAAGACTGAAAAGGCATGAAAAAAACATGGCATGATCACCATATTAAAAACAAACAATTTGAGGTTGGGAAGATGGTTTTGTTATATGATTCCAAGTTTTTGCGCATCTTGGGAAACTGAAATTCCATTGGTTAGGGCCATATATCATCTCGTACATCCTTGATTCAAGTGCTTTCTAGTTACAAGCACTGGATGGAACATGGTTACCAGGACATTTCAATGGGATTAGGTTGAAGCCCTACTATAAATAAGTCTTCCTTGTGTTTATAAATAAGGAAGAATTGCCATTTAGCCTAGGATTTCCTTTTATGCATTTCTTTATTGGGTTTCCTTTTCTCGTTGCTTATTCCCCTCTTTGTGTTGTTGTTTTGAGTGCCTTGTGAACTCGATAGCCACTTATTATTTTAAAAAGGTTTTGTATGCACAGAGGACCTCACATCTATTTCTATGTGGGGTGGAGTAATGCGATGTAAAATGGAAGTTTGTAGTAGTTGTGTTTTGATGGCCGGATTGAGGGCACTTAGTGTGTAAGAGTGTATGTAGAATATGTGGACATAAGGAAGGTTGGTGTCAGGATATATTTACAAAACCCATGTACAAAGGATGAGAAGTGTAGGGACAACATGAGGTAGGCGAGGGAAAAATTAGGTAAGGACAGAAGAAGTTCCTTTGGCACTACAAGCGTGCGCGTGAGGATCTTGATCAAGAAGGATTTTTTTCACGTAGGATTGGGTGCGAGGGTAAGAATGTTTAAGGTTGGATTAGTGGAAAAAGTCACCTTTATTGTAAAAGTACATTGGTAGGTGGCATATCATTTACTGCAGGAGAGAAGAAAAAGCTATAAATAAAAGGTCAAGATACATTATTATTACCTTGCATTTGTGATAAAGAAGAGCTCTTACAAACTAGGGCATCCATGAAGAAGATATATGTGAAGGAAAAATTGTGAAAATCTAAGTGCATGACTAATGTGATTTGTGAACTAGGGTGGATAAGGTACACGGGCGTATGGAGGAAGGTTTGAGGTAAGGGTACGCCATCTTGTGGAACAATTGACCATGTAAGGGTTTTGTAACTAGGGCATGGGAGTAAACGATTTTTCGCAAAGGAAAGCCATGATTTTGAACAAAGTGAGGAAGAGGAGCAAGGAAGAGGTTGTTTTTAGTAACCAAACAAGAAGATGACACCAAATAACATAACTATCTCACCACATGAGGGAAAGGGTCGGGAAATAGACTGTTGTCACCGGCTTCAACGAGGAGTGGTTTGTGGAGATGTAATACCCAAATGGCATGTTGCTTGAAAAAGAATGGGTATTTCATGTAAGGAATATGGAAGTAAGTGATTACAACCATCACACAAGCACCATAAAGAAGGATATGGCATTAGAACTGGTTCACCCGATAGACAAAAGGACACCAGAAGGGATGTCAATCTATGATGATGAAGTGAAGGTAAAATTGGAGAAGGTTGGGTTGTTGCAACTTTATGAGTTGCCCTACTTTTGCTAACCCGAGCAACTATACCAAAGTGGTTAATGTCACGCATGAATGAAGACCACTTCTACTTCATAGGATGAAGGATGAGCATAACCCCTCAACTAATCTCTAATATTACCGGCTTTGTCTATGAGAGGAGCCTCTAGATGATGAATTGGAGGACAAGGAAGCTATTAAGGAGATAGTCCAGACTTATGATTCTAAAAAGGGATCAAACTATTTCAATATCTCAGATATCTATGACCCAAAGGTGATAAGGATGGCCATGCGTTTTGTATCTAATTTGAATGGAAAAGAAAGGTAGACATAGATAAACAATGCCTGGTTAAATGTGTGCCTAAAATTTTTAGAAGGAACCATCTATAACATGTTCACCTTCATTGCAGAAGAAATCATCAGTGCCACACACAAAGGAGAAAAGATCATGTTTGAAAATGTCCTCCTCACCATCATCTTCTCAGAAATTGGAGTGCTCGATGGGCCAGAGAATTTTGTATGGGAATATCTAGATGAATATCCTTCCCCCGCAAAGAGATTTGAAAAATACACTTATGATTGTGATACAGTCACCCATAAGGAACACCTAGAGAAATGGTACTAGAGGATGTACAACTTATTTAGGGATGAATGGGGATACCCAAAAAATTTCTAGTGCTACTGCAAGGAGAGGCTAAGTTTTTTTATTTATTGGTACTTTTGAATTGGTAGATTCACATTGACATATGGGACCAAGAACCCATGGTGTAAGCTACCTTTCTCATTCACCACACAATATTTCCATGTAGGGGTCAATCAATTCAAGGAGGTAAAAAGACTAAGGTTTGACCTCAACAAGGTTGACCAAGACCACCACAAGATGCGTAGAAAGTGAGTATACCCCAAGAGGTGTGCATGACAAAACCTGTGACATTGCCAATTGCTGGAAGGACTGCAATGAGGGTGTACCTACACATCAGGCCCAAGTATGAGAAGGGAACCTACTTGGAGAGTGATATCTCCATCCTAGAAGACCCCACTAGGAGAAAGAAGGCCACACCAAGGAAGAGGGAAAGAGAATATGTGCCAGAGAAGAAGGCACTAAGTGTAAAAACATCACAATCCATGGGTGTGTAGGAGTTAGGCACGAAGCTAAGAACATATGCATAGAGGAAGAAGTACCTTATTAAGGAAAAGGAAAAATCACCCAAGGAAGAGGTGCTAGAGCAAGAAGAGCCTCCTACACAAGAAGAATCACCAAGGAAGGAGTCACCTGCTGAAGAAGAAGAGAAGGAAGAGTCTCATATACTAGAATCACTAGTTAGGAAGAAGAAGAAGGTAGTGGAGAATGCATAATTAGAATAAATGGAGAGCCTAGAGGCGTATAGAGGTCGGGAAGGAAGATGACGAGTATGAAGAGGCTCATAACCATCCTATGTATAATGTGCATGACTCTGAGGATGAGGGAAATGAAGAAAAGAATGTAGAAGAGGAAGGCACTCAAGGAAAAAGGGAGAGTGAGGAAGTGAATACAAAGGATCAAAGGACCCCAAGCCTCACCAAGGAGTAGATAGAAGAGGCCATGGAAATAGAAGTAGTAGTAATAATAAAGGATTTAGTGGGAACAGAAGTGGAGCACAATGCTCATGAGATACTCAAAGAGATAGATGAGGAAAGCATGGGAACATAGTATGGGAGCATGGGCAGAGATCCTAGCTTAGTGGTAAGATTTCCAAGGGTAGAAAAAAATGAGGGAAGAACATGGTAGCGGTGCAAGAGCATGGAATGAGTTACATAAATGATCCAAGTGAGGTATTGTGTGCATAATTCCATAAGTCACCGTGCCCACATACCAGATCCTTACATAATATTAATTAAAAGAAGAAATCACTTTCCCATGAACAAGGAAGATGCTATCTTAGGAATTTGAGTCCCATGTTGATGAGCCCAAGTTCAAGGTCAGCCAAGGGGCACCGATGAAGGTACCAGAGAATAAGGGAGTGAACCCTCTGGTAAAAGCACAACAGCTTATCCGATGAACAAGTTTGCAATTCCCTCAACAAGCTATAAGTTGAGATTGAGGTAAGACTCTTTAGGAGGAATGATAGGGTAAATTTCCTAGATGAAGAACTAGAGAAGGAGGAGGAGCTCATTGAGAAGATAAAATATCTGAAGATCGAGTGCATAATTAAGGCATGAATTAAGAGAGGAGGAGGTGAAGGTGTATGAGGTAAAAGAAGATTTAAATGATCATAGAATCCATCACTTTGAAACACCTAGACCTAGCACCACCTAAGAAGAAATCTGAGTTGACCTTGTAATGCTTGGAAGACTTAACCCACATCCTTACCATGGAGAGGCAACCGCTCACTCTAGAATCAACAAAAGATGCATTTGTGTGCCGAAAGTGGAAGAGAAGCAGAAGACCGGGTGAGACAGCTTACATGATATTTTGAGCTCCTTTCCACTGTAGAGACCACCGTGTAAATGGTTGAGGCCATATATGATAACTGCACTAATACAAATAGGGTAATAAGCATCCTAGTTGCTACACATGAGGCGGGATGAAGGAATACCAAGAGAAGAATAAAGGAAATAGAGAAGAGAGAGATAAGATCCTAGCTGAGGTAGAAAATAATATGGAAGTGATCGAATCCTGATAGGGATTGATTAAAAATGGGCTTAAGGAATTGTATCCCCAAATTATCCATAGAATAGATGCACTAGATGACCTTAGCAAGTAGTTATAAGGGATTGTAGACACGCTAAATGCTTAAGGTTATGGACTAAGTTTTTAGGAGGTAAGTGCTCTAGTGGGTGACCTACTTCAACAGGTGCAGGGTGAAGTAGACGCTTGGGAAAAGATCGAGGTGAAAATAAGGAAGGAGTTCCCACTCCTCTTACAAAAACAATAAGATCTTCGATTGTTTTAATTATTTCAATTCTTCATTCTTCCATTATTTACTTCTTTGTTCAATTTATATGGGTTCCAACATTCATTATTCTTTAAAGGAGCAGTATGTTACCGAGGACGGATAAAAAGCTTAGTGTGGGATGATGTTGGACCTCAAAATATTGGCTAAGGGTCAAAAGGCACATGAGCATGTAGGACCAATAAGAAGAAGTGCAAGTAGGGAGAAGAACATAGGACAAGGGTTTAAGAAGAGTTTTAGAGAAACCAGGGAATGTGTGTAAGGAAATACATAGGGCCTAAAGAATTATCCATATTCAGCATTCTAGAGACACTTGAGGAAAAACATGACCTGACTAGGAATGCTGAGTGGATAAGGTGCCATCCTGGAGACTTGGTGGTCAAGGAAAGAATATTCCATGCATAGAATATTCATAGGAAGACATCATTGCAGAAAGTGGAGAGCTCGAGCAAAATAAGGATGCATAATTAGAAGACCTCATGAACACTTGACATCTGATCTACTCTTGAGAAAAGGTATGGTGGTGACTGTGTGGATGCTATAAAGTGAGATGTTTGGAAGCAAAGAAGACACACCAAGGAAGACATATAGTATGAGGAAAGTGAAGCTCTGCAGAAAATATTAGGAGGCCCTAGGAGTTGGGGTTCTCATTAGAGGACTGTAGGAATGTTATCATGTCTAAGGGATGGGTCTGTGAAATTTTTGTAATAAGGAAAGCATAGCTAGGACCTCTGATGTATGGGTTAGATCCTGTCTTGATACATTTGGTCTGATATGACCCTTTTGAATGTAATGTGGTTGTTGGGATTATGATCAATATAAATATATGGCTTTGTTCTAAATATTTGGTTCAGGGGTGCAAACCCTAGTGTTATTTCCTTATATTTTATGGCAGATTTATTCTTTGTATTTCATGTCATGATGTTTATCTTGTTATTAAATTCTTGGGTATAAGGATATGATAGCTCATGTTGTGATTTTACATGAATATTCACTACTATGCAACTAATCCTCTAAAAATTTCAAGATCTTCTCAGAATGCTCACATAAAGGAGGAGCTACATGCTCACATAAAGGAGGAGATACGTGCCCACGATTGCCTCGGTGAGTGCCAGTTCTGTTGGGTGATAGGCCAATGCGCATGGGGTTAGAAGTTAGTAGGTTGGTAAAAAAATGACTACTTTTGTTTTAAAGGATTTATATCTGTTTAGTTTCTTGTTTCTTAGGATGATCCTTCTCAAACTCCCTCATGAAATAAGATTTTATTTTAGCTTGCTTAAAATCCTCATCTAGGGAGATAGGAGAAAAGGACCAAACCTTGTAGTGAAGGAGAGGTTCTATGGCTCAAAGGAAGATTTGGAAAAGACTATCATTTGACATATTATTTTCTACCATAGTAGATAATGTCTTCCAACACCAGATGAACATTTGAGTTGACTCATTCTTATGTTTCTTTAATTTTATAAAAGCATTGATGTTATTTTCGAGGTAAATCCTGATATTAAAATTCATTAACTAAATTTGTTAGTAGATAATCTAACTTCACTATAGAGTTAGGTGGTAGAGTATGATACCAGTCCAAAGCACCTCAAGTAAAAGTCTTAGCTAAGAGCTTATGGGATGAATAAGAATTCACTTTGATCCACTCTTTGTAAATATTTCCAAAGGCCTTAATGTGTGAAGTGGGATTGGTTGACCCATCATATGAGATAGAGGGGAAATTCCTTCAATATCCATACTAGCAATGTAAGGTGCTAGCGAATCTTGTTAGACCACCCTTAATAATTTGATGTGAATGGGGGTTGGGTAATAGGTTCCTCATTAGGTCCATTGGGTAAGGGTAGGGGAATTGTACCCCTAGATCCCGTGTTAGGATGGTTAACCATTTGGACCATATTGGTTTGCATTTGAAGGATTTGGGCCATAGTGGTAGTTTTTTGCTGACTTGTCTTGTCTATGAGTTGTAGGATAAGATTAGTGGGATAAAAAATAGAGGCATTCGCAGATGATCCTTTTATGGTAGCCTTCCTACTATCCACCCTATTTTTAAGTTATTCGGAGACAAAGTCAAGGATATGTTTAAGAATTAATAACTCATGTTCCCTTTTGTATTGAGGAAACTTATGAAGGAATTTTTGGATTTTAGGTAGGAGGTCAAAGATGTCCTCAATCTGAATCTCTTCTTCTTCCTCACCTAAGATATTGTTGTTGTGGGTATTTTCTATTAGATCCTACTACACAATAGTAAATCTTGATATTGGATAATTAGTTTCTAAATATTACTATTCAATAGAGATGGAGAGCCCAATGCCAAGATACTCCATGATGGAGTGCTGAAATAATCAATAAGAAGCTCAAAAAAATTGGCTACGATGAAATCAACCATGTAAAAAGTGTTTCATAGGGGCCGAAGGTGTCTATGGTAAATAATTGATAAGGCATAGATGATAGTCTAATCCCATGCACAATGCCCTATCACCCAGTGGGTGATGGGCACTCACCCAAGGCACGCATGGGTGTTGAGTCTCTCCTTTATGTGAGTTTCATGAGAATGCATCATCTTAGGACAAATAATCAAATGTAGGACATAAAATAACTATACAACATTCTTAAGAACTTAGAACGAGTTGTCATATCATTGTATACAAAAAGAGAAATAATAAGCGACATATGAGGATGGTTCATACAAAAGGAAATACATAAGTATTATACTCCTAAACACAGATGATTTATAACAAAGCATTATATTCATACTAACAGAGTCAATAACCCACATTACATCCCTTGAGGTCATAACAGATCCTCATATAACTATGTAGAGCCAAGTCATGCATCAGAGCTATATTATGCTCATCATATTACAAATAAGAATGAAAACCCATCCCCTTAAATGTGCCATCACTCATAGAGCTCTCCTAATCCCTAACCCATAACATCCTTCATTTATTTCTATAGGGATTCACCTCCCTTTTATTTATTTTTCCTTCTATATCTTTCTTCTACTGGGCGCTTGTATTTATAACCTTAGCACCCACCGCCATGCCTTCCAGAAGTTACAGATTGGTCACCAAGTGTCGAAGTGGTCCTCCATGGGAGCATGCCTTCACAAATTTGAGCTCTCCACTCCTTGCAATGATGTCTTTTGGAACCTTCCATTACATGCCTAGAATATTCCCTTTTGATCCCACAGTTTTCAAGCTAGCACCTTATCCACAAGGGTCATGATTTTCTCATGTGCTTCCTGGGATGCCGAATGTGGCTAAGTACAAAAATTGTTTTTCCTTGAGCACACACACCGTGTGTTCTAAAAATTCCTACCACAACCCTTCCCTATGCGCCTTCAACCCACGCACCATTCTTCAACTAGGTCCTACACACCCATGCACCTTCTTGTACTTAGCTAATATTTTGGGGCCCAACATCACCCCACACTATGCCTGTTCTCCATCCTTAGAAACACTCTTCAATAAAGAAATAAAGAATGGTGGATCCTTACAAATGGTTGGAATGGAAGAATAAAGGAATGAAGAAATGGGGAAAAGAATGAAATAATGGGGAACTTTATTTCTAGAGGAGGAGAGGGAAATCCTTCCCTAAATCTACTTCTAACTTTCCCCAAGTGTTGACCTCATCTTGAGCTTGCTGACAAAGGTCACCCACCAGGGCACTCACTTATTCAAAACTCAATTCCTCCCCTTTAGTTCTCATTGTTTCTATGATCTCCTCCAATTGTTTTTCCAAATACTAGAAGACATCCATCCTCCGAGTGATTTGAAGGTACAATTCCTTTAGTTGGTTCTTGATTGAGATCCACAAGGTCTCAATGGCCTCTGATTTATTTTCTACTTTGGGTAGGATCTTTTCCCACTCATCCCTGTTCCTATTGTTACTTTATTGGAACTCCTTGAGTTTCACTTCATGGGTGGCAACTAAGATACTTTCCACTCTATCCCTATCTACGTAATTATCATAGGTGGCCTCAACAACTTGCGCGACAAATTTTACATTAGTGAGGATCTTTTTATATCTTTGAGATACAATTTCAAGAACCTTCATCTTATTTTATTTTTCTTGGTACACCAATGCCTCTTCTACATATTCTAAGGCCAGTGGTTGCCTCTCCATAGTGAGTATGTGGGTCAAGTCCTCTGGGCATTGTAAGGATTATCTCTGTACTTTTTGCACAAACGATGCTAAGTCTAGATGCTTTAAGACAATGGAATCTATGATCATATCTATCTTCTTGTATGCCTCTTGCACTATTGCATTTTCATCCTTTAGCTCAACCTTAACTGAGCACTGATTAGTTCCTCTTGCTTCATGTCCTTTCTTTTCTCAAGGAGCTCTTCTTCCCTTTTCTCCAATTCTACCTCTAGGAACTTCATCGTGTCTTTTCTTCGAAGAGCGTGGATTCAACCTCAACTGAAAATTTGTTGAGTGCATTACAGATTTTATCATATGATAATTGTTGAGAATTCACCAAGGGGTTTATCCCTTTTGTTTTTGGAACTTTCATCAATGCTCCTTGGCTTACCTCAAATTCAGGCTCATCAATGTGGGACTCAAATGCCCATGATAGCATTTTCCTTGTCTGAGGGTATACACCTTCCTCATAAAATGAAGCCATGGATAAAATTTGTTCCATTCACATAGTGCTCTAGAAGCGCGCACCCAACACCTTATTCAGATCATTGATGTAGCCCATTCCTTGACCTTCTGATGCTTCTGTGCTCTTTCTCCCTGTGTATGTGACTTTTGGAAATATTGTTGCCATATTATTTTCCTACACTTTCCTCCTCAGCTTCCTTCATCACCACATTTGCACTGTGGTCTACTTCTTGTTCCACAGGTCCTTGATGATTTTTGCCACTTCTTTCTTTACAGTCTCGTCTATTTTTTCCTTCGTGAGGCTTGGGGTCCTATGATCCTTTGTATCTTCTTATCCTCTTACTCCCCTACCTTGAGTCTCAGCTTCTTCTTCATCCTCCTTTTCCTCATATCCTTCATTATATTACTCATCTCCTTCTTCAAAATCATGTATATCATAGATAGGATGGTCTTTGCCTCCTTCTGGCTCATCATCATCATCCCTGTCACTGATGTAGGCATTTAGATTCTTCGTCTCTTCTGAATCGGCCTCATCCATCACCTTTTACTTCTTCCTTACTAGGGATTCCAGACAAGTGGATTCTTCTCTTTCTTTTTATTTGATAGGTGATGTCTTCATTGGTGATTCCTCCTAGGTGAGGGGATCTTCATGCTCTAGTGCCTCTTCTTTCTGGGGTCTTCACCTTGATAGGATATTTATTTCTTTGCGTGTAAGTACTAGGCTTAGCACTTACTCCTAACATGGTCACTTCTTGTGTGGTTTGAAAACTTGGTGCCTTCTGCACCTCTTCTCTTTCTCTCTTTCTAGGTGTGGCCTTCTTCCTTCCAATAGGGTCTTCAAGGATGGAGACATCATTCTCCAAGTAAGCACATTTTTCAAAAATTTCCTTATGCATAAATACACCCTTGTGCATGAGTCCTTCCTGTAATTCTCAGCATTAAAGGATTCAACATCCGTATTTATGGGAGACATATCTCTCCACATACGTGTGATTCTTTAGGTATAATAATTTTTGGTGTAGCTTATGGTGGTATATATCTACCTCAATAAGTTCAAACCTTAGTCTCTTGGCCTCCTTAAACCGATTAACTCTGACTTGGAAGTATTGCACAGTGAAGGAGAAGGGTATCTTGCACCATGGGCTCATGGGTAGTATGTCAATATAAATCTGTCAATGCAAAAGTGTTGGTATACTACAAATTTTACGTCCCCATTCATGAGTTTGGGAAACTTATATGGGATCCTCCACTCAACCCCGAATGCATCACACATTTTCTTATACAACTTTTCCAAGAAGCACCTTGTGAGTGGCCGTCATGGTTTCAAAAGTGTATTTCACAAACCTTTTTGTGGGTGAGGGATCCTCTTCTGGATATTCCCAAACAAATTTTTCTATCCCATCGGGCACTCCAATATTTGAAAATACAATGGTGAGGAGGAAATTACTGAAGATTATCTTCTCTCCCTCCTCGTACGCTTCTTATAATTTCATCCGTGATGAAAGAAAACAAGTTGTAGATAGTTCCTTCTAATATCTTTCGGCATACATTCAGCCATGCCTTGTTCACTTGTGTCCATTATTCTTGGTCATTGAGCTTAGTGACCAAATGCATAGCCATCCTCATCACTGGGTCTAGTATCTCGGTGATGTCAAAGTATCATGACCCCTTCTTGTAGTCATACATGGCTATAGTCTCCTTGATAGCCTCCTTGTAACTTAGATAATCATCAATGCTATCTCCTTCACAATTGAGGCCCATGAACTTGGATATCAAGATTACGGTGTGATGCACATATTTCTCCCTGTGAAATAAAAATGCCAATCAACCCATTTCTTAAACTAGGTGACATAGGACAACACAACTAGTAGCTTGTGATACTTTGGCCAAATATTTCCAACATATTGTTCATGTTACTATTCCTAGATGACATACTCATCAAATAGAATACATCCTTCACCCCACTCATCTATTATCTAGAATGGTCTTCACTGACTCCTATTAGTCCACTTGTTTGAGGTTTGACCATAACCTAGGTTAGCAACATAGTTTGGTATAAGGAACTACTCGTGGTGACTAAGGGTACATAGACATACTCAATCGACCTAAGTCGATTGCATGTGTCTAGTTACCCTAAGTCATCATGAGTTATCCACTATATACTAAAACATGTTCCTAACCGACCTAGAGTAAAACTAAGATCAAGTCCAAGTTTATGTAGATCTAGATGATTCAATTCCGAAGGGTGTTGCAACATGTCAACTATAACACTATATCCTTGTGAAGACCCAAGTCTTCATGAAGGTAAAGTCCTACAGTTGGCGTGTGCCAACATTGACGAATTACCCATCTTGATGTACATACCCAAGAAAGAAGTTAATTATCCAATTATTTTCTAATTAAGGTTTATTTCAACAACCCTGTTGAACCCTAATTTCATTATGCCCTTAAGGTTGACATCCTCATTTGAGTTGTTAATGTATTGTAGAAAATTCATGATTGCTTTTTATTCATTAACTTCCTACTTTAGGTTTAGTTAATTAAAACAAAACAACAACATCAATTAGATTTACTTAGTATAACTCAACCATTCTTAGCCTGTTTAAGTTCCAAAATAGGTTCAATTATAATAGACTTCATTGAGATGAAGTCTAATTGATAAATGTTCATATTTACCATACATTTGTTTTAAACCTATCAAGGTATTGATCAAGAGGAAGTGCACCTTCCTCTTTCTTGTTATGAGTTAGGGTTCATTGTACCCTTTACCATTACACAAGTCATCATAATTAATTTTCACTTTCATGAACATCCTTTAATAAACCATAGACTTAGATAAAATAACATCTATGCATGCTAACTCAATAAGTTACATTTCAATTAAGGGATAATGTAACTAATTCCCTTCCATCTAACTTATTTAATGTCAAACTAAAAAGGATCCATTTAGATAAGAATAAGAGAAAATAAAGATAAGATTACCAATTTCCTTACATAAGAATGCACAAGGAGAATGAAAACAAGTATAAGTAACTCTCAATATTTTTCAATTCATCATGGTGAAATACACATTTTACAATACCATGCATTTTGGACATATTTCATGTCAAACAACATCAAGCTCAATAAAGAAATACAACTTTTCCTCTTTCAATACATTTCAATAATGAATCATATTTCTTCACAAAAGATCCATCTTTAAGTAACAAGTAACATCATAAAAGTAATTGCCTTCCTTTATCACTTACAAAGTCCATTTGCAAAAATTTCTAGGAATGGGTTAGTTCATTGAACTGAGCATGATAAGCACTAAGAATTAAAACGATGTGCTCTCAACTAACTATTTCATAAAACAAACTCTACTTTTATGAAATAGTAAGGCCAAACAAATAGATACATCATAAAGCAAATAACAATCATAAAAGAAAGAACAAGTGATCAACCAATTTAACATTTAGTAAAGATCATGATATAATCAACACTCTTCAGCCATTTTTTACATAAGGAATTATATCAGATAAGTAATATTTCATCCTAATTACTTATCTCATTCTTACTAAAGGTACTTATAGTTTATTTCTTACTTCATTCAATCTAAATTCCAAAGAAAGACACTAACTCTAATATTTCCCAAAAATAGAGTTATTTTAAGAAGAAAAGAACCATCATACTCAACATTAACATGTTCCATCATAAAACATCTACATACCAAGCTAATTCAACCTTCATGAAAGGTTTTAGGTTGAGCCATCAACATCATAAAAATAAGAGATTCCTATTTCAGATGCTACATCCAAATTTAAAGCCCAAGATATAGCCTAAGTCTTAAGTTAGGCCACAACAGGTTAGAAATAGGAAAGTATTTAATCGATTACTTGCATTACACATTAGTCACACATTACCAAATATTGTTTCCAATCAACACAATTCAAGGTGAATAAGTAAGGATTTTCTCCTACTACTCACTTTACAATCCTATTAAGTAATAAAACTGAACCAAATAGTTCCTTAAACAAGAGTAACATAGAAAGAGGGAAAGGACGAACTAAGAGAGAAACAACTCATAACTTCCCTCCCAATTTGAGGAGG
The DNA here is from genome assembly GCA_018340775.1 of Taxus wallichiana var. yunnanensis. NCBI lineage: Eukaryota > Viridiplantae > Streptophyta > Pinopsida > Cupressales > Taxaceae > Taxus > Taxus wallichiana. The sequence goes on from CM031234.1 coordinate 481,605,690, forward strand.
TCTGTGTTACATTTCAGCAACTCAAAGAAGAGAGGAAACGATAATCTCCTACAACTTTCAAAGAAAACAATGATGAAAACCTTAACTCATAAGAGTAAGAGAGAAGGAAGTCACAACAAGAATGGGAGAAGATCCCATTATTCTTTCCCAAGAACAAAAAGTACATATCAGAATAAAATACTCGATATGAGATCAATCAAAAAATCCTTGAACTCTTGTTAAACATATGAAAACATGGAACTAAATGATATTGAACCGAATTATGTGACTAGTAGTATGCAAGTCAAATACCAAAGATGAAGTTCTATCAGAATCAACAAGATCAGAAATAGTAGTGCTTTAGCTACATCAAGAAGAGATGTGTTTAAAAGAATTCGTTTAACAACATTACATGAAATATCAACAATCACAAGACATTCCAACTCATCCAATAGTTTCAATCAATATAGCCAAACCTAATCATCCTATCCTAAGATGGAAACGATACAATCAGTAAAGTCAACTCATATTCCCACTTCACAGAGGTAAGAGAGACAATCTTTGGATAGGAAGAAAAATAACCCAACCCAAATTTTCAAACTCAATGAAGATGCAACAAGTAACAACATGAATTTTCTACAGGCGCACAAGTCAATCTCAAGAGAAGATTAGAAAAACCAAATTCATTTCAGTCCATTCCTAATGACAGGTTCAACTGTACATACCCATAATTCACCTAAATATTCTATTCTCTCCATGTTATTCATAGATCAAAATAAATGTAAGGGTCTAGAAAACTCTTCAAGATGAACCGATTGGTTAGTTCTGAAGCATGAAATGTCATCCCAAAAATATGCATATACATTCATTAAGTCTTCCCAAAAATCATGACAATATGGTTTTTAACAAACTTACTCTCAAACATATTTAATCAGGAGGTTCATCAGATCAAGATTAGGTAAGTCATTAATGAACCATCTTCTAACTTACAAGTAAAAATAACAAGGTCGACATCATGCAAGCTCAAGTAGGAGTTAACGTGTATAAATCAAATTTCCAAACCAGATAGAACCAACACTCGAATATATCTTTCATTATAACAAAACTTCTATTATCCAACTTTAGGTTAGTCTTCAGAGGTTCACAACCCAAATGTAAAAATTTCAGAAAAAGAAGAACTCGTTTATTGTTATATTCAAACAAGATGAATCCACAAATCATTGAATCCAAGTAACTTTTCCACACAACTTCCACATAAGTAACTAGATTCGAAACAACTAAAGTTTTAACTGAAAATATAGAAGAAGTATTTCATTCACTATTGTTTCAATCAAGTTTAAATCTGTAAAAAAAATGAATCCAAGTAACCATTTCAACATAGCTCAATAAAAATACAAGATTCAAAGCAACTAAAGATGCAACTAAGGATAATACCTTTCTTATCTCCTTCCAACAGAGGAAGACATACCCAGATCGAATCTATAGAAAACAATATTTTTCCATAATCCATTTTGCATAGACAACAAGATTCACATAAATATGACATCATTCCAGTCCCAAAAAAGTTAAAGCATGATTCACCACTATATTCAACAGGGCACAAACCCACATTCCATTGTTATCTAAGAGATTCTTCATCAAAAAAAATACAAAGAACAATTCAAGCATGAATGCAAATAACCATCACAAAAATAAAAACCCATTTTTTTCCAAGAGTAGAGTTGTTTTTATGAAGACATTTAGTAAAAGTAGAACAACTTAATGGGTAGAGCCTATCATGCTGATAGAGCTTCTATCGATTCTGTAAAAGGTTTCATCTAAGCCTCCCACAATCTCTTCTTTTTCCAAGAAACGTCAACACCCAAACCTTCTTCTTATGCCTCTTATACCTCAACTGGATCAAAAATAGTCCAAGGTGCCAAAAATAGTGAGGGATTGAAAAACAAAACTGCTGGTTTGAAGAACCCAAAATCTCCATGTAGAGAAAAAATCATCCATGAGAAAAAGACCAAACAACCTCCCAAAAATCCACTTGCATGTCTTCCAAGGTGGTTTCTTCACCAAGACCAAGACTCATTAATGCAAGGATGACCAACTCTCCCACCTAAATCTCCATGCCACCACCATCCAAAATTGGTGAGCTCAATTTCAACTATTGCATGCATTTTTAACTTTAGTGATGATGCCAACTAGACATTCCCTCAATTCTCCATGCCTCCACCAAAGTTGGTAGTATCCAAGTTAATAAATTCAAAAATCAAATCACTTTAATGCCATAGAAACCATCGCCACCAACTCCCAATTTCCATGCAACCCCTTAGGTTCCCTTTTAGCTTAGCATTAGTTTAGGTTAGATTGACATTAGATTAGGATTTGACCTTAGTCTAGGTAAATAGTATTTACCTTAGGTCATTCCAAACTTGCCATAATTAAACATGCCAACATAGGTTAAGTCATAACCCATAGTAGTTTAGTATTAGGTAATAGGTAATAGATAGGCCTTTTATTACCTTAGGTTATTTCCAAAACCCCACACCCGTAAAGCATACAAACTTAGGTTAGGGTGCAAACCTGAATAGTTTAGAAATAGGTCTAAGGTAGGTCCAATTTACCTTAGGTCAGAATCTGATTAGGATAGATCTTTACAACTTGGACTAAGGTTTTTACCTTAATAGTCCTGAAGTAGACCCTTATTCCTCTTACGTTGCTCAACATTTTATAAGATATTTTACAAGAAGATCCAAGCTCATATTTTTATAGAAAAATGCAAAGCAAGGACACCACAAGAAGGGTCCATAAAAATTGTAAACATACAAAGACTCAGTCCCTTATTACCTTCCATTTTAGAATGTTGGTTTATCATACAGATCAGGTAAGAAGAACTAAAGCATACCTTGGATCAATGGAATTGATCCAAGGTTTTTGCTATTAATGTTAGATAAGTATGAAAACAACAATACCAATTCATGACCTTTTAGAACACAAGGAAGAATGGCTTCATTTTCAAGTAAACAAAATCACAACAAAGTGAATCTCTATTTAGTAATGATTTATCCATTACAAACATGATTACCAATAGTCAAAAGAATACACCTTCCTAAGACAAATCACATGTCAACATTTTGCAAGGTCGAGAGGAAATGAATCAAAGTAACAGTTTGTCAAAGATGTTACATACTTCCCTCCTAAAAAGAATCATCATCCCGATGATTAACTTAGTCAAACAATTTGCATCAAGGACAAATCAAATTATTATACTTTCATTCATATGTTCAAAACAAAACTAGATTTTAAAATTCCATAATCAACATTAAAGTAGTTGTCCATTTATATGTAATGTAATGTCTTCCCAAGTCTGGTAGATTTATTGTCATATCAAGAATAAAATATTAAAACTTTATCAGTCAACATAATCAATTCTATTCAAACAAATATGGAAAAGTAGTTTTCATATCTTCAAGATTTTCCCAAGTTGCACTCTCCTCGTTAAACTGATCCCACTGGACCTTACATTGGCTTATTTCATGATTTCTTAAGTGCAATTGGTGAGTTTCCAACACTCGTATGGGTTTAACCATGATTATTCCTGGGTCTTGGACCTGTAAGGAATTCCAATTTAACACATGTGATAAATTTGAAAATGTATTTCTTAAGAAAAGAAATATGGAAAACATCATGCATTCATGATAAAGTAGGAGGTAATGCTAAATGATAAGCTATAGGGTTGATTACTTCAACTATTTCAAAAGGTCCCACATAATGAGGTGATAACTTGGTAGCCTTGCCAAAAGTTATAGAACTCTTTTTTGGTTTAACCGAAGAAAGACCTTCTCACCAAGTTCAAATTTCCTATCAACCCGCTTCAAGTCAAGCATAACTCTTTTTCCTATCTGCAACTTTTTCAAGCATTCATGAATCATTTTAACTTGTTGTTCCATTTCCGTAAGGATTTCAGGTCCAATTACCTCTCTATCCTCAATGTTGTCCCAACTAATAGGGGTTCTGCATTTCCTTCCGTATAATGCTTCGAAAGGTGCCATCTTTAGAGAGGTGTGATATGTGTTATTATACACAAACTCAACTAATGGAAGATACTCTTCCCATTTATACTATTGATCCATACAATACATTCGTAACATATCCTCTAAAACTTGATTAACTCTTTCTAGTCTGTCCATCCATTTCGGATGATATGTAAAACTGAAATTCAACTTAGTTCCTAGGGCTGCATTAAGTGTTTGCCAAAATCTTGATGTCATTCATGGATCTCTATCTGATATGATCAATTCAGGTACTCCATGTAATATGAAAAATCTCATGAATGATATTTTTGCTAAAACAAGTGAATCATCCTTAAGATTACCAGCAATAAAATGTGCTACCTTTGTTAGTTTATCAACAACAACTAGAATAACATCATGTTTATTTCTTGACATAGGAAACCCTTGTACAAAATCCATGCTTATCACTTGCCATTTGTACTGCGGTATGTTGTGAGGATACAATAAACTAGTTGGATGCATATGCTCAGCTTTAACTCATTGACATTCTAAACAATGAGTCATAAACTCAATCACATCCTTTTTCATCCCTTTCTAGAAATATTGTTGTTTTATATCAGCAAGCATCTTTGTAATGCTAGGGTGTCTAGAAAAAGGTGAATTGTGAAATTCAGCTAATAATTTCTTTCTTAAATCATTTAGCAAAGGTATGTATACCCTATTTTCAAACCGCAAGATTCCTTCATTGTCAAAGTGAAAACCTTTATATCTCACATCATTTGGATCTATAAGTAAGTGTTGTCTTTACTTGCTGAAAATAAGAATCATATTCCATAACACTTTTTACCTCATCTTTAAATTGAGTTCTCAATGTTATAAGAGTAGAAATGTGCTTCCTATGACTTAGAGCATCTGCTACTCTATTTTCCTTGCCTTTAATGTAACTTATGTCAAAATCATATTGAGATAGAAATTCTAACCATCTTCGTTGTCTTGCATTCAGGTTTGGCTGAGTAAAAATATACTTCAACCCAAGATGATCAGTTTTTAGTTCAAAAGGTTTACCAAGATAGATAATGCCTCCATACTTGAAGTGCATGAACAATGAAGCAAGCTCTAGATCATGTGGAGCATAATTCAGCTCATGTAACTTGAGTTTTCTACTTTCATAAGCTATGACATGATCCTTTTGTAACAGAATACCTCCAAGACCTTCCCCAGATGCATCCATTACAACAGTGAAGTCTCCATTAGGGTCAGGTACAACCAAAATAGGTGTTGAAGTTAACTGATCCTTCAAAGTTTTAAATGTAGATTCACATTTTTCATTCCATACAAATTTCTTATCCTTTTTCTATAATGAATTTATTGGTGCAACAATTTTGGAGAAGTCTTTTACAAACTTCCTATAGTAACCAAAGCAAGACCCATGAAGCTTCTAACTTCATGTACATTCTTTAGTGTGCAGGCCACTCAATTATAGCTATAATCTTGGAGGGATCTATAGCTATTCCATTCTTTCTTATAACATGACCCAAATAGTGCACTTCCGTGTCATAGAAAGAACATTTAGACAACTTACCAAACAATCATCTCTTCCTCAAGACTTCCAAAACTATCTTCAAATGCTCATGGTGTTCTTCAATGATTTTAGAGTATATGAGAATATCATCCAAGAATAAAAGCACAAATTTTTTCCAAGTATTCTTGAAAAATATTATTCATTAAATTCATAAAAGTTGTAGGTGCATTTGTTAATCCAAATGGTAAGAATGTGAATTCATAATGTCCATACCTTGTTCTAAAAGTTGTTTTATGAATGTCTTCATATTTTATTCACAATTGATGATATCAGATCAAAGATCTATTTTAGAATATATTGATGCACCACACATCTGATCAAATAGATCATCAATTCTAGGAAGTGGATATCTATTTTTAATCATTTCCTTGTTTAACATCCTATAATCGATACACAATCTAAGTGTTCCATCTTTCTTTTTCACAAAGATTACCGGTGCTCCCCAAGGTGAGACACTGGTCTAATCAAACCTTTAGAAAAATTTCTTACAATTGTGCCTTAAGCTCTACCAATTCAATGGTAGTCATCCTATAAGGTGCCTTAGAAATAGGCTCGATTCTAGGTTTGATTTCAATAGTGAAGTCAAATTCCCTTTTAGGTGGAAGACCTAGTAACTCTTTGGAAACACATCACTGAAGTTTTGTAATAATGGATATCTTTCCAAGAAATCACTACTTTCTTTAGTAGTTTCAGAAATTTTTTTGCATACAAGGTACAACCTTTATTTTTGGCCTTTTAAGTTGCATAGCTGATAATTTCCTAACTATAATCTTACATTTTACACCTTGAATGTTTGTTATTTTCTACAGATCATCAAACAACTAATATGTTTTCAAAATAGTCAACTTTTTCCTTATGCTCAGCTAGCCAATTAACACCTATGATTACATCATAAGATCCCAAAGGAGTGACATAAAGATCAACTTCTATGGAAAAACTAGGTAAGTCAAGGACTTGCTCCAAAAAGACACATACTAACTGTATGAACAACATTATTTCCATAATGTATAACCCATGATTTATCCATTTTTCAGCTTTTTTCTTTTTAATTTTGATGCTAATTTACTAGAAATAAAACATTTAGTAGCTCCAGTATCAAAAAGAATAGTTATAGGTATGCCAAATAACTTACCCGGAACCTCTATGGGTATGACTTTATTTTTCAGCCTTGTTTGTCATCTACTATTGCGCACGTGTATCTTTGTTGCCATGACTATGGTCATCCTTCTTCAAAGGACATTGATTTGCATAATGATCCTTACCACAATTGTAACAACCTCCTACTATAGGTCCCTTTTTAGGCTCAAATTTATTTCCATCCTTAAAGTTATCATTCTGACCTCCATAGGACTTTTATCCATTATTATTGTTCTTGACAAAGTTATTTCATACATTAGCAGCAGGTTTATTTGTTTTTTTTTCTTGTTGTTATCCATTACAAACTTATTTTTCATACCAAACTTCTTCCATGGTCCCTTCTTAGGTGCAAGAGATGATGAAGAGGAGTTTGGAACTTTCTTTCTGATTTCCTCCTTATGAGTAGAAATTGCTTTTAATTTTTGTTCCTGCCTTATGGATTTTTCAACAACCCCTTCCATAGTGGTTGGGCTGTGAACATCCACCTCTCCTCCTATAATGGGATTTAATCCCATGATAAATTTTGTATCCTGAACTTCTCGTTAGTTTGATACTAAGGTACATACTTAAGGATTTTAGTAAACCACTCCCAATACTCTATTACAATTAATTTTCCTTGGGATAAGTTCTGAAATTCAGTCATTTTCTGATCATAATAAAGTTATGGCAGCCATTGTTGCCTAAAATAACTTTTAAATTGATCCCAAGTAATATTCATTTCATCAATGTTTAACTCAGCCTTACAATTATCCCACCATGAGGATGCTTCATGGGAAAGATGATATGCTCCCCATATTGCCTTTGTTTCCTCTGAGAAGTTCCTTATCACAAAGTACTTCTCCATTTCACTAAGCCAATTCTCAGCTCCATCTCCTAATGTGGTGCCATCAAACTTAGGTGGACTTATCCTTTTTATATCATTAGTGAGTTTAATTTCTAGCCTTGGCCTTTTTATTTTCAAGTTGATCAGGTATGTTTGCATTATTGTTATCAACACCTAAATTTCCCACATTGGCGTTGTCCATAGGAGGTGGTTGATTTTTATTACTAGCATCTTCTTCCTCCTCATTTCCCATTACTTGTTTTCAAGTACAACTAAATGATCTCTTGTGTCCAACAAGGCAAGCAAGGATCTCATCGAGTTTTTGGGCAGTAGCTACTTCTCCACCAGGTGGTGGGTTGTTTGCAACATTTCCTCTTATTCTAACCATTTTTTGTTAACAAGAAAATTTAAGTTTTATCAGATTATGGACACAATAGGTCCAAGAGCTGCAACCTTCAGCTCTGATACCAAGATGTAACATTCCCATTTTAAGACTTTAGAAACAAGGGAAATATATATATATATATATATATAATGTTATCTGTTCTAAATAATCATAATTTAGAACACACATTCCATGCAAATCAATCTCATAACAGATAACCATATGTAGTTGTAAATGACTTGGTGAACTACCGATCTCTCATGTTAACTCAAGGTGTTGTATACTAAGTATACTTGGTTCTCTTACCCTATTCTGGGTATTGAGTGTTCTATTTAAGAGACCTATCTGAATATTTGTTACCAATATTCATCTGAAATCCCATTTCTTAAACTAGGTGACATAGGACAACACAACCAACAACTTGCGATACTTTGGCCAAAGATTTCCAACATATATGTTCATGTTACTATTCCTAGATGACATACTCATCAAATGGAATATGTCCTTCACCCCACTCATCTGTTATCTAGAATGGTCTTCACTAACTCTTGTCAGTCCACTTGTTCGAGGTTTGACCATAACCCAGGTTAGCAACATAGTTTGGTATAAGGAACTACTCATGGTGACTAAGGGTACATAGACATACTCAATCAACCTAAGTTGATTGGATGTGTCTAGTTACCCTAAGTCATCGTGAGTTACCCCCTGTACTAAATCATGTTCCTAACCTGACCTAGAGTAAAACTAAGATCAAGTCCAAGTTTATGTAGATCTAGATGATCAATTCTGAAGGGTGTTGCAACATGTCAACTACAACATTGTATCCTCATGAAGACCCAAGTCTTCATGAAGGTATAATCTGTAGTTGGTGTGCCAACATCTAATGGAATTACCCATCTTGATGTACATACCCAAGCAAGAAGTTAATTACCCAATTATTTTTCTTAATTAAGGTTTAATTACGCAGTAACCTGTTGAACCCTAATTTCATTAGCCCTTAAGGTTGACATCCACAATTGAGTTGTTAATGTATTGTAGAAACTTCATGATTGCTTTTTATTCATTAACTTCCTACTTTAGGATTTAGTTAATTAAAATAGAACAACAACATCAATAAGATTTACTTATTATACCTCAACCATTCTTAGCTTATTTAAGTTCCAAAAATAGGTTCAATTATAATAGACTTCATTGAGATGAAGTCTAATTGATAAATGTTCATATTTACCATACATTTGTTTTAAACCTATCAAGGTATTGATCAAGAGGAAGTGCACCTTCCTCTTTCTTGTTATGAGTTAGGGTTCATTGTGCCCCTTTACCATTACCCAAAAGTCATCATAATTAATTTGCACTTTCATGAACATCTTTTAATAAATCATAGAGACTTAGATAAAAGAACATCTATGCATGCCAACTTAATAAGCTGCATTTCAATTAAGGGATAGTGTAACTAATTCCCTTCCATCTAACTTATTTAATGTCAAACCAAAAGGATCCATTCAGATAAGAATAAGAGAAAATAAAGATAAGATTACCAATTTCCTTCACATAATGCACAAGGAGAATGACACAACAAGTATAAGTAACTCTCAATATTTTTCAATTCATCATGGTGAAATACACATTTTACAAGACCATGCATTTCAGACATATTTCATGTCAAACAACATCAAGCTCAATAAAGAAATACAACTTTTCCTCTTTCAATACATTTCAATAATGAATCATATTTCTTCACAAAAGATCCAGTCTTTAAGTAACAAGTAACATCATGAAATTAATTTCCTTCCTTTATCACTTATGAAGTCCATCTGTAAAAATTGCTAGCATGGGTCAGTTCATTAAACTAAGCATGATAAGCACTAAGCATTAAAATGATGTTCTTTCAACTAACTGTTTCATAAAACAAACTCTACTTTTATGAAACAGTAAGGCCAAATAGATAGATACATCAAAAGAAATAACAATCATAAAAGAAAGAACAAGTGATCAACCAAATTAACATTTAGTAAAGATCATGATATAATCAACACTCTTCAGCCATTATTTACATAAGGAATTATATTAGATAAGTAATATTTCATCCTAATTACTTATCTCATTCTTACTATAGGTACTTATAGTTTATTTCTTACTTCATTCAATCTAAATTCCAAAGAAAGACACTAACTCCAATATTTCCCAAAAATAGAGTTAATTTTTAAGAAGCAAAGAACCATCAAACTCAACATTAACATGTTCCATCTAAATGCATCTACAACCAAGCTAATTCAACCTTCATGAAAGGTTTTAGGTTGAGCCATCAACAACATAAAAATAAGAGATTCCTATTTCAGATGCTACATCCAAATTTAAAGCCCAAGATATAGCCCAAGTCTTAAGTTAGACCATAACAAGTTAGAAATATGAAAGTATTCAATCGATTACTTGCATTACACATTAGTCACCCATTACCAAATATTGTTTCCAATCAACACAAGTCAAGGTGAATAAGTAAGGATTATCTCCAACTACTCATTTGTAATCCTATTAAGTAATAAAAATGAACCGATCAATTCCTTAAACAAGAGTAACATAGAAGAGGGAAAAAAAATGAGAGAGAAACAACTCGTAACTTCCCTCCCAATTTGAGGAGATGTGTTACATTTCACAACTCAGAGAAGAGAGGACAATGTATAGTCTCCTATAGTTTTAAAGGAAAATAATGATGAAAACCTTAACTCATAGAGAAAAAAAGAGAAGGGGTCAACAAAAAGAATAGAAGAAGATCCCATCATTCTTTCCCAAGCAAAGAAGTACATATCAGAATAAAAGACTGATACAGATCCAATCACAAAAATCCTTGAACTCTTGTTAAACATAGAAAACATGGAACTAAATGATACTAAACCAAATTATGTGACTGCAGTATGCAAGTCAGATACCAAAGATGAAGTTCTATCAGAATCAAAAAGATCAACAACAATAGTGCTTTAGCTACATCAAGAAGAGATGTGTTTAAAATAATTCATTTAACAACATTACATGAAATATCAACAATCATAAGACATTCCAACTCATCCAATAGTTTTAGTCAATATAACCAAATCCTAATCATCCTATCCTAAGATGAAAATGATATAATCAGTAAAGTCAAGTTGATATTCCCACTTCAAAGAGGTAAGAGAGACAGTATTTGGATAGAAGAGAAATAACCCAACAGTTTTGAACTCAATGAAGATGCAACAAGTAACAACATGACTTTACTATAGGCGCATAAGTCAATCTCAAGAGAAGATTAGAAAAACCAAATTCATTTTAGTCCATTCCTAATAACAGAGTTCAATGGTACAAACCCATAATTCACCTAAATATTCTATTCTCTCCATGTTATTCATAGATCAAAATAAATGTAAGGGTCTAGAAAATTCTTCAAGCTTAACGATTGATTAGTTCTGAAGCACGAAATGTCTTCCCCAAAAAATATGCATATACATTCATTAAATCTTCCCAAAAATCATGATAGTATGGTTTTAACAAATTTCTCTCAAACAGATTTAATCAAGAGGTTTATCCTAATCAAGATTAGGTAAGTCATTAACGAACCATCTTCTAACTTACAAGTAAAAACAACAAGGTCAACATCATGCAAGCTCAAGCAAGAGTTAACGTGTATAAATCAAATTTCCAAACCAGATAGAACCAACACTTGAATATATATTTCATTATAACAAAACTTCTATTGTCAACTTTAGGTCAGTCTTCAAATGGAAAAAGTTTAGAAAAATAAGAACTCATTTATTGTTATATTCAAACAAGATGAATCCACAAATCATTGAATCCAAGTAACCTTTTCCACATAGCTTCCACAAAAGTAACTAGATTCAAAACAACTAAAGTTTTAACTGAAAAGATCAAAAGAAGTATTTCATTCATTGTTGTTTCAATCAAGTTTGAATCCATAAAAACAATGAATCCAAGCAACCATTTCAACACATCTCAATAGAAGTACAAGATTCAAAGCAACTAAAGATGTAACTAAGGATAATACCTTTCTTATCTCCTTCTAAAAAGAGGAGGACATACCCAAATCAAATCTATAGAAAACAATATTTTTCCAAAATCCATTTTGCATAGACAACAAGATTCACAAAAATATGACATCATTATAATCTCAACAAAGTTAAAACATGATTCACCACTATATTCAATAGGGCACAAAAATGCATTCCATTGTTATCTAACAAAGATATTCTTCATTAGAAAATACAAAGAACAATTCAAGTATGAATGAAAATAACCATCACAAAAATAAAAACCCATTTGTTTCAAGAGAAGAGTTGTTTTTATGAAAATGTTTAGTAAAAAGTAGAACAACTTAATGGGTAGAGCCTATCATGCCTGATAGAGCTTCTATCGATTCGACAAAAGGTTTCTAGCTGAGCCTCCCACAATCTCTTCCTTTTTCCAAGAAACGTCAACACCCAAACCTTCTTCTTATGCCTCTTATACCTCAACTAGATAAAAAATAGTCTAGAGGTGCCAAAAATAGTGAGGGATTGAAAACAAAACTGCTGGTTTGAAGAACCCAAAATCTCCATGATTAAAACACCATGAGAAAATGACCAAACAACCTCCCAAAAATCCACTTGCATGTCTTTCAAGGTGGTTTCTTCACCAAGACCAAGACTCATTAATGCAAGATGACCAACTCTCCTACCTAAATCTCCATACCACCACCATCCAAAATTGGCGAGCTCAATTTCAAATATCACATGCATTTTTAACTTTAGTGATGATGCCAGCTAGGCATTCCTCAATTCTCCATGCCTCCACAAAAATGGCAGTACCGAGTTCAATAAATTCAAAATCAAATCACTTTAATGCCATAGAAACCATCACCACCGAACTCCCAATTTCCATGCAACCCCTTAGGTTCCTTTTAGCTTAGCATTAGTTTAGGTTAGATTGACATTAGATTAGGATTCGACCTTAGTCTAGGTAAATAGTATTTACCTTAGGTCATTCCAAACTTTCCATAATTAAACATGCCAACATAGGTTAAGTCATAACCCATAGTAGTTTAGTATTAGGTAATAGGTAATAGATAGGCCTTTTATTACCTTAGGTTATTTCCAAAACCCCACACCTATAAAGCATACAAACTTAGGTTAGGGTGCAAACCTGAATAGTTTAGAAATAGGTCTAAGGTAGGTCCAATTTACCTTAGGTCAGAATCTCGATTAGGATAGATCTTTACAACTTGGACTAAGGTTTTTACCTTAATAGTCCTAAAGTAGACCCTTATTCCTCTTACGCTACTCAGTGTTTTATAAGATATTTTATAAGAATATCCAAGCTCATATTTTTGTAGAAAAATGCAAAGCAAGGAAACCACAAGAAGGGTCCATAAAAATTTTAAACATACAAAGACTCAGTCCCTTATTACCTTCCATTTCAGAATGTCAGTTTATCATACAGATCAGGTAAGAAGAACTGAAGCATACCTTGGATCAATGGAATTGATCCAAGGTTTTGTTGTTAACGTTAGATAAGTATGCAAACAACAATATTGGTTTACGACCTTTTAGAAAAAATGAAGAATTGATTCATTTTCAAGTAAACAAAATCAAAACAAAGTGAATCTCTGTTTAGTAATGATTTATCCATTACAAAAGTGATTACCAAAAGTCAAAATAATACACCTCAAAGTAATGGTTTGTAAAATATGTTATGAACCCATACTTCTCTAATTTGATCTTCACCTCATCGTTGTAAATGGGAATTTGATCTGGTGTCCTATTGTTAGTTGGTAGTGCCTAAATCCAAATCCATTTCCTTCTTTGTTGTGCTCATGCGATGGTTATAATCACTTACAACCATATTTCATAAGTGTGACTCCCACTCTTTCCCTAGCAATACCCCATTTGGGTACTGCATTTCCACGTACCATTCTTCGTTGGTGCTTGTGACGACAACAATTTTCTTTCCCTTGCCCTTGCCCTTTTTTTATTTGGTGAAATGGTTGGTTTCCTTGGTGCCATTCTTCTGGTCGGGATGAACTTAAACAATCCTTCCTCTTGCTCTACCTTGCTACTCTGTTCAATCCCAAAGCTCACTCCAAAGCTTCAACTCTTGAAATGAATCCTTCTTTCTCCATGCCCTAGCTGCAAAACCCTAACCAGGAAATCCTTCCACAAGATGACACTCTTCACACAACCTTCCTCACACCTGTGTACTCCTTCCCTCTAGTTTACAGATCTACTCTAGATGCTCACTCAAATTTCTTAGATTCTCCTTTCTTCACAAAAATTCTCTCTAGATTCTCTAGTTCACAAGAGCTTCTTTTACTTTGTAAACACAAGGTAACAAATGAATTTCTTGACCTTGTATTTATAGTTTTTTCTTCTTTCCAAAGCATTAAATTCTATACCACCTACCAACATACTTTAACATTAAATGTGGCTTTTTACACTAAGCTAACATTAAGCATCTTTACACATGTGCCACATCCTGCATGAAAAACCCTTTACAAACTTCTGGCATGGAAAATTCCAACCCGACCAAATAATCTTACGTGTGCATCCACAACGTCAAAGGAACTTCTTCTATCCTTTACCCAATTTTTTCCCTTGCCTACCTCATGTTGTTCCTACACTCTTCATCCTTTCTATACGTGGTTTCTGCAAAGCCTTTTTGACACCAACCATTTTCATCCTTCTCTTTTCTCGCTAGCTTCTTCATCCTTTAACAAGGTCATTCATTGCAACTTCTACTGCCAGATCAAAATTGTATTATAGGACTATACTTTGTATCACTCCACCCCACACTAAAATAGATGTATGGTCCTCTGTGCATACACAACTTTGGAAAAATAATGTGGTTACTAGTGTATAAGGCACAAAAATGAAACAAAAAGAAAGGAATAAGAAACTAGAAAGGGAACAAAAAGAAAGAAAGAAAACATAAAGGGAAATTCTAGAAATACAACCTTATTACAAACACCAAGAAGAATTATTTGTAGTAGCACTTCACTTACTCCCATTGAAGTGACACGATAACCTCATCCCATCCATACGCTTGCAACTAGTAAGCGTATGAATAAAGAATGTATGAGATGATGTAAGGTCCCAACTAATGTAATTTCAACTTCTTAGGATAGAAAAGATACTTGGAATCATACAACAACACTAATTACCCAACCTAAACTTCTTGTTCTTGATATGATGATCATGCCATGCTTTTGTCTTTCTTTTTTGTCTTCTAAATCCATCTAGTAAGTGATATCCTTTCATCTCACAACATCAACTTATCATTTATTTCTTCCAAAGCACTTGTTCCTAAGCTATCCCTCAAGCGCGAGCTATACACAATGATGGTAACATGAATTACACTGGTAAAATAGCCTCCATGTCAAACACCAATTGAAACGGTGTGGCCTTTTTAAACCTTTTGTAGGTTATCATGTATGCCCATAGAATGGATGATACTTTATCATCCCAATCCTTTCTTCCAATGTCACAAATATTAGTTAACATGTGACTTAGTGTCTTGTTATATGCTTGGCAGTTCCATTTTCTTAAGGGTGATATGGGCGCAAGTATTATGATGGGCCACCATAATTTTTGCTAACAGAATCGGGTCGTTTCATTGAGAAAGTGTGTACCAGTATCACTTGTTAAAATTAAAGGGAAACCATACCTACTGATTATGTTCTCCCATAAAAATCTAGCAGCTATTGTTGTGGTGCAATCATTCGTAGGAACTACCTTTGCCCACCGTGTCAAGTAATCAGTGTAAGTGATGATATACCGTGAACCAGTCCTTTGTGTGGCTGGTACAATTGGCCCTAAAAATTTGATTTCCCATTTTTCAAATGGTTTAGCACTAGCTATTGGTTGTAAAGGAATTTCATCTCTCTTTCTAGGTTTTCCAAGGTGCTAGCAGTGGTCACAGGCCTTGCAAAACTCAATACAATCTTTGTATATGGTTTCCCACTAAATCCCAACTAATAAAATATTCCACATGGTAGCATTTCCTACATAGTGTCCTCATGCAATCCCACCCTACAATTCCTACATAAATGCAACATGCTCATGCAGGTCTCCACTAATCAACATGTAGGGTGTGGTGCATATTGATAACTTCTTTCTCTCCAGAGCCTTCATCCCTTTTTCCGCCACACTTATTTTTAAGAACAATGTGATATCTTACAAGTTTGAGGGTGTGTGCCATAACCTAAAATGATTGTGCATCTTGCATGATATCCTCAATGCTTTACACATCCTCCCCTGAATTAATCCTTGATAAGTGGTCAATTCTGAATTGATTTTTCCTAGCTTCACCACCACTGTGAACTCAAACTCTTGAAATAGAAGGACCCAACGACATATGTGCCCTTGTAGAATGGGTTTTTTGACTAAGTATTTCAATGCCATATGGTCCGTGTAGAATATAAATGGTGTTTCCAATATATACTACCTAAAATTATGCAGCGTGTAGATCATAGAAAATGCTTCGTGCTCAATAGTTGTGTAATTTTTCTCTATTAGTGTCAACTTTCTACTTGCAAAGCACAAGGGATGATCAACAATTCCCTCACTAGGTTGTGCTAGCACTTCTCCCATAGTTGTTCCTGAGGCATCAACATGCACATGGAAAGGCTTATCCCAAGAAGGAAAACGTAATATGGGCACCATGACAAGCCTATCCTTCAAAGTGTCAAATGCCTTTTGTTGCACCTCTCCCTAATGAAAGGCACTTTTGTGTTTTAACAATTCCTCTAAGGGCATGGTGATCTTGGCATATCCCTTGATGAACTTCTTGTAATACCATGTATGCCCAAGGAATCGCACACTGTGCTTTGACTAGTAGGCTCCCCTAATCCTACAATAATTGAAACTTTGGCGGGATCCACTAGTAAGTGTCTTTACATATAATGTGTCCTAACAAGGTTCTAAATGGAGTAGAAAAGACACATTTCTTAATGTTGAGGGATATCCTCAATTGTTGACATCTCTCAAACATTAGTCTTAAGTTGTCATAATGGTCTTTCACCAATCCATACACAATCTAGTCATCTAGGTAAACTTGAAGAAACTTATGGATGAAGTCTTGAAATTCTTGTACCACAATGCACGAGAACACAATAGGTGCATTCTTCAATCCAAAAGGCATAACTATGTAGGAAAAACTTCCCCATTCAGTGGAAAAAGTTGTCTTTCTCTGGTCTTCCTTTGTAATCCTGACTTGGTGGTACCCTAAGAACCCATTTGTGAAAGAGTAGACTTCACACTCAGATACTTCCTCTAGAATTTATTCAATAAAGGGGGTTGGGAAGGGATCAATGACACACACTGCATTTAGATCCCTATAGTCAACATAGATTCTTATCCTACCATCCTTCTTGATATTGATAACCATTGGGCTTATCCATTTTGATTCTTCTACTACCTCAATGATATCCAATAAGGCCTCTTTTGAATCACATGTGAACCTTCCTTGAACTTGATCTTCATCTCTCCCAAGGAATGGTAAACACCTTTGAGTTCTTGGTACCCACATGAAAACAAATCCTGGAACCCACATAATAGATCATTGACTGTGAAACTTCTTCTTTTTGACCAATAGTCTCCGGATGATAGCTTCCTTAGGTTTTATCTCCATTCCAACGTTAACCTTTTTTTTTTTTTTTTTAAGGGCTCATGGTAGGCGCATGATCGCTCATAAATGATATCTATGACTTCACATGTACCTTCTGAATGGTTAACATCTAAAGTATCCATCTCTTCTCCATCTATTATATAGACCTTATTTCCTTTTTCTTTTTCCATGCACACACACTCAAGTTGTATTTCCTATAATTCCTCTTCATTAAGGTGCATCTCTAAGTAAGGCTCACCTAGTATCTCCAATAGCCTATCTTCTACCATAGCACTATCTCCCATTGTAAAATGCTTGATTACTTATAATGCCTTATCCACTGATGGCTTGGTACTCCTATACTCAAAAGCTTGAATGAGATCAAGCTGCCAACTCTTGCCAATTACCTGTTTGACGACGCATCTCTCGAATGAATATACCATGCACATGCACAACCTTGTAAGGTGGAATATAACTTATGTACCCATAATGAAGGTGATAACACTTCTACGCTTCCCATCCAAGCCTTCTCACATGCTTGGATATGAAATGAAGTAGCCTCTTTACCATGGTAGTCTTGTATGACTATGTGTATGTTGCTGCTAGAGAAACTTATTGAAAAGGTTATCCTTACCTCCCGCCACTCTAGGAGGTTCTCCCGATTTTTAGCCCACTAGCATGATTCAATTCTGAGTAGGTTGTAACTAAGAATTCCTCTTATCTCTTCCTCATTTCTCCATTGAGCTTCCATTTCTTGCAAGAAATATTTAGGATATGCTCCGCCAGAGTAACTTGACAAATTTCTTCCTCCTCGGCACTTGACTAAGCGTGCCTTTATCACCATTGTTATAGATCCTCTTAGTTGTCTACCAATTAACTCATAAGTCCCATGTACCCAATTGTCACATGCCACACTAGTGGTATCACTTAAGGACTAAGCATCTTCAAACTAGATAACTCCCTCCGTGGGGTGAATTATCTCAAGATCTATGATGGAGCACACATAGATTCTATCAAGGACTTATTCTCCTAATCACTCAATATAGGGTGCTGAATTACCATCTATCAAAGGGATGATCACCCTTTCTTCTTGTTATCAAAATTGATATACCCTTTGTTAAACAATAGGTCAACATTATTCTTGTAACACCATGGGCACCTAAGCAATCTGGAAAGTTGTCTTCCTTGGCAAGCACCAAGACTTCAAAGTCTCCAGTGAACTTGGCCCCTTAAATGGTGATAACTATATCCTTTAGGACTCTAATGGGAATTTCCTTAGTCTTTTTGCCATATAAAACACATTTGAAGATGGTAGCAATGTAGGAAATACCATCTGATGTCAAACATCTAAGGTAAGAACATTGACCTATGTTCCGTGTCGATAAGAATATTTTTCAAAAGCCATCCATCAACAACTAAATTCAAAGTAATCTCTTTATCATAGTTGAGGCTGTGAGGGGGAAGGTTTGCATGCAAAACCTACCTTTCACACTCTACTCCGGTGCATGGTACCTTCTCTCTTAGCCATTCTCCTAGCAAGGGAATAATATTATCTTGCCTTAACATCCTGCACACTTCCTTGACCTCGTCAGGTCATCCTTTGGCACATTCACATTATTCCTTTGCTCTAACTACCTCAATTGCTCCTTCAAACATTATATCTCGCCTTGTAGACTCTGAATCATGTCCATAGTCTCTTGATATACCTCTTTCGATGAGCGGTGTCCAGATAATTTCCATGTACTACTTCCTCTCTTGAAACTAGTTTCCTTTGTTTTGGCATATCCCTAGCATGCATGGCCTCTGCTCATGTCATCATGAACACACATTCTATCCCCGACTCACACACAACTCTTAGCATCCACTGTGAATTGGCCTTCTTGATGCTTACCATCCCAGTGCCCTTGTCCTTCCAATGCTGCTAGTTTATATGCTCATAAAGTTCTGGACACTCTTTGTACTTATGTTTCTTTCGACACCATGAGCATTGTAATAGATTAGGACACTCACATTTTTAATTCTCTATAGATCAAAAATTATAATAGGTTCCTCACAGGAACTCACTTCGTCATCCGCCGTGGTTACTGTGACTACAAAATCCTCCACAAAAACCTCTTGCATGCACTCCTCCATTTGTGCGACCTTCATAACATTGGTAATCATCCTTTAAACTACTTGCAAGGATGGTGCAGCATACACATAGGTTAATAACATCATGTATTTGATCAATTAGTCTACAATCCTTGGTATCATGGGTCATAGAGGTACATATCTTACAATAACAAGAAACATTCTTGTAGATTGTGTCATTGGAGTAGAGGGCATCTACTTGCATCATGATCCCCATGGAAAATATCATAGTCTACTGATATAGCGCACACTAACTCTAAGGGAAACTATCCTTTGCATGCCCGTCCACTTCATAGTCTATACACCAAAGCAAACCATGAACTTCATGCACTAAGTTAATAGATATATTCTCCAACTACTTGGCCATTGCAGTAATTTGAGCTTCTAAAAAAGGGATAACACCAGTGTCAACACTCCTAATAGATTTAGTGCATAGGGAAACTTCTAATGCCTCACGTGGGTTTGTGAAAGTCTTGTGTGACAGATCCCTTCTAAATGGTGTTATCAATCCTGAAAAACCATTGAGCATGTTGAGAAGGATGAATGTCATAAGATAGTTTTGACAAGAGAGTCTTGAAATGTGCATCATACTCCCACACACTCTCTGCCATTCCCTGCTAGATCTCCTTCAGAGCATTGATGCTCTTCTACTCAAACTCAGGGATATGAAACTCTATTAGGAAGGCATTCTTTAATGCGGTGTAGTCTACCACCATCTAATGGGGATCATACTTCCTATACCAACTATGTGTGTGCCCTTGTAATGTTGTTGTAAACTGAATTGCCTTACACTTCGGGTAGTGATTCCTTTCATACGCCATAGTAGTTCACACTAGTGCACATGCTCTACAACATCTTCAATAACTTTATAGTCTAGTAAGTGCAAAGACATCTAAAAACACTTGGGGAGGTGGTTCGGGTCCTTGTCCTTTTGATCTAGAGCCTTGGTTCCCTCTGGTGTTTCCTCCTCAACTAGATCCACTGGATCCACTAGATCTTATTCCTCCTACCCACTAGATCCACCTCCTATAATCAGAAAATAACTAGAAGTGGTCATGCCTAGTGTTCCCAGCATCCCACTAAACTACATGCCAATGGTTTGTGATATCGTCCCACTACCAGTTGTATGTCCTACGCCATTACAGATACGATACCCAATATCTACATACTTACACCTTGTCCAAAGATTCCTCCAAATATAAGAATGGCTTGTGCAACCATGGATGTTCTAAATAAGAAATTATATCTCCTGGGTGCCAATCGGTCACTCCCACTCGATACCAACTAGGTTAACAATACTTCTCCCTTGATTTGGAAAACCAAGTGCCAGGGGTTGGTCACTAGGTGGGTTTAGATGTGCCAATGGCTCTTCTCTCTCCATGCAACAAACTCTCATCGAGATCTGAAGGGGTCTCTCTCCCATGCTTGCCAAAATGGGGTAGCACAGACTGCTCAAGTTCCACATCCTCTACATGAACCTCAACTCCTTCCTGCAACATCTACCTCCATATATACATCACACTTGCAACCTCACGTTGTCTAGTCATCTCCCTTACATGAGCTTTGCTATACTTGAGTTGTCTCTCCTTTCTTTTCTTTTCATCCGCAATGTCCATCATCTTCCTCCACCCTATCTTTCTCTCCTAGGGCTCGAGATAAGCCTAATCGGCCATGGGAAATGCTTCTAAAATTAAAGTAACGACAAGAGATTCATAGCCAAAGGAATAGCATGCAAAAATGATACTCCAGGCTCCCTTAGAAACTCAAACTTAACAAATTCTAGGTAAGAATATGTAGAAATGACATATTCAAGAGTATAACTGGTTAGCACTCTCTCCCGCTAGTGATCAACAACACGTGTCCAATCAGATCTATATCTTACAACCTCTGATAGTAATCTTGGGTCCATACATGTGATCTATAGTACCATCTTGATCTAGATGCATATGATGAAATCCATTCATATAGTTCTACTAGGAAGAAACAAAATAATGTCTCATATAACTCATGGTATAGGTTCTCTTCTACCCATCTACGTGTATCGAACTCAGGTCTAGTGTTGAATCTTTGAGAAAAATCATCCTCCATTCTCTTGAAACATGTTTCCACACTTTCCAAGGTCAGGCACTCTGTCATCACATATCACATGGAAAAGATGCATGCCATTTCTCACAACAACTTTGAAAAGAGGTCTCAACAACAAAACCAATATGTAGTCATATTTCATGCCTTTAGACTAATAGTCTAATCCCATACGTACAACCTATCACCCAATGAGCGTTGGGATCTCACATGAGGCACATGTGGGGGCCAAGTCTCTCCTTTATGTGAGTTTCTGAGAATGCATCATCTTAGGACAAATAATCAAATGTAGGATAGAAAATAACTATACAACATTCTTAAGAACTTAGAACGAGTTATCATCTCATTGTATGCAAAAAAGAGAAATAATAAATAGCATATGGAGATGGTTCATACAAAAGGAAATGCATAAGTATTATACCCCTGAACACATAGATGATTTATAATAGAGCATTATATTCATACTAAAAGAGGCAATAACCCACATTACATCCCTTGATGTCATAACATAGCCTCAGATAACTATGTAGATCCAAGTCATGCATCAAAGCTATATTATGCTCATCATATTACAAAGAATAATGAAAGCCCCTTCCCTTAAATGTTCCATCACTCACAGAGATCTCCTAATACCTAACCCATAGCATCCTTCATTTATTTCTATAGGGCTTTGTCGCCCTTTTCTTTTCTTTTTCCTTCTATATCTTTCTTCTACCAGGTGCTTGTATTTATAACCTTAGCGCCCATCGCCATGCCTTCCAAAAGTTATAGATGAGTTGCCAAGTTTTGAAGTGGTCCTCCATGTGAGCATGCCTTCATATATCCAAGCTCTCCACTTATTGCAATGATGTCTTCTAGAACCTTCCATCACATGTCCTGGAATATTCCCTTTTGATCCCACAGTCGGTAGAGGTTGACACCTTATCCACAAGGGTCATGATTTTCTCATGCACTACTTGGGATGCTGAATGAGGCTAAGTATAAACCTTGTTTTTCCTTTTTGTGCACACCTGTGTGTTAATAAATCCTTTCCATAACCCTTCCTTGTGCACCTTCAACCCGCGTTCCCTCCTTCAACTAGGTCTCATGTTCTCATGTGCTTTCTTATACTTAGCTTATATTTTGGGACCCAACATACCCCAAGGTAAGTAACCCTTTACACTAGGATAACCTAAGGTTTTCAAGGCCCTAGGTTGAAGAATAAGAAGTAACCCTATGGAGGTATCAACACTATGGGGGTAATGATAAATAAAAGAAACATGCAAATTCTATGGTAACCTAAGGAAAGAATGTAACATGAAATGAAGAACTAAAATGAAATATCCTAACCTAGCATGCATATAAAATACTAAGATAACATAGAGCATGCATGGAATATAGGAAACCACTCTATACAAAATGAAAAAATTAGTTAGAGCACTTACCATTGGGGCGGTCGTTGATGTATCTATCTCCCAAAGGACCATACATAAATAGAGAACAACTTTTAGTTGGATAAGGGGAAACAATCTAGTCCTAGCTCACTATAGATGACCTAAAAGTGAAAGTAAACCAATCCAAGTAAGAAGAATCTCTTAGCCAAGAGTCAAGATGTAATAAATCCAGAAGTTGAGTGATCAGGTGTAAGTTGGTGCAAGAGAGAAAAGCTAATGGTGAGTTCCTCTGTACGGTTATGTGATGTTCTTAATTTGAAAATGGGAGTTGGGGTACTCACACTGATGTCATCACTCATGGGAAAAGGCATCGGAAAGGTTTTGAATTTGCATGGATGTAATCACATGTGGACAATTGCATTGGTAAGGGAGGAAAAGAAAGGGAGATTTGCGAAAGAGTCATGAAGGATAAGAATGATGTAAAATGAAAGAAGTGGAGTAATGAGAAAGAAATATTTCAAGAGAATGTGA
The DNA here is from genome assembly GCA_018340775.1 of Taxus wallichiana var. yunnanensis. Classification (NCBI taxonomy): domain Eukaryota; kingdom Viridiplantae; phylum Streptophyta; class Pinopsida; order Cupressales; family Taxaceae; genus Taxus; species Taxus wallichiana. Next base: position 481,629,337 of record CM031234.1, read on the forward strand.
AGAAAAATAATAGGATTATGAAAAAAAAGAAAAAAATTAATGGGACTAAATTTTTTTCTCTCTTCATGTATCATCCCTAACCTAATGTTTACTTTAATAACCATACCCCTATCCAGAATGAGCCCCTTAAGGAACTTGTTCCAGAGATAGATGCATTAGTGACCTTTAACCTAAATAGAGAAATTTTTAGTAACATGTATGAAAATAGAAAGCGTAAAAGTTTAGGTGTGTATAATATTCAAATTTGCAAAGATTCAACACGTGAAATCATCCAAAATCTTAGGGAAGGGTCTTCAAAACATTTAGTTTCATTGAAACTAGTATTTGCACGATGAAGTTGATTATTTTTTGAGATATCAAGGACTAATTTTTTATTAGTATTTTACTCCTTCAAATTTTTAAAATATTAAATCACTCAATAGTTCAAGTTTGTAGATCATTCAAAGCATCTAAAAGCAATGAAGATGAAAAACAGGGTAAAATTGGAAATTTTGCCAAAAAAAAAAAAGAAAAAGGAACCTTCTAAAAATAGAAAATTTATAAATATATGAAGGCATCATCAATGAAATATAATTGAATATTTCAAAAAAATTGAAGGATAAAATTTGATAAAAAGAGGGTATATGTCCTAATATAGCAGGTCTTGGTCCTACTTGCTTAATATAGAAAGTCTCCATTTTGGATGTAGAAAGTTATAGTTCACTCCATGTTCTCTTATGTCATTTCTTTTCAACATCCTCACATGGTTGTAAGGTGATTTCATAGATAAAACAAGGAAAATAAATATTCACAAGGATCCCAAAGCAAAGTATATTAAGGCACAAGAGGTAAGAACCAGAGACATTGAGAAACTGGAAAGGATTAGAAAGGTGTCAAGGAATCCTTTGATTCATTAGAATATATCATCATGTTCATCATCTGAATTCATCACCATCTCATTGAGATGAGTTGGGTGAGCTCGATGAGTTGGTTGACGTAAGTTTTGTGAGCTTGTTAAAATGAGATGGGTGAGCTAAAGGATTTGGGTGAGTGGGTGAGCGAGAGATATAGGTAAGTTGGGTGAGTCAGGTGAACTAGTCAAGAGCTCATCCTTTCTTATAAGGGGCACATGAAGATTAAGGTATGCTAACATTAGAGTTATTATTGATATAAGAAAATTAGATAAGTCATATTCATTTAAGGCTCCATTGAAATCCAATATTATCGGGAGAAATGGTCATCATATCTCTAGGTGAGATGGGTGACTAAGATTTTGGGGTGAAGCTGGTTGAGTTGGTTGAGATGAGAAAAATGAACTTGGTGAGTGGATTAATCTAGTCAAGCCAAATGAGCTAGGAAAGAGGTCATATTTCTTCTTTCAGGAGCTCAAAACTCATAGGGTAGTAAGGATAGAGTTTACAATGTTGTAGTGTAGTGTGTGGAAAATGAATGTAAGCATAAATAGTTTTGTGCATTATGAATGAAAATAATAAATCATTATGAGTAATACCTTTTGTTTTTCTCAAAATCACATCAGAAGTCTTAGAAATTTGTTTCTAAATAATTAGTTTGAGATATCCATGCATTTATTAGGAGGAGGAAATTGAGACCTTCATGCCTCGATTAACATATTCTACATTGGAAGGACCCTCTTCAACATATTTTTCAATCCCCTTCCATTCTTCTCTTCTCTTCATTTCTTCCAATTCTTCATTATACACAATCATGGTATCTTTTCCTTTTTACTTATAATAGAGGTACTAATATTATCTCTTTTAAGGGAAAATGAAAGGTCACAAAGGGAATAAGAACATGAAGAATCATGTGGGGTAGATCAGGAGGCAATTCATAAGGTTATAAATTGGAATGGATTCTCCATTCCAAGGGATCCTAGATTTTTAAAACTTATACTCTATAGCAATTGTGAATTGTGGTTTGGAAATTGTTATTTGTATCATCAACACAATAAATAAAAGCTACATTTTCTCATTTCCCTTTTTCATGTTTTCCTCTACTCTCTCTCTCTCTCTCTCTCTCTCTCTTAAAAATTTGTAAGTATGGTGATCAACAAGGAATTTTGTGTCCTTAATAGATGAACCTAAAGAATTGTGTCTCTAGTTTGTTAGTCTCACTAGATGTTTTATTGTTTATTTCCTCTAATTGAATGATGAACTACTTTGGTTATCTAGTGTGAACCATGCTATTTCCTACACACAACAATAACCCTCCCTTTCCTAAATTATCTCTTTTATCCCTCATTGCTTCAACTTCCTCCATTGTACCTCATACTAGCACATTGTCAAAGGTTAGTGAAGTGTTCTTGTGTGATCTCTAGCCTATTGGCCACCCCCACAACATTATATAGAATCACTATAGTTTCAGATTAAATAATCAGAGCCTCCCCATACACAAGAAGGAGGGGCATAACCCCATGAGCATTGATGGAAACAAATAATTTTCCATACGAAAAATTATTTCAGCAACAAATTTTGGTGACTCCCCTAGGGAGATATCTACTCTTGTGCACCCGTATAGATCTTTGAAAATATGTAAAAAATAAAAATAAAATAAAAAATTCCAAAAATACTAAATATGATTAAAATCATTTTTACAAATTCTATTGAGAAATAAACACTTTTCAAGTTTCTTTCATTCTTGATTACTTGAAGCTTCATGACAAAAAAGAGGTACACCGGGATAATCATACAGGTGGTGTTGTTGAACCCGCATTTGAGGAACAATGAAGAGATAATTTCAAACTCCCCATTATACCAATAAGAAGACAAGTTCTTAAAAAAATCTTGAAGTTCATACTTTGAAGAGCCGGTTGTTGAACCATGAGTCCTCATCCCTCCTAGATGAGAAAGAGAAGAAGAAAGATAAGATGAAATGATAGCATAAGAACATGTGTCATGGAGACAAAACACTGGTCCATTGGATGTTACCCCACCACTCTATGAAATTACACAAGGATCAAGATAGAAATTTTGGAAGTTCTACGAACATGGAAAGCAACGTTCTAAAATCATATAACAGCTTGTGACATCCTTGGATTATAACATGAAGATGTTGCAATGCATTTTTTCATGGAAACATTACAAGATGTCACAACAAACCTGGTTCTACTATTTTCTTTCATGCTGAATTGATGATTGGGGTGGTATGAAAAAGAAGTTCTAATAAAGGTTCAAGATCATCAAATATGTTCATGCCCTCATTGCTCAAGTTATTGAGATGAAGAAATAGCCACAAAATTGTAAGAGAGACTTCATGGAAAAATTCAATAAGCTAATCAACAAGATTCCCATCATTTCCCTTCCTACTACAAATAATATAAAGATGTTCTTCATGAATGCTCAAATTATTGGAGTGGTTTTCTTTCTACAAAGAGTTTAACCAAGAGATTTGCACCATACTCAATAAATTTTTGTTAAGGTGGAAAATGACCTCATAGTGTCGGTAAGATCGAGCTCCTTTAACAAAGGATAAGGCCTGGGTTTCAAAGATGATAAATTTTATCAATTGTTGTAAAATTTAGAAAATTAATTAACAATGTTAAAGAAATAAGTCTCTCAATGAACAACTCATCCAAACTAGAACATGAAGTAGATTACAAGAGCACCCAAAATACTTTCCTTGGAGGGTCCACTAGTCAATAAAATATGTGAGATAAATGAAGATGATGAAGAAAAAAATTCTAAATCAAAATTTTAAAATGAATGCATGCTTGATTATGATTAGAAGCATCCAAAGACAATTAATTCTGGGGTTCACTTCATCCAAAATGGAGAAAGAAGGATTTTCTTCGCTTCTATTTTAAGAAAGTGAATCCTCAAATTGAAAATCAAATAAAAATAACAACTAAAGGAGGATCATTGAAGTTTTATTTAATAGGCCAATCGAGAAGAAGCATGATACCACTCAAACCAAGAATCCTTCTACCTCTTAAAGTAATTCTCATTCAATTTCCTTTGAAAATTAAATTTTTGTTGATCCTTATAACATTCATGTCAATCCTTTCACAATCCCAGCAGTTCCTACCACTCCCTCATCTTTTGATATTGTTGACCATTTGAAAAATTTCAAATTCCAAATCTTCAAATATGAGTACTTCAGAAATCATCCCAAGAAACTTGAGAAACTTATTTATCATATAAAAGGAAGTAGTTCTATTTCAATCCCTAGAGATTCCACCACTAAAGAAATTCCTTGTTCATCTTAATCCAATCCATCTCTGAAATATCTCGCTTCCACATCCTTCACCACTAGGTAGATAGAACATTTCTACATATCCTTGTTGGTCAATCGGTACAAATTGAACAATTACATCATTGACTCTAGTGCTTTGGAATACTTCATGCTTTCAAAAGTTACTAAACCTTTCAACCTCTCCCTTTCTCCTACCTCGGCCATTTCCTCTCCATGTAAATGAAGTAATTTCCCCTTATGGGCCAAATAAAATATTCTTAGGTAGCATTGCGAGACTTACCTAAAAATAAGATCACAATAAGAATAATTGTAGAAAAATTCCCACTTCATATGGTATGTTGTTAGGTCAAAGATTCTTCCAAGATGCTAGAGGAGATATGTAACTTGATTGGTCATATGCCACAATCCCGAGTCAATGGTAAAGTAAATAAAATTCTTACCATCAAGAAAATGAAGTATATTTTTCAGATACTAGTTGACCCAACGACATATATCCCATGTCAAATTTCCAAATCTTACAAATTTTTCATGACTTTCAAGGATGATATTAATATTCTCATGTTGGTGGAATAATTTCAAAGCATCACAGAGATGATAAAAGGAAATCATGATGATTTTATGAAATCACAGTTTGAGAGTATGTAATTCCCATGGGATGAAAACCTAAATAAAGTTTCTCCACTAGATATCAACATTGATCATGAGACTATTGACTTTCAATAAGGAAATATTGAAGAGATGAGTCATGTAGATCAAGAAGAAGGAGGGATTCTCAACAACTTCTTGACAGGTAACCTAGATGTTTCCAATCATGTTTCAAATGATTGGCATGAGGTTCCATGTGATGGGTATGCTTGTGAATTTTAATATTTCTCTTTCTTGTTAGAAGAAGATGATAATAAATAAGAGAATGATAACATGTTTCTACCTCTTTAACGAGAACTTACCCAAGGAGATGATGATTTCATCAAGGAAAGAGATTTCCTAGTTCTCAGTGATCAAGAATAGGAAAATAATAATTGAATACATTTAAGCTCCATCGTTTTGTTCATTCCATTTTCATCAGGATGGAAAAATTATCAATGAAAAATGGAGAATTTTTTTATTTTTATCCTAAGGCTGATTTTGTTTAAAATGGAAACATTCTCAATAGAATTCGGACTTTTAGTGTTCACTTTTCTCAAGACTTGAATTCTCTCAACATGAGAATTAATGTCAAAACTCAAAATGGGGAATTGATAGTTTCCATGTTGTGTACCCAACCTTGATCTCATTCTCTTTTCAAAAGGATGATGTAATGCAATTAACACACTACGTAAGGTATCATGTTGCAAAAGAGTCAAGGTATGAGAAAGATGATTTCTTGATACAATTGAGAAACAAGGTATATCAAGAAGTTGATGATAATGTCAAAATTTCTGAAGCATATGTCATGAATAAAATGATGAAGGAAGTGTTTTTGGGCCCCGAGAATAATGGCTAAGGATGAGAAGGCTTGTGGGTGTGCGAGACCTTGTTGAAGAAGGGCACGCAGGGAAAGGTTCTAGTAGGGTTTTGTAGAACACACGATGTGTGCATACAAGGCAAGACAAGTTTTGGACTTAGCCATATTCAATGTCCCACGAAACACATGAGAAAATCGTGACCCATCTACCATGTGGAGTGGATAAGGTGCTAGCCTAGAGAATCTAGGATCAAAGAGGGAATATTCCATGCATTCAATGGAAGGTTCCAGAAGAATATCATTACATAGAGTGGAGAGCTCGGATCAAAGGAGGCATGCCCCATTGGAGGACCCCTTAGATACTTGGTAGTGCATCGGTTACGTTAGAAGGCATGGTAGTGAAGGCTAGAAAGCTATATATTGAGGTGCATGGATGATAGAAGAGAGCAATGGGTAAGGGTGTGGATAGATACAGAGATATAGAGATAGACATGGAGTCATCCACGAGAGAATGAAACTACTAGAAATAAGGAAAATCTCCACAGAAAAACCATGGAGGATTCTATGGGTTGGGATTAGGAAAATATAGAAGTGATGACACACTTAAAGGGATGGGTCTATATTTATCTTTGTAATATGATGGGCATATTGTAGTTCTAATGCACGACTTGGCTTTGCATTATTATATGAGGGTCTGTAATGATTTCATGGAATGTACTGTGGGTTATTAAACATGTTAATATGAAGATAAGGATATTTTCTAAATCATATAGGTGTTCATGAGTATAATCCTGTGCATTTCCTTTATGTATGAACCATTTCCATATGTTGTTTGGTATTTCCCTTTCTGGATGCATTGAAATGAAAACTTGTCCTAGGTTCTCAGAATGATACATGGTTCTTTTCTATTTACTTGCACTTGAATATCTATTATAAGATTATACATTCTCACAAGACTCACATAAAGGAGAGACTCAACACCCGTGCATGCCTTGGGTGAGTACCCAGATCCCGCTGGGTGATACACTCGACATGCATGGGATTAGAATATTAGTCTAAGGGTATAAAAATAAGGAGCTCGTGGAGAAGAGAAAAGAGCTAAAACAAGAGGAGTTAATCAATGCTCAACCGAGGAGTGAGTGAAGGAAGAAAATACTAAGGTGCATGAAGTCTCCAAGAAGGTGGAGATGATTACAAATGCAATTATCCTAAAGAACCCTAATTTAATGCCACCCGATCATAAGTATAAGTCAAACTTACAATGTCTGGAGGATTTGACTAGTATTCTCATAATGGAGAGGAAACCACTTGCTTTGGAATTTGAGAAGACACGTAGGCATGCTAGGAGAAAGAAAATAAGATGAAGATTTTTGAGATTGTGGCTAAATACACTAAACTTCTAGCATAAGTAAAGGCCACTGCGTAAGTCACTAGAGTTGCCTATGATAACTATATGGATAGAGATAGCCTAGAAAGTATCTTGGTTTCCACCCATGAAATGAAACTCAAGGAGTTCCAAGATAAAAATAAGGGGAATAGAGTGGAGAGAGACAAGATCCTAGTCAAGGTGGAGAATAAATTAGAAGAAATTGAGACCCTATGAGGCTCGATCAAAAGTGGGTTGAAAGAACTCTACCCCAAAATCACCTGTAGGATGGACACCCTTAAATACTTGGGAAAGCAATTGGAGGGTATTGTTGACACCATGAGCTTAAAAGGAGAGGAGACGAGTTTTGAGGAAGTGAAAATCCTAGTGGGTGACCTCTTTTCGTAAGCCCAGAATGAGGTTGACACTTGGGAGAAGTTAGAGGAAGAATTAGGGAAGGATTTCCACTCCTTCTCCAACAATAAACCAGTTACCCATTATTTCATCCTTTCTCCGCATTTCTTCATTCCTTTATTATTTATTTCCAACCATTATAAGAGCCTGTCATTCTTTATTCTTTGAAGAGTGTTTCAAGGATAGAGAAAAGGTGTAGTTTCAGGGATGTTGGGCCCCTAATATTGGCTAAGGATGAGAAGGTGCATGGGTGTAGGGGACCTAGTTGAAGAAGGGTGTGCAGGGGTAAAGGCGCACAAGGAAAGGTTATAGTAGGGTTTTCGAAACACACGACATGTGCACGTAAGGAAAGATGGGTTTTGGACTTATCCATATTTAGCATCCTAGGAAGCACACGAGAAAAGTGTGACCCTTCTAGCATGTAGAGTGGATAAGGTTCCATCCGGTGACTATAGGATCAAAAAGGGAATATTCCATGCATGTGATGGAAGGTTCCAGAAGAACATCATTACACAGAGTGGAGAGCTTGGATCAAAGGAGGCATGCTCCATTGGAGGACCACTTGGACACTTGGTAGCTGATTTGTTACCTCAAAAGGCATGGCGGTGAAGGTAGGAAAGCTATATATTGAGGTTGCACGGATGATACAAGAGAGCAATATGTAAGGGTGTGAAGAGATACAAAGATAGAGATAGATAGACATGGAGTCATCTTGAGAGAGTAGAGGTACTAGAAAGGAGACAAATCTCGTAGAAACACCATGGAGGATTCTATGGGTTGGGATTAGGAAAATATAGGAGTGATGGCACACTTAGAGGGATGGGTCTATATTCATCTTTGTAATATGATGGGCATAGTGTAGTTCTGATGCATGACTTGGCTCTGCATTGTTATATGAGGGTTTGTAATGATTTCATGGAATGTAATGTGGGTTATTGAACATGTTAATATGAAGATAAGGCTCTATTCTAAATCATATATGTGTTCATGAGTATAATCCTTGTGCATTTCCTTTATGTATGAACCATTTCCATATGTTGTTTGTTATTTCCCTTTCTAGATGCATTGAAATGAAAACTTGTCCTAGGTTCTCAAAATGATGCATGGTTATTTTCTATTTACTTGCACTTGAATATTTATCATAATATTATGCATTCTCACAAGACTCACATAAAGGAGAGACTCGGCGCCCCGCGTGCCTTGCTCAGGTGAGTGCCCATCACCCTTGGGTGATAGACTCGGTATGCATGGGATTAGACTATTGGTATAAGGGTATAAAAATGAATATAGTGGTCATGAAGGATATGGAAAATGAAGGAAAAATTTCTTGGTATGAAAATTATGAAGCAAGTATGAACGAGCATCGTCCTCAAAATGATGATGGAAAATCAACAAGTGGAACAAACTTGGGAATCAACAAGAAAATGGAAAGGTGTCAAAACAACATAGGAAATGAAATTAATGAGAGGACCATCAATTTCACTATAAATCATGATAGATATGTTAGGAAGCTATGAAGAGGTTCATATTTTTTCGATCCTATCAATGGGTTTGTGGAAGAAAGGAATTTGGTGATACACATTTACAGTAAACACTCAGTTCAAATTAGTTCTTTAATGAAAGCAAAGTTGACCCCAAATGTGCATAGGTGAATTATATTGTTATTTTATGTGTTTATCATATCATTTCATATTTCCCTTGTGTTTTATATTATTTTCTTGTGTTTCCTTTTCCTTTCATGTGTTTGTTTCATGTTATATGTGTCTTCAATAAAGGAATTTGTGTGTTGTATCTCTATACTGACTCCATAGCCCAATGGAGAAGGAATTAGTCCATGTAGTGTCTTGAGTTTCTAGGATTCCTTCTTGCCCCATCATCACTATGCTTAATCCATAACAAGTCCCTAAGATAGAGCCGAGTTGTTGTCATGCAGATGTTTTGTATAAAAAAATTTAAACTTTCAAGCATGACAATTAAGCCAAAATGAAATATTTTACTCTTGAGTCTTCCCGTAATCCATTCCTAGTCAGTTTTATAGTTGTGTCATGTTCATTTTGACCTTTTAAATACTTACAAAATTATGAATAAGAAATTACAATTGTTTAAAATTATAATACAAGGTCGGTAATTTCATCTAGTGAGATGTTTATGATGACTAGTTTCTCGGTAGTCCTAGAAAGGAAAATTTTTACCTTCTCGAGATCTGATGTGCATCCTCTAGGATGGAAAGAAAGGATAAAAATTATCAAGATATGGTATTGAAGAGCTATGAGTATGATGGAATTGAATTAATAAATTTTAGGAAAGTTTTGGAGGTCTAGGGAAAAATAATTCAACATCTGGTTTCTAAAGTGTAAGGAGCGAGCACTCAAGACAAATACCTAATATTTTGTGGATTATTTCTGCACCTCCATAAGGAGTTAGGAGTCAAATAAGTATTCATTGGAATAATAGAAGAATGATATACATGATGGAAATTTAACATATTTTTTTTCCAAATTTCTCTGTTCGTACTCAAATTAATAAGCTAGATACTAAAAGAAACTAACTCAGAATATGGAGGGTTTATAGTACCTCAGAAGTGTGATATACATGGATGGATGGGTGCCAAGTAATTGATCCTTGTTGTATCCAATAAACCTATAAATAAGAGTGTATAAAAAGAAGAATGATTAGATAAGATATGCGGGGTTTCGAAAAAGTGACTCTAGTAATGTGATCTTTTTTTCATGGATGTCAACCCCACTTTAAAAAAAAGTGATGTAAAAGATGAATAAGAATTCTGCATGCAAAGACGGAGATACTACTAAATCTAAAAGTAATTGAGATCTGATCTAGATACTAATTTAATTTGATTAGATATAAATTAAATGATACAGTGCCTGGGTCGACGATGACACAAACTATGTAGAAGCATGTTGAAGATGATCGGGAGTGAAGATTTGAAGAAAAAGAGAAATATGTAAACCCTATAAGAACTAGATGCAATATAGTAGCCGTAAAAGTTTTTATCCTCGAGTAAACTGTAGGAGGAATTTTAGGAGAATTAAATAGAAATTGGCAGAAAGGAAGGATTAGAAAAGGATAGATTGAGAATCGAGAACCTTTTCAATGGAAACTAGGGCGGGCGATGGTGATTGTAACAGAGTTAGAGTAAGGCCAAAGAAAAACAAGCTGAAAAGGAAACCTGCAAGTAAGGAAGCTAGAAGAGAAGGTTGATAATGGAGCTCTAATGTTGGAAGGATGATCTGGTCCTACAAAATGTTAGATGCAAGAAAAGAAACAATAATATGATAATAATGAAGTAAAGCAACACAAAGATGATAATAATCTCATAAAGGATGATCACAAGTGATGAAAGAACATTCCAAAGATGTCAGGAGGTCTCAGAATCGTTACATGAATACTCAAGTACAATATTTAGTTCACAAGTCACAAGAAATATCTAATATTTGTATGCATATGATGATTATGGAAAGAAACAACTCAGTTTTATAGGGTCTATGGTGACCGGGCTAAGTCATCACCGAGCACAAGAAAATTTTCCCCATTATGGTGGTTTTTGTGTTTTTAACGAGGGGAAAAGAGCTTTAAACTTATGTGCGAGATTAGGTTGTTTAGGGATGAATCACGGGTAGTTATAAGATAGAAATGGGTATAAAAATCACACGGATTTATATTTAGGATAAAATCATCCTAAATAGCAAGTCCATTAGGGAAAGTCAAGGGATAAGGATATTAATTAATTAATTAATGTGAATTAATAAAAATTAATAAGAATTAAATGATGATATGATAATAAGTGGGAATTTTATTAAATATTGAAGGGGATGGATTTAATTAAATGGGGACCTAGATAGGACCATAAAAAAATATGCACACGCAGGTAGAAAAGGGTAGAGATACCGAATTTAGGTGTCTACATTTTCCCCTTTTTGTCAAGTGGTTTGCACTAGCAAGCCATGAGAAAAAAATAGTGAGAGAAGAGGAGTATGATGAATATTGATGAAAGGTTGATGATGAGATCCCCTCAAATGGGGGATCGATGATGCTGAGGAAATTAATGATGCGTTTGAAAAAGGTAGATGATGAAGGGAGGGTGGGTGAAGAAATATGGGTAAAAGGATAGCGTAAGGCAAGATGCCCCAAGAAAAAAGGATCACAATAAAAATAAAAACTATGGAAGTGATTTTTATATCACATGGATAGAGGGAAATTTGTGATCTAATTGGAGATGTGAGACAATGCTCTATAGGCCAGTGAGTGGGTGAAAATCACTGAAAAAGGAGAGAATCCAATGGGAAATATCTCAAATGGATGCAAGACGGAATGATCATGGGGTCATAGGAAAGCATCAAAGTATGCATAACTAAATGTGAAAATTATGTGAAATATTTCATACAAAAGGAATCAAGTGAAAAGAAATGCCTAACAGAGGAAACAAAAAAAGGCCAAAAAGGCAAGTAGTGAAATATTATACCCCAAGGGAGAGAGAAGTATGGCCATGAGGTGAAATTTTTGTGCAAATTGGATAGGATTGTAAAATAAAATTCCCAAAGAGGGAATAAGTATGGCCATGAAGGTGGAATTTGAGATCACAAAAGGATAGGATCGAAGTATTGAAATAGAATTCCCTAAAGGGAAAATAAAGATGGCCACAAAGGTGGACTTTGAAGAATGCCCAAGAAGAGGTCATAAAAATGATTGAAGAAGAAAAAAAAGATGCTACTAAGGGAAGTCAACATTGACAAAGGCCAATCGACGATGACTCAATCGGGTCAATGAAAACTACGTGTTAGTGGTTATATAAGTCTCGGGGTTGGCCAATAAAGCTCATTTTCACTTGAAAAATTGATAAGAGTGATTAGCGTGATTAAAGAGAAGATTGAGAAATGGAGGCCACATGAGATGCAAGGAAATTCCAGAGGGTGCGGAGGATGGTGAGTAATAAAAATCAAGCTTGTTTTTAGTTTAATTTTGTATTTTATTTTATTTTTTTCCTTTTTTAGAAAAAGTGGATGATGTCAGGGGTGGTTCACGGCGACCCATTCATGTTGACGTTGACTGGAATCTAAGTCACATTTATTAACCCTTAGACACATCAACCTGACTAGGGTTGACGTCGACTTGGATTAGATTGGATATGTTTAGGATTAAATTATATTTTTAATGAAATTTAATGGATTTTGATTGGATTTTTGATTTTTGATATGATGTTTGCATTTTTTTGTGATTGCAGGCTAAAGAGACCCTAAGTTCTTGCTCTATTTGAGAATATTATAGGAGATGTGACAGATGTTGAGTGGGATCATCTATCCAAAATGGGGTTAGGAGGATTCAGATATTATTAGAGGATCCCACGAGATGGGGGGTTGATGATTGCTTTGCTATAGATATGGGACCAATAGACATATATTTTTGGTTCAAGATAGGGAGATGACCATCACCCTAGAGGATGTGTTTATGATTATGAGATTTGTTGTATGAAGGGAGAAGATAGTTCCCATTATATTTGATAATAGGCTTTCAATTTTAACATAAATGTTTGGAGCTGATGCACCCCATATCATGTTTTATTTGGGGTATTTTCTCATGAGCTCGAGTACAAGGTAGGTTTACCTCACATCCAGTTGATCTTCTTGGTGATGATGGAAGTGTCTTGTTATGATTTTTTAGACTCAAGTGGAGCTTGGTTTACATGGGTGTTGGTTGGTGTAGTTATAGATATAGTTGAGCACCATACATTGTTTTCTCTTGGGACTACCTTTTTATCTTAAGTGTACCACGAGCTATCAGTGTACAAAAAGGTAGAAGATCATGGTTAGACATAGGCCTCCTACTTTCCAACTAGGCCTACAAGCACATTGTTGTTATTCGTGCCAACAAGGCTTCCATGGGTCACATGAGACCATATAGAGCTGACAATAGGATTTTTGAAATGGAGGTCGATCATGATCACGAAGACAGGGGGAGAGGGGAGTGGAATTGTATTTGGATAGGTTTGTATAGCTCAAGATAGAGCATATCAGATGGTGGCCATATAGAGACTTTCTCACACAACTTGGGGTGCTTGCAGAGTTGGCTAGGATGATGAAGATGAGATGAGTGAAGGGTAGGTGGATGGAAATGATAGAGGTTGTGTTGTTTCAGCTAGTGTGATGACATTTTGGAGTCATTCATACGATGCCTAGGATCCTATTTTATATAGGAGGGAGGAGCTAGATAGGGAGTTGTCTAGCACTTGACATGGCAGATCCATTAGAGGAGGTGGCAATGCCTTGGGACGAGGATGATGATGTGGGAGTTTGATTAGGATTGATTGATTGGATGACTACATCTTGGGAAGCTTGGGTTTCTAGGGAGTGAGGATATGAGGAGGAGATAGAGGAGATGGAGGTGGAGGTAGAGGAGCGGTTCTAGGTGGTGGTGAAGATGGAGATGGGAAAGATATTGCGAGGTTACTCGATTACATATAGAGCTAGAGAAGATGTGCATTGAGAGAGACACTACAATCCAACACGGGGATGTAGTTTCACTTGATAGGTACTAGTACCAGAGAGGCAGAGGGAGGCCTATAGGGCCCATTTTGGAGATCTTACTATCATATTGGCATTCTAGGCTACGAGAGGAGGACATGAAGCATCACCTGGGAGGAGGAGAGATGGAACCTCTTGGTATGATTTCCATAAATAGATACATATCCTTAGTTGTAGAGGCTAAGTATTATAAGGTGATCATGATCAAGAAGATTTTGGGGACACTCGATATTGGGAGCATATGAAGAGGAGAGTGGTAGGTGGATTTGGGCCATCTGGAAGCATGGAAAGTGTAGTAAAACCCCTTCAAGGAGAGGGCTAGGGTGGAGGTGATGAGGCCAATAGAAAGGTAGAGGGTTTTCCTTGCAGGGAAATATTTTAGGCTCTTTGATGTTAAATTTACTGATTTTGATAGTATCTCTTCTTTGAGAGAGCCCGTTAGAGGGTGATGATGTATTGATACACTTTATGATATGATTTTTTTGTGGTTTGGTATATGTGTATTGTGTAATCTTGATTATTTGATTTATGATGATGATGATATTTATGGTCTATGTGATGATGATGATGTGAATGGTTATGTATAGCTACTTTGGATTTGTATATGTATGGATGATTGATGATGTGAATTTTTGTATGGTTAATGAGGATTAGGATTACATGTTAGTTTTGAATTTGAGCATGGTAATGAGATGAATGGATAGAATGTGATGTGGATGGAAAAGTAATGTGGATGTGATTATTGATTAAAATAAGTAAATGTTGATGTGTTTAGGATAGATAGATAGATTGATAGGTGATTGAGATAACAAAAATGTGTTTAAACATGGATGAGAGATAGATGCGAAAAGGATTGAGGAAAGAATGCAACCAAACGATGATGACATATAGGTATGAATGAAATTATGTCGTATCAAGGGAGACATGAAGAAAATATGCATCTAATTACATTAGAGGTAAACAAGAGGGGATCCAAATAATGTAGGGTGCATACCACCAAAACATGTGTTATAATGTAACCAACGATAGTTAGTTATACCAAAGATCATACAAAAACATGGATGGGATGGACTCATAAACCTAATTTGTACACAACAAAGGCATTTAAGATGTAACTTGTACATGGTAAGAGGGTTCTCCATAAGTGACATTCCCTGAATCTATGCCCCAACTCTGGGAAGGGGAAAGAGCAAACTAATCAATGCAGAAAGTTTACTAGACGAAATCTGATCAATGTGGGAAGCTTTCTAAGGATGTTGATAAAATGGAAGGATAAAAAATGTGGGAATATGTCAATGACATGATAAAAATAGTAGCCATCCTATGAGGGTATGGTCTACTTTTTGCATTTGTAATATAGATAGAGAAAGATAATATATATAATAGTTGTCCTTCGAGGGATCGGTCTATTTCTTTGATTTGACTTTAATTTTGATTGCTTTTTACATAAATAGTTTTCCTTTGAGGGAGAAATATATTTTTGAGTGCTTTGAATTTTGATTGGAGCATCCTTTGATTTTGATTTTGACATGGGGAAGAGCTAGGAATAGCTAAGTAGACCACTTAGGAGGGGACAATGAATGTACAAGAGACACCCCTGGACCCTTTTCATGGTTCCAATAGGTGAATGAGAGGGTGATGGATGTAATGATTGTGGAGTTCTCACTGAGATGGGAGAACCTATCCATAAGGAATATGCTATGAGAATAGATGTGGTGCTCATATTTAAGGTCATATCTAGGAAAGTGATGGATGACCACATAATTCCAAATCACTACAATGAAATATGGAAGAGGCTAATGATGGAGGGATGATCTAAGGATATGACTAAGAGCTCACTGGAAGACATGATAATAGTAGAATGGTCACAAGTGCAATGTGTTAAGAGGTTCCACTTCCAATTTACCATCAAGGGAGGCCAATCAATAGGCTCCCAACCCATACTTATGCATGATAATGTATGGTCTAATCTAGTTAGGGGAAACTTTCCACGTTGGCTCCTTTCTAGAGTAGTGATGTTATGATTTTCTTTGAGAACGAGGTCACGAAATTAAAGTCACATTATTTGATTTTATTTTTTAAGAACATTTGATGCACTCTTGATAAACATGATGGTGTTTAAGAGTGAGAAGGTGACACTCATCTAAAAACTCAAGCTATGCTAGACATGCTTGGTGATAGTCTTCATCAGAGAAAAATTTGTGAAGGGACATGCACAAAGATGGAATATAAATTTTGAGAGGAAGGATGTCTTTAGAATGATACACAAGTGAAAAGGGTGTAGTCCCCATAGAAGTATGGATGCTAGTCGATAATCCCATAGAGAGAAAGGGAGATGCATATACCAATCATGACTAGACTAATCAACAGTTTTTCCAAGAATATTTCAAAGAGTTTTATTAGTTGCTATGGTTTGACTATTAGCTTGAGGATATTATGGAGAAGAAAAGATGATTTGGATTTTGAACACGTCACATAGCTTCTTAAGATATGTTTTTTAAAGTACTTTCTATTGTCGGTTATGAGTTTGTGAGGAATGGTAAAGAGAAAAATGATGTGTTGGTAGATAAAGTTAATGATTTGATCATATTTTGTTGAAGTGATGGTAATTGCTTCCACCTACTTAATGAAATATTTAGTTGTAGTAATTATAGATTGATCTTGTTGTGAAGATCGAGGATTAATAAGACTAATAAGATCAAGGCCCCACTTTGAGAAGGGCTAAATGTCCTGAGTCAGCTGAAAATATTGACTAAGAAGATGAATGAGATTGGAACGTTGTTGACATTTTTCACATTTCTTAACATATTCACAGTAGTCATGATATAGAGAAGGTGAGTAATAGCCAAGATGAAGAACACACTTAGTGATAGCTAATCCACTAAGGTGTCCACCTTTGTAAATGTCGTCATGGAATTATTGGATAGCACGGAGAGATTCATGGGATTTAAGGCATCAAAGGAAAATACCATCAAATATGTGTTTATGGAGGATGGTGCCAAGGATTATGTTGATGATTATTCTTGTGGATGAATCACCAGAGTCATTGGAAACCTTAGGTTAGTAGGACATGCACCCTAAGGTAACCTCTAGATTTTAAAGAAGTTAGCTCTTCTCTACTGAGTAGGGTAGGGTTAGAAGAAAACATGAAATAACTTAAAATAACAAGGTGATGTGCCAATCTAGAAATAAAAAGATACAAAATACTTAAAAGAAATTATCTAGAATAGTGAAGAGTTGTTCGGCATGGTCTACGACATGGTCTACTATTCTGATAACATTAGTGTCTGAGGAAGCAAAGCGATTGATTCATAGATAGTGAACAAATAGAGAAATTCCAAGGGCATCAAGCACGATGAATTTCTTGACCCATTTAGAACTACTTATAATGAAAGAACGAAGATTCAGAACATAAAAATTCAATTTGCAGAATAAGAACTCTTTATTCATAGATAAAATGATACATAAGGCCCTCAAAAGGAACATATTACACTTTTATTTTATGATATAGGCTTACTGAGGCTAGAATCCTACAAAAATATAGAACTCCTAACTTCCCTCCTTCTTTTTGTAAAAACATCTCCTTCCTTTTAAAGACCCATTCTCTCTCTGTCCCTTCTTCAATTGGGTAGGGATTACATTCTTATATTTTTTTCTCCTATTCAAATATTTTAAATATAGAGCTACCAATGTTAGTATTTAATTCAAATGTTTGATTTTATAATCTGGAATAAATATTTTGATTATTTCTAGGAATCCTTGTAACTTCTCTTACTTGGATTCACAATGAGTCTCTGGCTGGAGAAGATATTTTTCTACCACATGGAGGGTTTATGCTTGTTTAGTGATGTATTTCTTTATCCTTATACTGAAAGTGTGTCAGGTACACATGTGGAGAGATTGCACAATTTTGGAAACCCAGCTTATAATTTTACCTTTGAAGTTGCAATCGATGAGACACATGTAGGGATTCGATTAGTTTTCCATACTTACTTGATTTGGGATTCAAGCGAATATAAAAAGAAAGGGTCAAGGTAACAAAATATGCTCAATAAAAGAGTCTCAACAAAATAATGTAATTAGTTTGGTGACTCGCTAAGGTATTATGTTCCTACCATGGAAGAATCTGATATCCTCCAATTTTCAAAAATAAAAAATGTGGCTTTCAGAATGCCACTTAGAGCTTCTACAAAGAAGTCTAGTATCTGAGCCATTCTTGCTCTATTGGGTAGGTCCTTCTTTGTAAGGCTTGAAGCTTGCTCGGTGTAGCTCAATTATATCCTTATGGGAGAAACCCTAGAGGCTTTGCATTACTACATGCAAGTGAAACTCTAATTGTATGATGGTATTGATGATGGCCTCCACCTCGGCAACATTGGAGTCCTCCTTCAAAGAATGAAAGATAGTCTTGTCCTGACGCTTGGCAATCAAGAGCTATTGGATTTGGTCCTTTGATAGGACTGCAAACTCATTTGAGAAGGAGAAGGGAAACTAAGTTGTACCAATTCATTAATATTTTTATTCCTTTCTGTATTCGTTGGTGGAGTTACGCTAAGAGATTTTGACATTTGATAAAAGCTTTATTATAGCTCAAAATTTCATTGATCTTTGACGCAATAAACTACCTATTAATGATCCTGCATTTTGAAGAGTGGGGTCTGAGGCATCATAGAGTTTTTGAATTAAAATATTTGACTCATGGACCTTAGCGAGATAAGGTGTTACTAATGGTGGAGATTGCATTATCCATCTTGGAACACAATTCCTATGCGTCAGATATAAATCCAAGTGTTGGGGCCATATTTATAGTAGTGGTGGCATTCTGTCACAACAGGAGGCATATAATCCTTATACTAATGTTACAATCCCCACCTTTTGGGATTGTTTCCCCAATTTTTGGTCAAGTCCTTGACCATATCTTTAGAAGACTTTATCTTGGCCTGGAGGCTACTCTTTTCTTGTGAGAGTGAATTGACCTAGGCCTTAGATGTAACGAGTTTAACCTGCTAGATTCTTTACCTCTGCTTGAGAAGTGGCAATGGCTTGCTTGGTAGACGTATCCTTCAACTCCTTCTTGAGCTGATCTACCTCTCTTTCCTTAGCTTTGAGCTCAGCCATACGGCCTGCTGTTATGGCCTCTACTTTTTGAAGGCTAGATTATGCCTTCTTAAGTTGATTGTTGAGTTTCAAGTAGTCTGTAGTGACTACTTCTATTGTTTTATTCATCGGATAAACCCCATCCTAAGGCCAAAATTTAGTAAGGTCCACCATGACAACACTAATTGAATACTCATCAAGCTACATCTACTCCACAGGCTTGGATACTTGAGAGAAAATGTGAGCAATGGTCAAGGAGCTCTGTTAATGGTTGTATAATTACCGTATCGCTTGGTTTATAGAGTTGTCATCTCCTTCTTCTTGGTTTACCCTCCTTTGATCCGGGCTCCCTAGTAGATTCTTCTTGGGTAAAAAAATTAGAGTAAGAAGAGACCATTCCCCCGCAAATAGAAACCCGGATGGTAGGTTATACAAAACAATAGCTAGTGATTGAGACATTGTAGTTACTAGGGCCGAATAATGGGGTTTGATCACATGGGGGAGAAACTTGGGATGATGGTAGAGAAATGCGAGAGAAGAAGGGGAGTGCAAGGTAGAGGAAGATTCTATGATGGAGTGATAGACAAAGGGGGACCTCCATAAGGGAAAAATGGAGGTGGATGTGTTTTTAATAGAAGTCTTGGGTGGAAGTAGAGGAGAATCGGAGGCCGTGACTAACTTTAGATTTTGTGAGTTGGGATTGAAGGTGATTCCTCCTCTGTTACTAATTTTGAGGGGTCGGAGAGGGTAACACTGTGGGGAAATTTGAAGAGAAGTGGAAGATGAAGGTGGTACTAGCATCTATTATTGTGGAAGCTCAAAAGATTTTGTGGTTGATCTAATAGACTGCTAGGAAGTGAGCACAACCGTGTCCCTATTGTCTAGATCAGATTTATGATCCAAGTCCAACTTTCTTCACATTGCTTGTCACTGGAGACATCCTTGAATTTTTGTGTGGTATGGCCAATCTCCTTCCTATATTTCTAGAAGGCTTCAATTTTTTTGGAGCTCTAGTCCTTCCTTTTAGGGCCGCTCAAGTCCTTTTGCAATTGTTAGAGTAGGGTCAAATTTTTTTGACTTGGTATAATGAATCCTAACCTGAAGTTGGGATGTCCTTGAGTTAAAAAAAGATATCAAGTGACTTATCCTGGGGGCTCCACCACGAATCAAAAAATGGCCTCGGCTCATGCTTACATGAGTCGAATATTTTGTTGGTAACTAGAGTAGTAACCATGTTCCCATCTGGGTCATACCTCCATGAATATTTGAGAAAGGCGAAGCCATAGGAGGATAAATTCTATGAGAGGTAGTGGTCTACTCGCCTTTTGAGTATGGTAACCCCTCCCCTACTAAAGGGGAGGTCATAGAGTGCTTTCTTATTTTGGGTCGAGCCGAATTCAATGTCCAGGAGGATGAGTTTCCTGGTGACTTAAAGACCCACAACCCAGGGCATGAGAACCATTGGGAGCATAAAGTATTTTCCCCTAAATTCATGAACCCAAACTATGGAATGCCCTCTAGTGAAGACGTAGTCATAGGTGTGTAATGGGTCTGAGAGGATAGACTACAGAGAGTCATTCATTCTGTGATTGATCCCTTTAGGATCAATTTCTAGCATAATGGGCTCCATAAAAGCATTAAAAAAATCATATACATATAATTCATGGAAAGTATATGGGTCCATATGGATACTGAGATAATATTTTGGGGATTTACCTCCACATCCCACAAGGTCAAAGTCATATACTAACTGAAATATTAAGCATTTTGGTACAAGATGAGGTGGAATAGAAAAGAAGAATACCTAAAGGTGGATGCCATCGAGAAATGTTTGAGTTGCTCACAAATTGACCCCATGATAACCTATGCAAAGTAAAATATATATGTTTGTTTTTAGATGACACCCTCATCCTCAAACAAAGCAGGCCACCATTGCCAATCCTCAATGCCTTTATCAGAGTCTTTCCCAAAAATAAAGGCCAACATAGAGCATGCATCCTGAGAGTCAGCCATGAGGGATTTTAAGGGAATGGGGAAGCCTAAAATCCTTGAACCTCTAGTGTCTGATTTCCTCAACTCTCTGTTAAGGAGTGAGGCCTTACTTTGGCATTAGACCCATATAATTTGAAGCTTGGCAAAATTATAGAAGCTAGCTATTTGGTCATAGGTTAGGGCCAACATGTCCCTAACGGCTTGTGGTGTAATTACCATAGCTAAATTTTGGCCCTAGATTGTATGGTTCTCTAAGTTGAAACAAGTTGCCCACATTTGTATGAGCTCTAGGCATGGGTGCATGAGGAAAGCATATATTGGGTGAGATTTGTACTCTAGATTCTAAAGTTGAATGACTCAAAATCACCTAGGTTGTTGAACCTAGCAAATGTTGCTTCTCTTAAAGCTTTAGGACTTTTATTGAGAATGGGTTCAAAGATTTCATTGGTCAAGTCGCTGACCACATAAGGATTGATGTACTTGAGTTAGTGGATCGGGGAATTTTATCTCGAGGTTGCAAAGGATTTTCTCCTTGAGCAGAGCTGGGAGGTGGCCATGGTGTTTCCTTAAATTTAGAAAGGAATCTAGTGGATTTTAAACTCATTGATTAATTCAAAAGACTCTAACGATTTGGAATGAACCTACCAAACATCTCAAGACACCTTTAGTATCTACTTATACTTAGGAGTAAAATCTCACACGTACTCGGGGTCACTTCTTATAATGGTCCCTTTGATTTGGAGACCCAAGGCACCAAACTCAGTGCCTTTTGATATATTTTTCATTGATTTTGGATCTCCTCATTAAGGAATGGGGCTTTACTCTTTATGGCGACTTTAATTTCTTGAGAAATAAGTAGGTTCCTTTCCCTCAAACTTCAAAAAGAGACATGGATAGAGGTGGCGGGAAATGTGGTCAAGACACCCAAAAATGAGAGGGGTATAAATAAAATCTAGAACGAAGAGAAAAAATATGTACATATGATACATTTTTTGAAGATACTTATATGAAGGGATTTAAGTGAATCCCATTCAATAGAATAGCTAAGGGATCTCTCACCATGGTTTTAAGTTCAAACAAGTTATGCTACTTACATGTGTTGATTATGAAGAGACCAATCCATAGGGTCAAGCTTTCCATGATTCCTGGACTTGGTGGCTCTTGCATCCCATTTAGGACTGTGGTTCCGACTTGAAGATTTAGCTTTGATTTTTTTATCCAAAAAAAGTCTTGACTATCTACTGGTAGCTAATCATGGCCTTGTGAGATAATTTTGGTTTGTCTTGAGCTCTACTAGTTTGGAAATCCTTACTTGCATTTCTCCATTCTTGTTTATCTCGACCTGCTTTAATAGTTGTAATGTGGGGATCTCTAGGGAAATCGACATCACAATGCTTTTCCCGTAAACTATCTCATACGGTGAAGCTTTTAGGATCTACTTTGGGGTGATTCGATCATCCCATAAGGCTATCTTGATGTGTTCATGCCATAATTTATTATGCTCATGCCCCATTCACTTGACAAGTCTGATTAAGTTTTTATTGGTAGATTCTGCCAAACCATTTCCCTATGGATAATAGTTGGAAGATGTCTTTAGGTAAATTCCATGTTTTACCACAAAATTAGATACCTTGGCTCCCACAAAATCTTTAGCATTATCTGATATAACCATGTGGGGTGGCCCAAAGCATGTGGTTATATCATGTAGGAGTCCTAGGATTACATTTTTGTGGCCTCCTTAAGGTACTTGCTTCCACCCACTGAGTGAAGTAGTCAGTTACTATAAGGATCCATTTGTGGCCAACACTGGAAACTAGATTTACCATCCTGATGAAATCTAGACCCCATTGGGTGAAGGGTTCCTCTACCAAGATAGGATTGAGGGGTAATGTCGTGTTTCTGTGGAAACCAATATAAACTTGGCACACCCTATATCTATTTACTTATGTCTTACTATCGGCAAATAGACTTGGCCAAAAGTATCCTACCTATAGGATTTTAATGGATGTAGTCTTGGGAAAAAAATGGCCTCCTAAGCTCCCATGGTGTAATTTGTGTAAGACCCTTTTGGCCTCCTTGTCATCTAGGCATCTTAGCAGGATTCCATTAAAATTCCTCCTAAAGAGGAAGCCATTAACTATGATGAAATTACTCCCCTGTTGCCTATAATATCTCCTCTTTTTTAAGGGGAGATGACATGGGTACTTTCCAATTTGCATAAAGTGAATTCTTTCAGAGACCCACCCTTTAGGCCTATCCTCCTAAAGGTACATTACCTTCCCCATTCACTATTGGACTCTGGGATGGATTCTTGTGTTAAATATTGACACAGTCCCTTACCTCTCACAAGCTTCATGGGTTTCACTTCTATGTCATACTCCAAGATCTTGGTTATCCAGTTGGCCCTTTTTCAGTTATCTCACCCTCCATTATGTATTCTTTGATGCATTGGAGTGAGCCACCATGACCCATATTTTTTTATGTGTAACAAGGTGTCTGAACTTCTTCAGACCTTTAACTATGGTGTAAGCTTGTCTTTCCATGAAATTATATCTCATTTCATAGTCATGGAGAGTTTTCAAAAGAAAGTGATTGGGTGTTCCTCCCCTTGTTGTTCTCCCTTTTGGGTCAGCATAGATGCTATGTTATTCTTTCCCCCATATACATACATAATGAAATCTTTTGAGAAGTCGGGGTTGTGGAGCATGGGGGCCGATGTAATAGCCCTTTTTATCAATTCAAAGGACTGACAACCTTCATCAGTCCATTTGAAGCCTAGGTCTTTTCTTAGCATGAGAGTGATCGAGCGAGATCATTCCCGCAAAACTGATATAAACTTGCCGACAAAGTTGATCTTTCCTAAGAAGGATTGAACAACCTTCTTGTTAACTGGCAAGGGAAGCTCCAAAATGGCCCTGACTCTTTCAGGATCAATAAAGACTCCCTCCTTCAACACAACATGTCCCAGGATCTTTCCTTGGGGTATTCCGAAGATACATTTCTTTGGGTTCAGAGAGATTCCAAACTCTTGAAATTTTTTGAATACGGCTTCTAAGGCATCAAAGTGTTCCTCCATTGTTTTAGTAAACACCGTAAGGTCATCAAGGTATATGAGGATTACCTTGTTTATTAACGCCCAAACGCTATGTCCACGGGTCTTTGAAAGGTAGCCCCTGCATTGGTGAGCCTAAAAGGAATCTTTGTATAGGAAAAGGTTCCCCACTTGGTTGTGAAGGTAGTCTTATGCTGATCTCTTTCCCGAGCCATATTTGGTTATAACCTGAAAATCCATCCAACAGAGAAAACATCTCAGAGCCTGTGACCATCTGTAATATTTGTTCCATAGAGGGAAAGGGGTAATGGTCTTTTAGGGAGGCCCTATTCAGATCTCTGAAATCCACACAGATTCGTATTTCACCATTCTTCTTCCTCACTGGGACTAGGTTGGAGACCCACGTCGTGTGTTTGATTGGAAAAATATATGAGCCTCCAATAGCTTTCTTAATTCTTCAGCCATGAGGGCTTCTACCTTAGGGTTCACAGGCCTCTATTTTTATGCATAGGCTTAGTCCCTTCTTCTAGGTCAATGGTGTGTTGGATAATGTCTTTGTCATAACCATGTAGATCATCATATGTCCAAGCCATTACTTTATCATATTTGTGACACAAGGCCATGAGTCTGTCTCTTTCTTTTTGGGTCACCGACTCTGAATTTTAGTCATTTTTCCTTAGCTATTTCTAGTTCTACATAGTCTTCCTTTACTACCTCAAACTTTCTCCAGTCAGAACTAGCATCATCTGAGTCAAAAATAATTTCAAGAGTAATTAACCCCCTTGGGAGTTTATTTGTTTTTAGCTGAATTATCTGATCTCCATATGCTTCTTTGATCTTGGGATGGAGTTGATTTGTGA
Source organism: Taxus wallichiana var. yunnanensis (assembly GCA_018340775.1). Taxonomy (NCBI): domain Eukaryota; kingdom Viridiplantae; phylum Streptophyta; class Pinopsida; order Cupressales; family Taxaceae; genus Taxus; species Taxus wallichiana. The sequence continues at coordinate 481,654,286 of CM031234.1, forward strand.
ATTGATTTTATTATTTGAGGAAGTGTATAACTTGTTTTTCATTATCAAAAAATTTCCTATGGTCAAAGTTGTTAGGGATAGAGGGGCGAATGATCACTTTTATGGTGTCTTTATTTGCAATCAAATCCTTGGGTCGGGTCAAATTGAGACCCTATCATGGCCATCCTATCGGCCTCTGTATTTTGATCATGGGGAATTACCTTAATATTGAAGGCTTCAAAATCATCTATCAAATCCCATACCCGGTGTCGATAGGATCTCATCCTTGGGTTCTTGGTGGTGGAAATATTTCTTACTTGTGTGACCACCAACTCTGAGTCACCAAATACTCTCAACTTCCTGATACCATCCTTCCGAGTGGTGGACAAGCCATGCACCAAGGCTTCATACTCTACCTCATTACTAGTATAGGAGAATTGGAAATAGACTGACTAGAGTATCTTCTTACCATTCGGGGATATTAGGAAAATCCACCTCCCGAGCCACTCTTTCTCCTAGCCCATAAAAATATAGGGTCCACATTGGAGGATTCTAGGGAGAGCTTCCCTACCATTCATCATGACCCCCTTTCCACCTTTGGGATTGTGTGGTTTTCGTCGAAAATGACGTAAGGTCCCAAGTCGGTTGAGTCAAAATTCCCAAAAGGATCTCTAGGGGGAAGATTAAATATATGATCTCTCCCCTAAGGCTTCCCATATTCTATGTAAATTTCTTCTACTTTGATTATCATAACATGGGAGGCCTCGAAGCTAAAAGGCACTTGGTCCATTATATGCTCCTTGGAGAGGGGTTCTAAAAACCTTCATTTTGGACCCGTACTTGGTTCGTAGGATTAAATGGGACCAATCCAAAGACATATAACCCCGATCTTAGCTATGAAATCTTGGGAGAGGCAAAGTCTAAAGATTGGTGGAACATTAATCACCATGATATCTTGGCAAATAGTTATATTCAAACAAGAATAGAGTTGTAATGGGAGCCCCTTGATAATCCCAATGGTTGGAACAAACTTCCCGTCTAGTTGCATAACTCCTTTATTCAAGGGTTCATATTGAATTCCTAAAGAATCTATAATCACCGGGGCATGACAAGTAGTGCTTGCACCAGATTCTATCATGGAGTTATGTAATAACTTCTTACCTATAATAAGAGTTAAAAAGAAGGGGTTGGGCCTTGGTTTACTCACCTCTCCTTTTGGTTCAACAATATGGCCTCTATAGGCACTCAAGTGACTTTGACCCATCCTTTCTCCATGGTTGCGATGGTGAAATCCTTTTCTGATTTGAGTGCTTCTTAGAGAAACTCCTTTTGTTTGGGGATACTTAGAAGATCCCACAAGGACGCGTTAGATGGTACCCTTTTCAGTTGGTGGACTACATTGATGGGTCTAAGAAATGATGATTTAGGAGGTGGATGATGCTTCACCCTGTCCTTATCAAGATGAGGGATATCTTGATTCTATTCAGTTTTATTTGGAGCCTCCATTACTCTTGGCGAAGGCTCTTTATATTTATTTTCGGTTGAACTTGAAGTTGGTGCATCTACTTCAATGATTCTCTTCTTGAAGCGGGTGTTATAATTAAAGCGAACGTGTTTCAGGATAGATACCTTATTTATGAATACAAAATTTTCTTCTTCTACCCAAGAGAAAAGGGCATGCTCTAGTGTGATCTCTCGCTTCTTGTTCTAGGGACATTCCTTGCATCTGGGCTGTGAAAGTGGCATTTTGGGCTCCCATGGACTAGTGGGGTCCAGATGTGCATACATCATAACCTTCTCTTGATCGTTGTTTAGATACCCTTAGTTGTAAGTTCCCTTGGGGGTAGTCCTTCGGCATATGAGAATTATTGCAAGGGAAGCACCAAGCATTGGGCTCCTCAGCCAGATGGTTCTGTCCAGGGATGATTTCTCTCCCGCTATTGGGAGGGTAATCCAAAGTGGTGTTGGTATAGGAACTATTTCATTTGATGGCTACACATTTGGTAATATTTGAGTATTCTAGTGTGGAGAGGGATAAGTGGGTTGGCTACCTTGGAAATTTTGATAATTTTTCCTTGGATAAGTTACTGATTCCTTTTAAGGTTCACTATCTCATTAGAAAAGTTTCTTAGGATATTTCTCATCTTTCTTAGGATATTTCTCATCTCATCCATCTCGGGAGAGGAAGATGAGGATGCAAGAGATGAGAAGTTGAAGCCGTAAAAGTAGGTGGGTAATTATATAAGGATGTAGGGGTTTGAGCCGGGTTTGGTATTTGTACTTGTGGAAGGGGGCTATCTCGGGGTTTATCGGTAAAAGAGTTATGGGGAAGTTTCTTGGCATCTATTAGATTATTCTCAGCTTGGATTGCAATGTTATAGGCCTGTGGCAAGGAATCCCCTCCCAATGATTGAATCATTACTAAAATATTTGAATTTAGAGATTTTAAATAAAAGACAATAGCCATACCTATAAGTGGCCTAGCTAGGGCCAAAATCCTTTGCCAGTTTTATGGAACTTGGTGTTAAAATATGTCATTAAATCTTGTGGTCCCTTTTAATACAAATTAGTTATTGCAGGAGTGATGAATGATCTCCTTTCTCACTGAACCTTGTCACCAACACCCCTCCTAATTGGTCCTAAGTACCAATAGTATTAGGGTTAAATATTGGTACCATTCCAAGGCCCTTCCCTTAAAGAGAGGCGACCAATAAACATAAGGTGACATCTTGCTCCCTTATATAATGCACTGCACATATCTCTGCTATGTCTTGGAGATGTTCCTTAGGGGTTTTGAAGTCCTCCCTACTAAATTTGGGTAGTGCTTTTAGCACATTAGATGGAATAGGGTTCCATAATACTAGGGGCATGGGTAAAATGAGTGGGATTCCTTGATCCCAAGAGACAAACTGCCTTGGAGGTGGAGGTTGAAGATGAGCCATTGAAATGGGTCTGAGAGTTCTGTTTGACTATGTAAAAGGCCTACCTACCGGAGGCATGGAGAGAACTCTATCCGGAGGAGATGAAGATCTCTAGACTTGTTGACCTCTCCTGTTGTGAGGTGGAGATAGTTGTAAATAGTCAAGCACACCTTCCTCCCTTGATATTGCCCTTATTGACATCCGACCTTGTACCTTGAATGGATCACTTGGATACTGCTAGTATTTAATAGAATTTTATAATGGAAAACTTTCTAACAAGTAGGAGATTGTTGGTTCGAGTCCCACTGGGCATGCTAGGAAATTTTTTGATGATTATTCCTGCAGATGAATCGCTAGAGTCATTGGAAACCTTAGGTTAGTAGGAAGTGTGCCCTATGGTAACCCCTAGATTTTAAATAATCGAATCTTCTTTGTTTAGTAGGGTATGGTTAGAAGAGAACATAAAATAACTTAAAATAAAAGGTAATGTGCCAATATAGAAATAGAAAGATACAAAATACTTAAAAGGAATTATCTAGAATACTCAAAGAGTTGTTTGGCATGGTCTAATATTCTGATAACATTAGTGTCTGAGGAAGCAAAGCGATTGATTCATAGATAGTGAATGAAAAGAGAAATTCCAAGGGCATCGGGCATGATGAATTTCTTGACTCATTTATAACTACTTATAATTACAAAAGGAGATTTAGAACATAAGAAGTCAATTTGCACAGAATAAGAACTCTTTATTCATAGAGAAAATGATACATAAGGCCATCAAAGGAAGATATTACACTTTTATTTTATGACAAAGGCTTACTAAGGCTAGACTCCTACAAAAATAAAAACTCCTTTCTTCCCCTCCTTTTCTGTAAAAATATCTCTCTTTGTTCTAGAACTTATCCTTCCCTTTAAAGACCCATTCTCTCTCTCTGTCCCTTCTTCAATTGGGTAGGGCTTACATTCTTATCTTTCTGGATCCTACCCCAATATTTTAAATACAGAGCTACCACTGTCAATATTTAATTTGGATGTTTAATTTTCTAACTGGAATAAATATTTTGATTATTTATGGGAATCCATGCAACTGTTCTTACTTGGTCTCGCCCCTTGAGTCTCGATCGGTGAAGATCATTTTCTACCACATTGAGGTTTTGTGCTTTTTTAGGGACATCTTTATTTAGCCTTATATTGAAAGTGTGCTAGATAGACACATGGAGGGCTTCCACTTGCTTCTATTGTGTTTTGACTTTTCAACCTATTTAGGAGTGACTTTATTGAGACCTACACGAGTTTGGGAACCCAGGTTAGAATTTTACCTTTGAAGTTGTGCCGATGAGACACGTGGATAGGCTTCCATTTAGTTTTCTGTACTTACTAATTTTGGGCTTCGAGTGAACAAAAGAAGTAATGGTCTGGGTAACAAACAATGCTCAATAAAAGAGTCTTAACAAAAGAATGTAATCAGATTACATTACATTTAGTACCTGGAGAAATGATCACCTACAATTCTTTGATAGATCAAGGGAAATGACGAATTTGGATAAATAATAGAATACTTGGGAGTACTAAAGATCGACAAACTATATTCAACAAGATTAAGTTGGGGTAACTCTTGAAATGGTCGATCATTATGATGAATGATAATAGAAATATTGGATTCCTTCATTGTCCAAGGAATCAAAGCTTCAAGATATTCCATCGTATTAAGGAAATGATTGGACGATCGAGAGACATATTGGATAGTGTAAGAATTAAAGGCTTCGAGGAGGTGATGAACAATTTCATGATATTTTTGAAGAGTATCATTTTTACACTGATACTCACATGTGACTTGTTTGATGATAAGTTCGAGAATCTCTATAGATGTCAAGAATTTGAACTCCTAGAAAGAGAGTGGTTTCAAGGCCTAAGATAAGGGATTTGTACTCTTTCATATTATTCAAACACTCAAAATTGAGTTTTTTTATGAGAGGAATAGGATTATCCTAAGGAGAAATGACAACAACGTCAAACCTTACCCTTACTAACAATTAGAACCATAAAAAAGAGGGTCATCTTAAGGATTTCATAATCATTATGGAAGTGAATAATTTATTTGTTTGGGAATTGTTCATGAGGAAGATGTGAAATAGGAAGAGGAGCTTCCAATGATTGGTCTAAAATATCTTGGCCTATAATGGATTTTTTGAGAAATAAACTCGAGGTCAAACTCAATCACAAGCATGAGAAATCGAGCAATCAAATAGTTGTGATAAGGTTTATAATGCATTATCTTAAGAAGATGAAATATAGTAGTGACATATTTCTTGTGATTGAGAATATAGTGTAAAAGCTTAGAGGTGGAAAAGAAGAGAGCACAACACACCTTACCTTAGTCATCATTGCAGTGAGTCTTGTAGTCATGAAGGGTATAACTAATGTAATAAACATCCTTCTCCCAACCTTAGTCATCATGATGTGCTAGTATAGCCCATACAAAATGACTAGTAGTAGAGATGTATAGGTAAAGGGATCCCCCTCACAAGGAGGTGTAAGAACTAGTGGAGATAAAAGATATTGTTTAAGGTCATTAAAGGCCTTTTGGAAATCATGATCCCAATTAAAGTGTATGTATTTATAAATAATATTATTAAAGGGTTGGTAACAATCTAAAAGTTATGAGATGAAATGGCTAACTGATTGAAGTCAGCCTTCAAGACTACAAATTTTCTTAAGGCTGGAAGGAGGTGGAATTTCAATAATTTCTTTATTTTTTACGAGTTCAACTTCAATTCTGCTAATGGAAACAATAAATCTAAGGAGTTTTCCAATTAGTACTCCAAACACACACTTGATTGGATTAAGGCGAAGGTAGAAGTGAATAAGATGCTTGAAAAGGACCTCGGGAATAGAAATATGGTCATGTCAATGTTTAGATTTACCCAAAATATCATTGACATAATCTTCTATTATTTTGCGGATGTGATTGTGAAATATATAAGTCATGGCCCGCTGATAGGTGGCTCCAGTATTTTCAAATCGAAGGTCATGATGTAGTAACAAAAGGGTCCTCTAAGGAGTGATGAAGGAAGTCTTATGTTGGTCTTCTAGGGAGATAAGAATCTGATTATAACCAGAAAACCCATCCATAAGAGAAATCATCTCATGTCTTGTGGTAAGATCCACAAGTTGATTGATGTTGGGAAGAGGAAATTCATCTTTAGGGAAAGTGAGATTGAGATCTTGAAAGTCGATCCATATACAAATTTTTCCAAATGCTATAACGACAGTACGATATTGGAAACCTATTAGGGATAGTTAATGGGAATTATGAAAGTGGTAGAAATATGATGTTTCAACTCCTCTTTGTTAAGGAGAGAAACTCGACTATGCATGCATGAAAATTCTTCTTTACTAGTTTAGCATTGGGAAAGGTGACGATATTATGGATGATGATGGAAGGGTCAAGACTGGCATGTTAGAGTATGACCATAAGAATGCTTGGTTATGATAAGAGAGAAATGTGGTGAAGGACTCAAGCTCGTGCAGATCAAGAGATTGACCCACCTTGAGGATGTAAGGATCCTTAGGAGTCCCAATATTGATGTCAATGGTGGCTTTGTTGAGAAGAGTGGATGTGTTAGATGGTAAGGTCTTATGAAGATAAGAATCCTTTTACCCCATGTTGGAAATAATGGTGTCATCGTCAACACATGAAGAATGTCAAAGGTAGAAGATTCTTCTTCTATTATCTTCAGATGAAAAAGGGGAAGGGACATAGTTTGATTCTGACACTAATAGGTGAATGGTCCTAAAGTGATGGTGAAGACTTTAAAAAATCTGAAGGAAATAGATACAGTGTCATCTATATCTATGGACTCATGGGATGGAGAAGATAGAGAAATAATTTCCATGCACATCTTAGACGCTGGGATGGGGTCACAGATTACTCCTAATAACCGAGTCCGAACTTTTTGTGAGGTTTGCGGCATTGATCAATAAATAGGCCATGTGGCTCCTGCTCATATCATACCATGTCAAATCCCTTCCATGTGCAAAAATGGAGATAGGTAATAGAAAAGGATGGTTTATTAAGGAATCCAAAACCTTTTCTATAAGGTTTGGTGTGTGGAAGATCAGAGATATGTGAAGAAGGGGTGTTGAAACCACCATAGATGAGGCTGGTTTGAAAATGTGGTGGACCGAAAGGAATGATATACTTGAAATTGGGTTGGTACATCAAATATTTTTAGGTCTACCAAGATGATGAGGAGTGGGTAAGGTGTTGATTGTAAGAGGAAAATAATCCCCCATAGTAAGCTTATTTGTTACTTTATCTAGGAATCATCATTGGGAAGTTTGGAAGAAGGGATAGATGAACTAGTAGATGGTACAGATGGATCGTCCTTGGGAACAAGGACATCATTGGGTTGATAAGTCATGTTACACATTTGAAAGGGAGGATCATCCCTAGGAAGTGTCAAAATCTTCCCCTCATGCTCATATTTAAGGGAACGATGGAGTGTAGAAGGGATGTAACACATAGTGTGGATCCAAGGTCACCCAAGGAGAACATTGTATTGGAATTCCCCTTGTATGATGTAGAATACCTCATAGAGGATATTCTCACCAACGTGGATAGGAAGAAAAATTGTTCCTAAGGTGGGAGTGACAACATCATTAAAATCATGGGGACCATGGGTGTTTGGGAAACAAAGGACTTTGGTATCTTAAGTTGATCAAAAGTATGTGATGGGAGGATATTGATGCTCACTCCACTATCAATCATGGATTGTCAAATGAATGTATCATTAATCTTGACTGTGATAAAGAGGGGAAGATCATGTTCTTCTAATGGGATATCCAGAATCTCAACATCATCAAATGAGATGGTAGTAGAAGCCATGAGTGCTCCTACAAGGGATGCGAAGGGATAAGCCTCATCACTGGATGTCAGAATGTGCTTTAAGGCTTTAGTAAGATCATGTTTATGGTTTGACGAGCTTTGGATGAGCTCATAGAGTGACTTCTTGACCAGAGCCAAGTGGATTTTTTTACTATACACTATTCAATACACCTAGGTGCTCCTAAAATGGAAACCTTAGCTGTTGATGACATGATCTAATCCTTAGGAGGAGGAATGGTGATGAAGGTTTTAGATTTATGTTTAGTTGTTGATTTAATCTCAAGTTGGCCATACCGATTGGTTACCCAAATAACATCAATGAACAAGGGAAGATATCCTCGGAAAAATCATCATCTGGAGGTGGGATGATGGGAAATTTTTGTGAAGAACTCTGGGAACTTTTTCATTTTGATGGATGAGGTCAAAGGCACAGATGTTGGAGTGAAAGGAAAAGATGTATGTGGTTTGGGGAGAAGGTATTATTCCTCAATGAAACCATAGATGATGGCTTGGAATGATCGAGTGTCGTGTCCATGGGTATGGTGATAAACATAGACGATGTTGGGATTAAACCCTAATGACTTCTTGTTATTCGAGTTAAAGTGCCTAATAGGTGGAAGCGTGCTCATGGATATTTGTAATAAGTTCTAGAAAATGTCCACATATGATTCAACCAAATCCTTAGGAGGTGCTTTTTCCTTGTGGAATGTCTTGGTCTTTGAAGAAGAAGTGGATGTCTGAGATGATAAATTTTGAGTATGTTGATGTCTTGATGGTACGGATTCAGTTTTAGCATATGTTAATGTATTAGTGTTGAATAGTTTGAGTTTATGAAATTTTCTTGATGAAGAGGTTTTTGTGTTGGATGGTTTAGAGGTGGGAATGTCAATTTTCTTGTAGGAATGTACAAGGGATTTTTGAGGTAATGTACTAATGGTTGTAGATTTTATTTGTAAGGGTGCATCCTTAGGAGGAGTGAAAACAATTTCCATCAGAGGATTTGGAGGTGGTGTCACATTTGGTATAGGTGTAGGAAGAAGTATTTGTTTGATGGAATATAAGGAAAGTGAATATTTATTTGATTTCATCAATGAGGTAGAAGGATCATTTGAGGTTGTTGGAAGTTGAAGTGTTTTCAAAAATTATTCAAATGATAAAGGTGGTGTTGAGGAAGAAAGTGGTGTGGATGTAATTTCAATAGTTGATGTGGGTGTGGGTAAAATCTTTAAAAGAGGCACTAATTTTAATTCTAAGGATGGTATAATAGGTAGAAGTGGAATGGATGTAGGTAAGGTAGTCGGATCCAGTGAAGTGGATTTGGTGAGTAATGAAGTGGATATAATAGGTAACATAGTAGATGTGGAACCAATGTCAACTATAGAAGTAGGTGGGAATGGTTGTTTCATAAATACTTCTAGGGGAAAGAATGATATGTTTGTGAATGGGGTCCTAGTAGTAGGAATGGATGTCGAGGTAGATGTAGATATGATTGGTGCAGTTGTGGGGAAAAGTGTTAATGGGTTTGTAGATGTAGGAATAATATCAAAGGGGATTGATGTGATTGGTGATGAAGGAGGGGAAGTTGTAGGTTCTTGATCAATGTTGTTTAAAGTGTTTATAGTATGAGCATTAGGTGTTTGGGTTGTGGAAGTGGTGGCAGCTTGGCTTATTGGTGTATGATTTAGAAAAGGTTGTTTAAAGATGTCAAGAGGTTGATTAGGTGAAGAATTAGGATTTTCAACCTGAAGGTCACCTTGATCAATGAGCCTTTGAACCAAATCCTTGAAATTTCAACATTTCTCTATGTTGTGACCTCGGGTTTGGTGGTATTTGCAATAATGGTCTTCACGATACCATACATAGGTTTCGGTCTTGAATCATCAACTAGTCAAATAGGTGGTAGTGTGATTAGATTTTCTGTTATCAACTTTTCAAAGATAGATCCATATGATTCCCCTGAGGGGAGTGTAGTTGGGTGTCGGCCATGGGGCTCATTGCTGAGTCCATGTGTTAGATGTTGGTGTAGGATAAGATTTGACGACCACAACATTGGCTGCTCCCTTAGATTTCTCATTATGTGTGGATGTTTTAGTGAATTCATGTTTAGGTTTGTTCAATTTTAGTTTTAAATGGCCCTACTCAAAGGGCGTATGTTTCAAGCTTATGAGCCATGGTGAAGGCTTCGTCAAAGGTTTGGAAGGATTGGATTTGTAGGGTAGAGGATATATGTTTTGTACATGAATGTGAGAAGAGTTTGATGAGTTCAGTTTTTTGAAGGATAAATCATAGCTGGTGTATAATTTCATGCCACCGTGCAATGAATTCTTTGATAGACTCATCTTCAAACTGTTAGATGGCATATAGATCATTGATAGTTATTTTACAGAAATTTTAATCAAAAATGTTCGAAAAATAATTTCCCAAGATGAGTCAAGTAAAATATCTAATGTTGGACCAGCCAAAGACATGGGGAAAGTGTGGAGCATCAATTCTTGATCGTGTGTAATAAGGTAACATGCATGTCTGAATGCATGAAGGTGTTCCTATGGATATTTCTTTTTGTTAAACTTGAATTTTTTTGGCAATTCCCAATGTGGAGGATATGACTTAATTGGTATGGATGGATGAATTGGCTCATTGCATATTTGTTCATATGATAATGTAAATTTGGACCCTAGGGTGGTGGCCTCAAGGTTGGCTAACCTATTCATGAGAGCATGCATAGGATCATTTGATGAAGTGATAATGGGTTGTGGTTGTGGTTGCACAACTTATGAGGTAGATGGATAAAATTGTTGGTGAGATTGAATGTGTGAATGGTGGAATACCCGATGAATGTGAGTTAAAGGATGAGTTTTTAATATTTGGTGTTATCTCATGGTGATATCGTATGATTGTTGAGACTGGGTAGGAAATTGATGAGTATAGGTGGGTTGAAATTGTTGTTGAAATGGGTTAGACATTGAATAAGGCAGAGCACCCATAAGAGGAGGTTAGGAAGCGATGATATGCATGTGTGATGTGAGGGGATCATGTTGTTTAAATAGGGGACTGATATTGGGGCTGAAGAGGCAATAAGAAGGGTAGTGGTGATGGTTTTATTGATTGGGTGAAGATTGGGTGGAATGGACATGACTAGCTGAGCAATTTGGTGGGGTGGGGGATTGTTAGAAGATGAGGTAAGCTTGTTTATTGTAAATTATTGATTGGAATCGGGATTGATCGATAAGCATAAATATGCTGAAGTGGTAGACCATATGAGGGAAGATGAGTTGATTTCCTAAGGAGATAGTCTTGGAGAGCCACCGGATTAGAATCAAGGAGTTGTTGTAAATCTAAGTCACCACGAGGGATTACTAGAGGTCTAGGAGGTCCTGATGTAGAAGGAGGGGTATCTGGTCTAGATGGGATGTAATGATGATAGATGAAGGAATTAATTTCTCCTAAGGTAGTGGTTTGAACATAAGATCCTGAGTGAGACACACTAAATAGGGGTTGAGTACTCATGTAAGAGGTAATCAAGGGTATGGATGAAGCAATTTTTATAGTAGATTTCTGTTGGGTTGAGGCCAAATTGTTTGAAGGAAGTTTTGTTACATTCGTTTGGCTCTTGAATGAGTAATAAAGGGTATGAAACAAAATTTTTTTATGCTAACTAAACCAAAAAATTCAAACAAACAATTATTATTTTTATTAAGAAAGTTTCAAAAATAGAAAAGGGGATGGTTAATAAGGTACCGGAAAAAAGGTAGTCTAGATTTGGTTTTAGTATTTTTAGCTTGGGAGAGTTTCGGGTGGTTTCTTATTGGAAGATAAAATCCCAATCAATCTACTGGGAAGGATGTTGTTTTGGATGTGTATATTTGAATGTATGGGTTTTAGGTTGTGTGTGACAGAGTGTGAGATTCAAAAAATTAACCTATATTTAAACTATGTGAGGAAGCAGGATGCTAAAAGAAAGGTTCTTTTTAAACCAAATCGAAGTGTGATATTTTAATGCGGACACACACAGGAAAGGGAAATATGATGCAAAAAGGAGAAAATAAGAAAAAATGAGGAATACCTAGATAAATATTTTCCTTTTTATCTAAACTTTAGTGGGAAGAGAAATCTAGTAGCCAAACCAACACAAGAAAAAAAGAAGCAGAGCCTTGCACTATAATGTTAGTAGAAGACAAAACAAGTGGAAAAATAGAAAGAAATGAAAAGGGATCACCTAAGGGGTGGTCCCACTAGGTGTGCCAAGAATGTTGTCCAAGTTTCTTCATTCGTACTCAAATTAATAAGCTAGCTACTAAAATAAACTAGAAACTCAGAATATGGAGGTTTTATAGTACATTAGAAGCATGATATACATTGAAGGAAGAGCACTAAGTAGTTGATCCTTGTTGAAGCTGATAAACCTATAAATAAGAGTGTATAAACAAAAGAATGACTAAATAAGATATTTGGTGGTTTCCCCAAAACGTTAGCTTAAAGAAGTGTGACCTTCCTTTTGTGGATGTCAACCCCCATTTTAAAGAAAAAGTGAAGTAAAGGATGAATAAGAAGATTTGGATAGAAACAAAGATAATATTGAATCTAAAAGTAATTAAGATTTGTTTTAGATATTGATTTAATCTAAATAGATGAAAATTAAATGATACCTGGTCTGGGTTGATGGTGACCTAGACTATGCAGAAGTAGGTCGATGATGACATGGGAGTGAGGATTTGAAGCAACAAGAGAAATAAGAAAACCCCCATGCAAGATCTTGATGTAATTTGTTGATTGTAATTTTTTTGTAGCCTTTGGAGTCAACATATAGGAGGAATTTGAGGGAGAAGAAACTAGAAAATGGTAGAAAGGAAGGATTGGAAAAGGATAGATTGAGAATCATAACCCTGGTCGATGGTGACCAGGGTGGGGTGACGATGACTATAGTAGAGTTGGAGTAAGGCCGAAGAAAAACAAGCTGAAAAGGTAACCTGCAAGTAAGGAAGCTAGAAGAGAAGGTTGATAATGAAGCTCTGAGTGCTGAAAGGATGATTTGATCCTGCAAAATGTTAGACACGAGAAAATAAATAATAATATGATAATAATGAAGTAAAGCAACACAAAGATGATAATAATCTCATGAAGGATGATCACGAGTGATGCAAGCACATTCTAAGGAGGTATGTAACTATTGTAGGAATGCTCAGGCATGAGATTCAATTCACAAGTCATAAGAAAGCTCCAATATTCGCATGCATCTGATGATTATGGAAATAAATCAAGCGATTTTATAGGGTTAGCGAGTGGATGGGATGGGTCATCGCTAACCACGGGGAAAGTTTCCCCAATGGGGTGGATTTTGTGCTTTAGGTCAGGATTTCATGTTTTTAAGGAGGGAAAAAGTTCTTTAAATCTTATGTGTAGGATTAGGTTGTTTAGGGATGAATCATGGGTAGTTAGAAGATAGGAATGGGTAGAAAAAGCATAGGGATTTATATTTAGGATAAAAACATCCTAAATAGCAAGTCCATTAAGGGAAAGTCAAGGATATGGATATTAATTAATTAATTAATGGGAATTAATTAATTAATGTGAATTAATAAAAATTAATGAGAATTAAATGATGATAGGATAATAAGTGGGAATTTTATTAAATATTGAAGGGGATGGATTTAATTAAAGGGGACCTAGATAGGACCATAGAAAAATATGCGCACGTGGGCAGACAAGGGTAGAGATACCAAATTTAGGTGTCTACTCCCTTCACAAGACTCAATTCTCTCTCATGGAAGCTAATTTTCGGTGCACACACCTGTTATCCCAAGAAAAATGAGAAAATTTCAGGTGTTATAGGAAGAATTTGTAGACAGTAAATCACACACTCTGGGTACATTTATATGTCCTAGACACATACCATTATTCATATGATTCATGAGAGAGAAAATTACTAATTGACCATATTCTTTATCCTCGATGTGTTCTTTATGACTTCCTTCTTGGTCTTACACAACCTCCTTCCCAGTATAACTTTTGATACTTAAGATTTTTTGAGTCCTGACACAGTTCCCACCAATACGCCGGTGCCTGTGTATCCCCATCCTCCCGGGAACTCCTAACTTATTTGTATATTTCTTGCATATTTTGGGTCTTTTCTACTTGTTTCACATCATGTTTTCTTATGGGTCGACATTTTAGTGGTTAATTTCAAAATTCAACCAAGATAATCATATAAATACAAAGTTATGTTACCATAATAAAGGACCAAACACTAAGCATTTACCATCACCACCTAAGGATGCTTATAAGATCATTCTAAGAGCATCAAAGAATCCATCTAGCTATCATTCAAGGGACAAAGGATTGCATCCTTTTGTATACACTTCATATGAGGGGAAGTTCATTTTTCCATGCACACATCTATTTACATCTTCTACATCTAGTTATTTCTTGTTATTCAAGTTCGTCTAGCACAAGAGCCACCTAGGGCACGATTCTACACATACACACACCCAAAATTACATGGAATCTAAAATGTAGTGAAACTCCTAGATCGTAACCTCACTCAGTCAAGTGACCATGGGTGTAAGTAGATAAAATTACCAAAATGAAAGATAAACAAACCATGCAAACCTCTCAAGTAACCTTCATGCAAACCTCAGATAAGGGTCTCCTGTGAAACCTTGTAGAAATAATGTCAGAAGTGTTTTGTGGGTGCTCTTGAGTGCTCTCCAAGCTTTGAAGGAAAATGCTACAGACATAGTTCAACAGAGTTTTTGTGCTTCAAATTCAAGAGGGATTGGAAGGAAGGTAAGCTTGTAATTTATAGAAACAAAAGGTAGTTGGAATTGGTTACATGGATAAATGAACATGCTAAAAATAACATTATGGGCAGTTGCAATAGTGTCAGGGGCAATAATGAAATTAATTACAAAAATATGCATCTAGAAAGGTGGTTGTATGTGCATTTTAATTTCCCCACCTTTCTAGGATTCTAGAAGTGCAGTTAACTAGGGTAGTCAAAGTGGAGTCTAAGTGGAGTTTGATCAAGTGGAAGATGACTAGGATGTGCACACACTTAATTAATTAATTATTTAATTAATAAATAATAATTAATTTAGCCAAAGGGGTACAAAGGGTACATGGGATTAATTTAATTAATCCAAAGGGGTACAATGTGTATTAATTAATTAATTAATTACAAATGGGTGAATAACATAGTGTATTAGCATAATACTGAGAATAAGTGGAAACATGAATGTAAATTTGGGGTGTCTACATTTTCCCCTCTTTAAAGTGCTATTGCAGAGTAATAGTGCTTTAAAGATAGTAGACGTATGCGGATCGGTGAGCAGAAAATTGTGAAGCATTGGGATGCCCTAGCAAGCAGGATGGTAAAGGAATGCCCCCTAAAGGGGATGCATGATGCAACAAGGTGGTGAATAAATGTTTGATAGGAAGAAAGAAAGGGATTAAAACAAGGATGGGAAAGGACTGTGCTCATAGCATGAGCGTTATTTGGAGAGTAATTTTTAGAGCAACCTAATTTTTGTTGTTGCACAATAGAGTTTCACCATGATTATGAAAGAGTCAAGATGGTTAACCCAAATGTGCATAAATAAACACACACATGAAAGAAAATATAAAAATGAAAACAAACCCAATATTCAAATTAGGTGTCAAAGCATCGGGTTATAAAGGAACCAAGATGTGGTCACACTACTTGTAAGTGGTCTAAAAGAGTAAACATCAACAATGCAACAAAAATTCAAAAATAATACAATCAGTTATGCCCCTAATGTGTGCCACAATGATGATTAAGTAGATACAAATGCTCCCAAATGGGAATAAGATCAAACTGGAAGAGCAGAGTTAAAGCGAATCCTTATGACACTCTTGTTGAATCCGTTGTGCAAATGATCAAAGTTGAAATTGCCCCAGGTGAAGTTATATCATGAAGGAAAAACAATTTGTGTGACTTTCCCAAGCAAAGTTAGCATATCATGCAAAGGGAAGAAAGTGATAGTTGTAAGATTGGCACAAGCACTAGAGTAATAGATAAAAGTATGACGTTTATCAAGATTGTATTGAGATGTTGAATGATTTACTTCAAGGATTTTCTAATTGTATGATTTATGTGAGAAGTGAATGTTTGTTCGAATTTTTGTGATTTTTAATTTTTTTGGATTTTTGGAAGTTTGGAAATACAAATGCAAAAAAAAAAAAGAAAAAATTCCATGGCTTAAATAAACCAGGAGGAAAACACAACACGTGCAAATGAAAAAAAGATATAAAATAAGTAATAGAAATAAACCCAATATGAACAGGAAAGAACCACACCAAAGTTATATGTGAAATAGGATGTGAATAAATTTCTTGCAATTGGTCCATAAGCGCATTCTAGATACACAAAGTATTGGTTATTCGAACTATCACACATAAGAAACTAAGCTAAGAATAGACAATACAAAATTCCATATGTACAAATGTTAAACAAGAAAACAAACTAGTGGGCACAAACACACCAATGTAAAAATTTTAATAAAGAAGCGAATATATACAGATGTCAAAATGCCCCAAGAGAAAGCCAAATCCAAGTGATGTCCCTATGTAATGTTACATTGCAAAGAGTGGATTGATTGATTGGAAAATATGATTGGGAACAATCAAGTGAAGAAAATGGTGAATGAAATGGTGATTGCATGTTTCATTTTTTTTTGTCTAAAAAAATTTTATATTGTTTTTGGGATTTTAAACAATTTTATATTGTTTTTGTAGTTTTTTTGAGACATTTTTGAATGTTTTTAGGTTTTTTTGGAATTTTCAACGACACGCCAAAGAAGAGGAAAAGGAAATTCCAAATTCAAACCGACATGCTAAATGGAAGGTGAACAATGGTTGTAGACAATGGGAATGAAAAACTGGAAAGGAGAACATGCGACAAACGATGAGGTGAAAAGTTACAAGCAGGAAACAAAGTGAAATGATAAAACAAGTGGATGCACCGACATGCCCCGAGTATAACAGTTACTCTTCAAAGACTCAGGATTAGAACTTCTTCAAATGAATGACATTCATAGGCTCCTCTAACTCTTTGCCATGCTTGGTAGACAATTTGTATGCACGAGTTCCAAATTTAGCAGATTATAACATAAGGACCCAATCAATTAGGATCAAAATTTCCCTATGTTTCTTGTGGTTTTGTTGTTTTTTAATTTTCCTTTAGGACCAAATCACCGATTTCAAACTATCAATGTTTGATCTTACGATTATAATTATGGCACATTCTATTCTAATATACATGTATATGGTCTAAGGCATGAAGACATCTCTCGTCCAAGAATTCCAACTCGTAAGGCATGCAACATAATAATCCTCTTCATGAATGAGATGTTGGAGGGATACACGAAGTGAAGGCATCTCAACTTCGATAAGTAATATGGCTTCAGAGCCCTATACTAGAGAAAGCAGAGAGCCCCTGTAGGTGTATGAAAGGAAGTGTGGTAGGCCCAGAGGGCAGGATATAACTGTGTATGCCAATTACGTCTGTGTTTATTTATAGTCTTTTCTAGAATAGACTTGATAGTCTTGTTTGATGCTTCGGATTGGCCATTACATTGTGGATAATAGGGTGTTTTCCATTTTAGGTAGATATTATATTTCTTAGCTAGGGCCTTAAAATCCTTATTTTGAAAGAACTACCATTGTCAATAAAAATAATGGTGGGTATTCCAAAACAATAGATAATATGGTTGAAGATGAATTTACAAATATTGTACCCAAAGATAATGTTAGTAAGAGGCATAACCTCAACCCACTTGGTGAAATTCTCAATTACGGTTATAATGAAAGTGTGGCCATTGGAAGATGTGGGCTTTATTTTTCCAAGTAAATCAAGTTCCCATTTTGAAAAAGGCCAAGGTGAAGTAATATGCTATAAGGCTTGGGATTTTGCATGAATAAGATTACCGTGTTTTTGGAAATCCGACATTTCTTCAAAAATTTGCATGCATCTTCCTCCATTATGGGCTAGTAGTATCCAATGCATAAAATATTCTTTGCAAGGACTATTCCGCTGGTATGGGCACCAAAAATACCCAAATGTACTTCAGCTAGCATCGATTAGCTTCATCTTGATTGAGACATCTTAAGAGAGTCCCATCATAGCCTCTTTGATACAAGGTGTCAACAAGAAGGGTGTAGCATGAAGCATGTTGTGCTAAGGATCTTTTATTAGCTAAATTAAAATTAGGAGGATATGATTTAGTTTTAATGAAGGTGTATATATTATGATACAGGGATGATCAGGACCAACAATCTCACAAACCATGGTGGACTCGCAATTCGTATGTGGGAACCAAAATATGTTCAACAAGGAACTCGTTGTGAGTTTGATTAGTGTCAAATGAAATAAGGGAAGTGATAGTTTCCATGGCATCCGTTGCTTTATTTTGTACGTGAGGAACTTGTTCAAAATTGATAATCTGGAAATACCCTCTAAGGCTATCAACCATTCTTTTATAAGGTAAGATATTTTCATCTTTTACCTGATATTCTTCGTTAACTTGATTAATGACTAGAAGAGAATCACCAAGAATTGTCAATTCTTGTAGGTGCCATGAGATAACAAATCCTAATCCTACTATCAATGCTTCATACTCTGTTATGTTATTTGTGCAAGGGAAGTTGATATGATAAGATTTAGGTATGAGGTCTCCATCCGGTGTATGCAAGACAATTTCTACTCCAGAACCATGGATATTGCAAGATCCATCAAATAATAATTTCCATAATGGCATTTCTTCTATGTACAACAAGTATTTTTCTGAAAATTCAAACTTTAGTAGTTGTGAACCTGGTAATGGTGTTGTGGCCAATTGATCTACCAGTGTTTGACCTTTGATAGCATTTTGATTGACAATTTCAATGTCAAATTCACTGAGTAGCGCAATCTAGTTAGAAATGCATCCTGTTATGACTGGTCTTGAAAGTAGGTACTTAAGAGGATCAACACTGTGAAATTATCTTGGTGGTATGATTTAGGAGATAGTGTCGCAGCTTTCCAAAAGTATAAGCAACTACTAAACAAGCCTTTTCAACCTGCGAGTACTTGGTCTCATGTTCAAGGAGAGTTCTACTCAAGTAATACACAACTTGTTCTTGACCCTTATCATTGTGTTGCACTAATAATGCCCCAATGGCATGTTCTGTTGTAGATGTATACAACAACATAGGCTTATCTTATATAGGTGGCATGAGTACGGCAGAGATGTTAGGTATTATTTCAATTTTGCAATGGTGTATTGACAGGTCTTGTGTCCATTTAAATTAGACATCCTTTTAAGAAACTAGTTGAAATGATGGCACTTATCTGCTAATTGGGAGATGAAGTGACAAATAGACTATATTTTTCCTTGTAGGCCCCTTAATTGTCGAAGGTTTTGAGGAGGTGGCATATCTATTATATCTTTGACCTTGGTAGGGTCCACTTTAATTCCTCTTTGTGAGACAATGAATCCCAGAAGTTTCCTTGAAATGACACCAAAGACACATTTTTTTAGATTAAGGTGAACCTTGTACTCCTTTAACCGCTCAAATATACACCTAATAACTGTTGGATGATCCACCCTAGTCTTTGATTTAGCAAGAATATCATTGAAATAATCTTTCATTATGTCGTGAAGAAGGTTGTGGAAAATAACATTCATGGCACGTTGATAAGTTACACCAGCATTTTTAAGGCCAAAAGCCATGACCTTGTAACAAAATATCCCCATGGGGTTGTAAATTTTTTTATGTTGGTCTTCTTCAGCAATTTGAATTTGGTTATACCCAAAAAAATCCATCCATAAGGGATAACATCTCATGGCCCATAGTAGAATCGACAATCATGTCAATATTAGGAAAAGGGAAATCATCCTTAGGACATGCCTTGTTAATGTCATGAAAATATGTACAAATACAGATTTCGGGGGTCTTCTTCACAACTGGTACCATATTAGATATCCACTTTGAGTAATCAATGCACCATATGAAGCCTGCATCCAATAATTTTTGTAGTTCGTCCTTAACAAGAAATGCAACCTTGGGATGCATTTTACGTAGTTTTTCGCTTGTGAGTTTAACATCCGGGTGCAAAGATAAGGTGATGAACCACAAGAGAAGGATAAAGACTAGGAATATATTTATAAGACTAAGAGAATACATCTTGAAACTTGGTTAGAAGTGTTGTGAAGGCTTTGTTTTCATTTTCCGATAAACTGGCACCTAGTTGTAACAATTTTGGTTGGTTTTCAGTTCCAATGTCAATGGTTGTCATCTCTTCTACCTATGACTTAGAAGTGTCATTATCTTGAAATGATGTTAGAGGCTTGTGTAGATTGTTAGATATTTTGGATCCAAATCTCCTCTCTCTAGTGCCTTTGAAAGGATCTCACTAGGAGATGTGTCCTTTTCTTTATTTTTTTGTTTCATTTCTTACTTCTTGTATAATATCTCGAAAGGTTTTCACTATATGAGATATAATTTTTCTTTTTCTATGTTTAATTTCTTTTTCTTTAGGACTGAATATTATAAGTTCTTTTCCGAAGTAAGTGGTAGCATCAAGTTTTATATCGAAACCCTTCTTGTGATCCGACAAGGGAAAAGGGTCCCGAGCCCCAAGGAACTCCTGGATGGCCTCATCATTTTGAAAGAGATCCATGGAAATATGACATTGTTGGTCCTGATCAATGAGGGAAGGATAAAAAAACGTCAAGGGTTTGAATGGATAAGTAGTCCAAGGAAAGTGTAATTTTGGCTAGGTCTTTGAAGAGGTTATGTGTGGAACTAGTCTCAATTTCAGAATCTAAGTCCACATCGCTAGATAATACCTCAAAGACTATAGGCCTCTTCTCATATGTCTCATATCCTAGACCATATGTGTAAAGGTTAGACTTGATATTCATAGGTTCAAGAACACCATGCCCTTGTCACCCAAAGCCTCTTCCTTTCCAGTTCATCTTATTCATAATTTTATGGCCCTTGGTGTAATTAGTGGATTTGTAGCATTCTGCCATCCTATCATCGTATAGCCAAGATTCATTGGATATTGGAATATGTTCATCTTCTAGATATCCATATCATCTCCAAAGAGTTTTTCCAAGATAACTATTGGTTTCTCAAATGTGCACCTGTGTCTCGGATCTCAAAAGGGCCAAGGTGTTTGAGACCATAATGTAACCATCCCCAAGTTGTGGAATCTTGCGATCTTGGGATGGATCTCCAGAGAAGGCCGCTTCCTCTATCTATTTTTGCTACTACTGCTACTCCTAGTGCTGAAAGGGAAAACTAAGCTAAGAATGCCAACAGACTAGGGAAAGAATGATAACATGAAGAAAAGTACACTAAAAGGTGATAGCACCTTAAAAGAGGGTTGGACACTATCTCTGTTCTAAGTGAGAATGATAGGGAATGTGTTAAACGAGGATAAGCATGAGTAGTACAATGAAATATGAATTCCCAGATCGTTATCATGGAACACAACCAAGTATGGAATTGTAGGGGACTGAAATAACACAACAATACATAATGAAAGAGAAGAGGCAAGAAGAAGGAATGAAAACACGTTAGGATAAAAATAGTTACAAAATGATGCTTCTATTACTTCAAGAAATGCAAAGAGCTGTTCCAATGATAAGGAGGCCGATATCCACATGCAAGAGACAAACATGGAGGTCTGTAACTCAAAATATAGAAAATATGGAGTCCTTAGCAACATGTGTAAGGATCAGTGTCTAACCCTTTACAATGATCTTGGACCACTCCTTTATAGATTCATCCCGAGGGAAGAAGGAGAGAGAGAAGTGGGAAAAACTAATTCAAATCTCAACCACCATCGTTAATGTCTACTACAAATCCACCCCAAATCTATCGTGTCTACATCAATTACTTGTTTGGTGCCTTGAAGGAGGAGGAATGAAGGATCAGATCAAATATGATCTAGTTGTTGAGGGCAAATAGATCTTGTATTAATGGCATGAAGACATTTCTTTTTTTCCACCTAACCTCTTTGAATTTAAATTTTCAGATCTTTGTGGCATAGATGAGGCTGAGATCTTTCCAACGGTGCTAATTTTTTCAGATTTTGAGCACTGAGTCAAAAGATATGCTCATTTGAAATTTGAATCGGGTCCATACAAAAAGGTGGGAACTAGCTACCAAAATGGGCCTCCTTTTGAAACTAGACACATGGAGGGATGGTGCATGTCTAAGGGAAGCCTTTGTATTTTTCTTTTGAAGTTGCATCGGGTTGACACGTGGCTTCTTCCACGGCTCACTCAGTGCTTTGACTATTCAACCTTGACCCTGTCCTTTTATGAAACTGAATGCGTGGAGGTTCTGTGCTCATTTAGAAACCAGCTCAAGATTTTGCCTTTGAAGGAGCATCAGGTTGCCACATAAAAAGAAGGTGAACACGTAGAATGTGGATGCAAGGGAGAAGTGGAAGAAAGAGGTGAAGAGGGGCACGTGAAATAGGAAGGTATAATTTCAAAAGGAATTTATGAAAACAAGGCACGTGCATTCAACTAATGGAAGGCGTGCATAAGGAGAAAGAAAAGAGGA
Source organism: Taxus wallichiana var. yunnanensis (assembly GCA_018340775.1). NCBI lineage: Eukaryota > Viridiplantae > Streptophyta > Pinopsida > Cupressales > Taxaceae > Taxus > Taxus wallichiana. Next base: position 481,676,651 of record CM031234.1, read on the forward strand.
TGCACAAAAAGAACTGAGTCTAGGAAATCACACAAGAGGAATGTCAGGGACTTAGTTGATTGGAAGGTAAGTCTGCAGAGGTGAACACAAGGAGTGCATGATAGGATAGGAGATAAATTAGGCATGCAGAAGGAATGTGCGGAAGGGAAAGTGGAAGGAGATAGAAGAATGCGAAAGGGGGTAGGAAGGAGCACAAAGGGACTGCAGCTATTCCAAGGTGTCGTTAAAAGAAAAATCTTGAGAGCGCACAATCTAAAATGTGAAACACCAGAGTTAGAATGAAAATATAATTTATCCAGATATCTAGGAGATTTATTTGGATAACAATTTTGGTGACTTTCGGGGGCCATCTACCCGCTAGATGAAGAGACCAATAGCCTTAGAAGTCCATTGGGCATGGAGTCAAGCACTTTATTTTGAAGATCTTGTCTTGTTATCTGTAAAATTGACAAGGGAAATTTTATAGGTAACCATGCCAAAATTTCATTTTGGTCCCCTGAAAAGGTCTATTAACATTCAAAATGGCCTAAAGGTTCCCTTCCGAAAATCAAGTTTTAAGAACTTAGCCTTTTTTAGCCTTTTTGAGCTAGGCACAAAAATTGTTGTGGCAACATCAAGAAAAGTGCGCCCCTTTAGCACCCTAAAAGGCATGTCAACATGACAAGAGTTGCGCCCCTAAGGCACTAAGAGTTACATGCCAGCATCCTCAAACCTGCGCCAAAGAAATACGCTTAAGGTGTGAAAATTAATGTGTCGACACAAAAGAATGTGCGCCCCCTTTTCCCCTTGGTGCTGAAAATGTCATGTTGACATCATCTTAAGTGCACCATAGGTGCTGAAACCTCCATGTTGACACTTCACCAACCATGCCAAAGGCGGTTGGTGGTGCAATAAATGCAAGGTTTTCTATATATAGGTGCATTCAACCTGTCATTTTCATGAATTAAAAATCGAGAAAAGTCTTTCCTCTGCACTTGTCAGTTATCCTCTTCACCTCACATGCCATTCCTCACGCTTGTGGATCCCACATCTATCCTTCATCATTATATATATCCTGGTAAGTGGCTTCTACCCATCTTGTTGTTGTTTGTGGTTTTTATGTTAGGTTAGGTGATTAGGATTGTATGTTAAATACAATGAACCTAAAAAGAATTTAACAAACCAAATCAGCCTCCTGAAAACCCCTCTTCCCACTCCTTCCAGATCTACAAATATGGGAAGGCTCTACCTCTAAATAAATCATCCTTTATATCTAACAAGGATCTGCATTGCTATAAATTCCACCAACCCTCTCTTTGGCAATTTACAAAAATTAAAAGGAGAGAAAAGGGTCATGCAAAGGGAAAATAGATTAGACAAAAAGCAGTCTTTTCCTTTGGCATGCTGTCCTTTCATGTTGCAAACCCCACATTCGTACTTCAAGACACACCTTTGTCCCTATATGTGACATATTCTAAACTTGCACCAGATATAAGCACTTAAAAATATCCTCAAGGTGCAAGCGCATCCAAATCAACAAAGTGACATTCGATGTTGTGTTCCCTAAATCGTGCCCTTTATAAACCCTTTAGCGCATTAAGCTCTTGTGCAACACATTCGAAAACCACACCTTGAGCACACTATAAAACCATGCAACATCATCTTTGGTAGCACCCAGTTAGAAATTTTCATAAGGTGCCAACGCATGAACCTTAACACCAACACTACATGTTATGTGTTCCAAACCCATGCCCTGCGCCTTTCTCTTCGGCACTAAGATCTTTCATGCAACACTCCTAAAAAGTGTGCCCCTCTATAATCCTTTGGCATAGCTTTCCCCCTTTCAACACAGGTGCATATTTTTACATGTTGACATCCTCAAAAGTGTGCCCATCTGTTTAATCCCCTGTAACATGTTATAAACCTGTGCCTTGTGCCTTAAGGCTTATAATAGCTCATTTTCCATTCTGCAAGTTGTTATTATGAATAACATGATGGCTGACATGGATCTTCTGTGTTGGAATTCTTTGATTCTCCATGTAGAATGATAGCAGCCGTCCTCGATCTCACACATGTCTTCGTCAAGCAAGAAGCCAACTAAATCTAAAGGAAAAGCTAAGTTGACAGAGTAAGAAATGAAATACAAATATCAAAGAGTCAGGATGCATGACTCGCTTGTAGAGTGCAGTCTCGACATTAGAGTTTCAGAGCTTGGGCACATAGATATGGATGACTTATGGAAAGAACCACAAAGGTTATTGGTGGCCCATGAATGGACAAATTGGTAGGCAGAGGGCTACACTTTGCAGTTGGACTCCCAGTAAGTGCTATAAACAATGAGTTCATCATGATAGTGGCCCATTGTTACAATAAATACAAAATATGTATCGAAGACAAAGAGGGAAATGTGGTCATTAACGTCATAACTCGGCACTTCAAAGTCATGTTAGGCATTCCTCACCATAGCCAGTATGTAGCAGTAAGCCTAGAAGACTACATAAAGACTTGGACCGACAACGAGGACAAGTGCATGAAGATGATGAATGAGGTGTCCCTAAAGAACAAAAGGGTGGCAAGAAGATGGCCACAGACCATCCACCACAGTGACTTCTTAGAGGAGCTAAGTGACACCATCACTTCTGTTGTTGAGTTTTCAAACTTCCGATGCCCACTACGTTTACAAATGAATGCTCGTGTACTTAGAGACCATAAGAAAGAATGTTCTGAGCAACGTTTCGGATGGGGTGAGATTATCAATGATACTATCTCACAAAGCAGATCCAATAGGTTTCAATGATTGGGAGGCTCTATATGAACTCCTATTTCGTATATGCCACTTCCTCAGAGAGAGAGTACCCAAGATTGATTCAAAGTGGGGTATGGCCTCAGGTTAAAATATATGAGTACTACTAGGAGCTAAGGCTTAAAGCCAGTATTGCCTAGTTCAACAAGATCAATGATGCCTTCTTTTATGAGGTGATTTTCCTAATGAGGCCAAACATGAGACATGTTCAGACCAGCATGAGTGTGGTCACTACCACAAAGAAGTGGGGGGCTTTATTTACACAATTCCCCACCTTCACATATCTCAGAGCTGCCAACTTCCTGGGAGAACCAACAAGGTTACCAATGTATGTAGGGCCCAAGTTGATCCTTCTGGAGCTCTCAAGGCAACTAATTACATATCATGAAAAATGTATGAAAAGGAAGAAGGTTGGAACTCCTTTCCCCCGACGATTGGTAGATACACTTGAGCCTTCATTGGGTAAAGCCCAAGAAATTTTTTTCAAAGCTTGAATTGCTCAACTTGAAGCATGATTTCCTAGCAAGGCCAACACACAACTTCTAAACTTGCCTCCCCAAGGAAAAGATCGATCCCATCCATGTCCCAGAGATCGAAGAAATATAGATAGATGTTAACCACAAAGTTGAAATCAAGGAAAAGAATCACTCTCGGTTGGCAATAAGAAGAGATCATCCACTATGGAGTTGCCATCATCCCAAAAGATTTCCAAGAAACTGATCAGAAAATTGATTAGGTTTTTGCTTGACATGGATGGGGATGATTGGCCATTTACAAGCATCAATAGGACCAAGGCACCCAAGACCATAGAAGAAAGGGTCTATCCCACGTTGCAATGCACCAAACATTGGTGCAAACGAAATGGTATCATATACCTAAGGGTGGATTTCAGTACTTCCCCCTTAGGAAGAGTTCCTCCAAAGCCAGATCACTTACTAAAGGGCAAAGGAAAGGATGAAGTTAGAGAATCAAGAAAGCAGGAGAAAGCTCTTGTTATCCCTTCTTCTGCCTCAAAGAAAATAGTGGACTTAGTGTCCCCGGGAAAGGAAGAAGTGGAAGATGTTCCAACGGACACATCCACTCAGGATGTTTTCACAGCTACAACTATGGAGGTGCCCTCCATTCCCTCTTCTTCAACTCTCCCTCCTCCTCCTCAGGTAACCACTCCTTTGGTTGTTTCTTCTCCTCCGTCTTCCTCCCTTCCATCTCCCACTTCTTCCATCTTTTCCTCCCTTGTGGATCTATCGCCTAGTATTCCCTCCATCCAACTACAGATCCCTTTCGTCTCTGCCTCCTTCTCCTCTCTTGTAGTGACTTTGAGCCCTGTAAACACTAGTGCATCGGACTCTCTATCCATGCCACCACCAAGTGTTTCCACATTCTTCCCCGAGTTTTCTCTGATTTGCTTCCCCTTTCACCCCTATTTCCTCTTCTTCTTTCGATCCCGATCCCCTAAGTCCTGGTTGGATCTCGACCACCTGAGTCAACACAAGAGGAAAGTCCCCATTATAGCTATGGACTTCTCCATCATTCGACAAAGGGACCCAAGAAGAAAAAAAGCATTAACTCACTTCTCAAAAAGTGCCTCAGGAGAAAGGGTCATGGAGATAGCCTATCCAGATCCCATAAAGAAGAAAGAAGATCTGTCTCCTACAGACTTCACAGTGACTCAAGTCACAATGGGAACATCATCCAAAATCCTGTAAGGAGAAGCCTTGTCAGCTGTTGATGCCCTTTACAAGAAGCTTCAAGAGGCCAAAGAGGAGAAGAGAGTGCTCAAAGAACAGAACAAACATCTCCTCCAAGCTTTGCAGAAGATGGGAAAAGCTCCTTCAGAACTACTGCAGAACCTGTTCAAGCTCCCAGCCAAGAAAAAATAGATGAATACATAAAGATTACTGAACAAGGTACGATTATGTCATCCTGGATTAAGAAGATCCTCCAAGATGGTTATATAATAATTGGTAGTTTCACGTTGCTACACTAAGATATAACTTGGGGAAATAAAGAGCTATAAGTAGTAGCGAGCTCCCTTTCTGAGGAGTTGGATAACGCTAAGTTGCAGCAAGGAACATTCCAGACCATGGTCAACTGTTTGGCTAACGACCTATTAAAGGTTGGCGTTATCGATCACCCACGGGCACATTATAAAGCTCTCACTGCTTTAAATTACTGGGTCGATCAAATGGAATTCATCCTGGAAATAATTGACAAATTCAAGGAAGAAGCCTTGGATGCACTACACAACATGGAGAAAACAATTGCAAATATGTCTCCTAGACTGCTCAGTGAATCTTATGAGTTAAGAGAAGTAGATGACATATTTCATCATTTCAAGTTTGTTGTCTCTCAAGGTCTGGCGCAAGAAGTCACTTTCGATCGAGAGTCCATCAACAACCTCTTAGCCTGTCGTGACTTTATAGGCTCTTTGATCGATGCAAACAAAGAATACGCTGATCTACCTACAAATCTCAAAAAATAGAAAGAGACTTGCAAAGTGATTCATGACCATTTCAAAGGTCTTGATAAGTATCAACTTTAGAATATAATCAACAAGTTTGCCAAGTATCTAGCGCAGTGCCACACTGACTCTCCTGAGCCTCAGCCAGAAGCTAAATTCGAGCCAAGAGATGACGATGAATATATTCCTCTGGGATGGATTATCCATTTTTATAAAATATCTTAAAGCATGTTGGCACATTCGATGACATCATCCATGTTGCACCATGGGATGTTGCCATCCTAAAAATTGCCCCAAAGTCAACTTTTGAGTTTTAGATATTTTGTAAATAAGTGGTTGGTTTCTTTTTGTCTTCTTTTCTCCTCCTATAAATATTGGAATACTTGTATTCTGGGTGGACAATTTTGAATGAAAATTAGAAGTGAGGAGAGAAAGACTTTGTACTTTCTTGTAACAGAAGAAAATATTAATACATACATTGAGACTTTTGTGGTGAATTTATGTGTTATGTGCATTGGATATCTCTTAAGTTAGATCTTTGTTCCTTTTATGTTGTATTATTTCTTGCTTTTGTCATTTGTTCATCAGTATTGCTTTATTTGTTTATGTGTGTAAGTTTGGATTCGTTTACTACCAGCCCAAAGCGTAAACTTTCTGACCGTTCTATCTTGGAATTCATTTCTTTTCTCCCTTAAGATCTATCCTTCCTCCGTTGTTACCCTCTCGCATTTCTATTCGTCATTCGAAACTACCTCTACCGAGATGACATCCTAAAACCCCCTTGAAAGAAGAATATTGTAAGACTTGCATAGGTTCCTGCTGATAGAATAACAATAAACCAGTTTTGCTTTACTGTCTCAAAGAGGGGCTATGTCCCGCACACGCTTGTTTGTTTGTTTCCCCATGATCTCGCCCATCGAAATTTTTTTCGAACCAACAGCTTTTTTCCTACTCCGATGGGGATCAAACTAAGGAAATAATTAAAAACTATGAAAATCAGTGCCAGATTGAAAATTTTAACTCTTTGTTAAAAATTAAAATTTTTGCAGAAGTGATCAAAACTGAAAATTTTCTTAGGAAAATCCATAGATCTGGACCAGTTAGGAGCTTTTAGTTCACTGAGTTTTTACAAAATTCGTATATTTCCATAGATCTGAGAATCTGATATTTTCTGATATTTTCAAAAACCTTGCAAAATTCAGTTCGAAGATCCGAAAATCAGCTTTCTAAATAACCCACTTTTTATCCTTGCTAATATTTGTCAAAAACTGCAATCGGTTGTTATTAAAGAGGATAAATTTTAAATATTAAAAAAGTACATGCTGCTGATTTTTGCCAAAAAAATTAGAAAATCAGCAAGTACAAACAAAAATATTGTTGTAGATCCATTCTAAATTATTGCTGATTTGAATGGCTACACTTGCGGGTGAACAATTTACTTGTGACATAAGAGCTTGTGGAGAAGTTGATCCAATCTTCAATCTAATTCAAAGGCAAAATTTAAATATCACACCAGCATGATTCACATCATTAAGTTCATCGGATCGATCAGCAAGAAGTTCCTTGCCTCCATGAAAGAATCGGGTTTCACAAGGTGCTTCAACATCTATCTGTAGTGCTCTTTTGTTTACCTGTTGCTTCTCCAAGGTTAGCACTTGAGGCCCCTTCGATTAATGCCTTGGTTGAGATCGAAGAAGATGAACAAATTTACGAAGAACCTTCGTTGCAAGGTGAAGATGATCAAGATGTCGGTGAACCTGATTGGCGACTCTACAATCGGGTATATGGAATTTGAAGATGAGGAATCTAATGAAGAGGAAGGTACCTAAGGGTATACGAGCGGACAGTCATATGTTGTTTTCACCCACTCACAAGGAAAAGAAGCAGAAGTTACTGCTAAAATACAAAAGGAAAAGGCCGTATTAAGTACACCTCCAACAATCACTAAAAGAGGTAATCCCCTTCCTGCTCAACCTCCTATCAAGCCTTTTGTAAAGAAATATTTTCCTCCTATTTCTCCTCCGAATCAACCTCCCTCCATTTTCATAAAGACCAGTACCACTCCTCTACCATCACAAAACAAAGGACTCATTCCTTTGTCAGCACAACCCTTGGTCGCATTCGATATAGTTGATCATGCCAAAAGGACCAAGATCCAAATGTCTGAAGCTGAGTACCTTCAGTCTAACCCTAGGCACTTGTTAGATTAACCAAGTATATTCAAAGTCAAGCTGCCATCTCTCACCCTATTTTTCCAAAAGGAATTCTTTCCACTCCTCCTGCATCCCGCATAAACGTTACCTCGACGTCCGCATCAGGTAAAATTGAACCTTTTTACCTTTCTCTCTTGATTAATGGTCACAAGTTAAGCAATTGCATAATTAATTCTGGAGCATCTAACAACGTCATGCTAGAAAAGGTTGCCCATGCTTTGGGCCTCACACTTACTAAACCTTTCGGCAGGTGTTACTCCATGGAAACCAAGTAGGTGTTAGGATATATTATTAATTATGCATAGTTAGATTATTTAATTAATTTTATTAATTAAATAATTAATGGTTAAATTGTTATATGGTTAATCAACCATATTTGTCAGTATTCACATTGTTATATTGTTATAAACAATATATTTGTTTTTTATTTAATTGTTGCTTCCCGGATGATTTGGAAGCTTGTTTATTCTGGTTTTTGGTTGCACCTGTGCAACTCATTCTTCTGGATGTATATGGCTGTGCAATATCTATAAATATTGCAGCCTATTCAATGTATTGTTTACTGATTGAGATTAATAAAATATCACAGGCTTCCGTCCCTGTTTCTCAATCTACATTTGGTACCAGAGCGAAATTCTGGCCCTGTGAAGGTGTGGAAGAGAGAGCAGCAGAGAGAGAGGAGATTGGAGACGTGTTTGCAGCATTTTGAGAGCCTGTGCAGCCTCGTGCAAACTCCCAGCCCCATCCCTGCCTTCCCCACATCAGCCTGTTCCTTCCAGGTACTTGGAAGGCAATTTTTTTGCACTGGTGCACTCAGCACCACCAAAAATTGCTACAGGTATTGAATTTAAAAAAATAATAAATAAATTCCAATCAGGTTTTGTTTTACTGTATTTGGAGATTGTTTTGCTTGTTTGGAAGATTGCTTTGCTCTGTATATGTACCTGCAGTGATCAAACAGAGCAAAGAAAAAAAAAAAAAAAAAAGGAGGCGTTTTTCTTGCTCCAGCAACCTGTACAAAAGAAAAAAAAAACGTTTTTTGAGAGCATATGCGCCCTTTGCTGTCCCATGCGCGGCCAGCATAAGAAAAAATGTTTTTTGGAGCTAAACCGCACCCTTTGCTGCCCCCTTACTGCACAAAGGAGAAAAATGTTTTTGTGAGCACATTCAGTCAAAAAACGCGCCTAGGCAATACCAGGCGTGAAAAAAAGGAAAAAAACGCAGTCTAAAGCAATTACAGCAAAAAAGAGATGCGCCCCAAGTAAAAAAACGGCCCAGCAATCAAAAAAACGCAGCCAAAGCAAAAAAGGCGCCATTTTTAGTCTCCCACGGCCTGTACAAAGGCAAACAACGCAAAAAACGCGCCCAAAGACGCGGCCTGTATAGTCAAAAACGCGGCCTGTACAGTGAAAAACGTGGCCAGGCAGTGAAAAACGTGGCCAAGGGAATAAAAAACAGCGGCCAAGGAAGAAACGCAGCCAAGGAAGGAAGATCTGCGTCCAAACAAAAAAAAAAACGCGGCCTGTACATGAATCAGTGCGTGAAAAGAAGAAAAATGCGGCCATAGAAGAATACAAAGGCATGGAGGTTAAAAGAAACACTTCAGATCCGTATTTGGAGCAATAAAATAACCCTAAACCGCCTCTCACCAGCTGCTGCCACGTGGATCCCTCATCTAGGGCGCATTTTCTAAGGTAAGCCATTTTTTCACATACTTTAAATACAAGTTTGCTCATCTCTACATCAAGCGCCCTTAAGTGGCCAAGTTGGATAGAGGGAAAGCCTTAGAAGTGGGAGGTGCATGGTTCAAATCCCACCCCCAACTCCACATTTTGCATTTGGCGGAATTTTTAGCGGAACTGCTAAATTTAGCAGATTTTTTGAATTTAGTTATAACTAACTAAATTTAGCGGAGAATCCCTAATTTAGGGTAAATTTTTTTCTCCCATTTGGTCTGTTTTCTCATTCCAGACATTTTTTGCAAAAGGAGACCCACCTAAAAATTGCATTTTCAGCTATTTTTTTGCAATTTTTAGCATTTAGGGCTCAGGAGGCCACCAGGACCCCGAAACTGAAATTTTTTGCCTGTCATTCAAATTGCACAATTTTTTGAATGTAAATTGTATACTGCTGCATATTGTACTAATTTGCAGGTTGCCATAGTCAACTGCAAAACTTTTTGAATCGCCGTAAACCGCGTAATTGTAATAAAAAATAGTAAATTTGGTTCTGTAACACTCACGAGATCCTAGATCTCATTCGCAGCATTCGGTATATACAGTGCCTCTGGGAAGCGCTTACGGGTAAATCCATCGCGACTACTACTGCACTTAACGCCTAATATAGCTGCAACAACACATCGTGGGCATCGTCCCTATAAATTGACGAGGAGTAATAAGGTCACGGTGCACACTATGAACAATCCCATCCGTCTCTGTGAACGATTGCACGACATAAATCCGAACGAGAAATTATCCGAGTATATAGCGAAGTTACGCACGCGTATGAGGATATTTCTTTGAGCCGGTGTCAATAATCACACAGACCCCATCAGTATTGTCTTGGTACCACGTATCGAATTCTTTCACGTACGTTAACACCTCTTTCATGTACCGCCGGGTATATAGAAAGGGCGAGCTTCTTCCACGTACCGACGGGTATATCGGAAGGGCGCGTATATAGAAAGGTTCGGTATATCGGACTGACGGTATATAGATTGGGAGACCTTATACCTGGAGTGATAAGAGCCAAACCCTGTCAGTGATCTCTGCAAAATGGGCACCAATGCCCCCAAATTTTTTCTTCCGGATTCACAATTGCTCAGAGGAAGCAACTATGCTGCTTGGAAGACAAAAATCAAGACACAGCTTGAGTTTGAAGAAATCTGGCCTGTTGTGACTGGTACTCTAACCAGATCACCAACGGATGCAACACAACAACGACAATTTGATAGAGCAGATCAGAAAGCAAAGCTCATCATCTTGTTTGGAGTATCCGACGATGTGCAAGTCCACATTCGAGATGCTACATCAGCAAAAGAAGCTTGGGATAAACTGAGCACAATATATGAGGCCAAGAACAAGAATGTCATACTCAATTTGCAGAGTCAGTTACATACGTTGAAATTCAAACAGAATGAGAAAATTGAAGCCTTCCTAAGAAGAGTTGCAGAGTTGAGGGCTTCACTTCTAGCCCTAGGAGAAGAGGTCAAAGATGAGTCTCTCGTTCCCATTGTTCTGAGAGCTCTCCCTTCTTCTTACCGAATTTTTGTCACAACTCTAAACTTGTCAGATACGACAATTAGTTTTGACAAGTTAGTAAACCTACTGCAACAAGAGGAAGCAATGCACAACAAGGATGATGAAGAGGAGCAGGCACTGTCTTCACATCAAAAATGGAAAGGAAAAGGTAAAGGAAAACCTAAATCCTATCAGAAGTCCCCACATCAGAATCAGTATCATGGGGACAATCAACAGAAGAAGCGATGTCCCATTTGCAAAAGAGGACATGACTTGCAAGAATGTTGGTTTAATACATATAAGAAAGGTTCATCAAGCAATGCTGGACCTCAACAACAACAAAATTACAAGGGACATTCAAACAATTATCACGGGCAGAAAAAGGGGAACTGGAAAAGAAGACCCCACCAGCAAGGTAATATTGCTGAGCAACAAGATCAGTCAGACAATGAAGACTTCTTGTTCACTGCTCGATCAAGTGAACCATCCACGTCATCTAGTGAGGTCTGGTATGTTGATTCGGGAGCCACTCGACACATGACCGGCCACAGAGACTGGTTTATTTCAATGAGGACACGCCATTGAAAAATCATGTTTCGTTGGGAGATGATTCTTCATATACAAGATCTAAGGATTGGAAACATTTCTCTACCCCTTGGTTCACGCAAATGCAAACTATCAGATGTTCTATATGTCCCTGGGTTGACAAAGAACCTTCTTTCGGTCAGTCAACTCCTAGATCACAACTTGAAAATTGACTTTGATAGTCAATCCGGCAAGAAAATGTGTTTGATTCGAGATAAATCCAGAGGCTCGAAAATAATTGCAAAAGCCTCAAATGTGGGACGAATGTTTCAACTTGATTTCATTCACAAAAATGATCAAGCACTCGTGGCTAAAAACTCCACCTCAGCTCAGTTGTGGCATCGGAGATTTGGTCATGTAAGTTTCAAATATCTCGACACACTTCGCCGGTGTAATATGGTACATGGGCTACCATCTCTTCAGAAGGATACAGACAAGTGTCCTCACTGCTTAGCAGGGAAACAACACAGAGTTTCATTCCAAACAAGTACTTTTCGAGCTCATGGAAAACTTGACCTGGTTCATACCGATCTGTGCGGTCCAATGCAGCCAAGTCATTCAGGGTTCCAGTACTTCATGCTCTGTGTTGACGACTATTCACGCAAAATGTGGATTTTTTGTCTTCGCAAGAAAAGTGAGGCCTTTGAAACGTTCAAAAAGTTCAAAGTGGCAGTTGAGAAAGAAACTGGTCGTCACATCAGAACTCTCCGCTCAGATCGAGGGGGGGAATTCACCAGTGATGAGTTCAGAGACTATCTACAAACTCACGGGATTCATCGACAAATGCCTCCTCCACACACACCACAGCAAAATGGTGTTGTTGAGAGAAGAAATCGTACTATCATGGAAATGGTGCGATGCATGATCGATGATTCGAACTTGCAAAGACATTTTGGGCAGAAGCAGCAAAAACAAGTGTATTTGCTAAACAGAGCGCCCACAACTGCTCTTGATGGAATTACACCACAAGAAGCATGGTCAAAAAGGAAACCATCCATTGCACACCTCAGAGTATTCGGGTGCAAAGCCAGCATGCACATACCCAAACAGAATAGAAAGAAATTGGACATGAAGTCACAAAATCTCATCTTCATTGGATACAGTGAAGAGACTCTTGGGTACAGACTGATGGATCCTAAGACCAGAAAAGTCTACACAAGCAGAGATGTTGAGTTTTTCGAGAAGAAGGAAGCAGAGACTCCTCCTCCGGACTCGCAAGATGTAGATTTTTCACCAGTTGTAAAAACTGAAGCAAATGTTCCCTCAGAAGATGAAAGTGATGATGGGGATGATGGTGTTGATCAGATAGGACCACAACCCATGGGAACAGCTCAACGTATGCCTAAATGGTGTACAAGCACATTACGAGATGCAAGACTGGATGCTCCACCGGATACATCCACCCCTGGACCACGGACTCGCAGTAAAGCAAGAGAAGAAGTTAACTTTGCTTTGATGAGTAGAGTTATTGAAACAGACGAGCCATCTACAGTCCAGGAAGCCCTACAGTCAAAAGCTTGGAAAGATGCCATGGATTCTGAATATCAATCAGTGATGAAGAATAACACTTGGCAGCTTGTCGATCTTCCACCAGGGAAGAAACCCATTGGTTGCAGATGGATATTCAAAACTAAGTACAAAGCAGATGGGACAGTAGACAAGTGTAAAGCAAGACTTGTAGCAAAGGGGTACGCACAGAAAGAAGGCATTGACTATGAGGAGACATTTGCTCCCACAGCTAAGATCAAAATGATCAGGATGATCTTTGCTCTAGCTGCTCAGTTTGGATGGAAAGTTCACCAGATGGACGTAAAAAGTGCCTTCCTGAATGGAGATTTGCAAGAAGAAGTCTACATGACTCAACCTGAGGGATATGTAGTACCTGGTCAAGAAGAAAAGGTATGCAGACTCAGGAAATCTCTGTATGGCCTCAAACAGGCACCCCGGGCATGGTACATCAAGATTGATGAGCATCTTGTACAACATGGATTTGTCAGAAATCCATACGATCCCAATCTCTACCTCAAAAAGCAAGGGGGGGAGATGGTGATTATTGTAGTTTATGTCGATGATCTAGTCATCACTGGCAGTTCAGTGAAGATGATTGATGAAACAAAGAAAGATCTTAAGCGATCATTCGACATGACAGATCTCGGGCTTATGCATTATTGTCTTGGACTGGAAGTATGGCAGAAAGAGAATCACATATTTGTTTCTCAGATGAAATATACCAAGACAACGCTCGAGAAGTTTAGGATGATGGATTGCACACCAATTGCTACACCTATGGAGAACAGATTACAGTTATCTCGTTCAGATCCATCTCCTGAGGTAAGTGCCACTCTCTATCGGCAGCTGATTGGGAGTCTCATTTACCTGACCTACACTAGACCAGATATCAGCTTTGCAGTGAGCTATCTATCCAGGTTCATGCAGGAACCCAAAGTTTGTCATTGGAAAGCAGCAAAGCACATCTTGAGATATCTCAAAGGATTAGTGGATCTTGGTCTAGAATACAAGAAGAACGAAAACTTCTTCTTGACTGGATATTCGGATTCAGATCATGCAGGTAACATTGATGATAGAAAATCCACTTCTGGATTTGTATTCTTTATGGGATCTGGACCAATATCATGGGGAAGTAAGAAACAACACTTTGTTTCTCGCTCTTCCACAGGTTTAGTATCATTCTCGCAGAGAAGTCATTCTCGTGAAGCGATTTGGCTACGTCGCATACTGGAAGGACTTGGAATACCACAGGACAAACCGACCACCATGTATGTTGATAATGAAGGTGTTCTCAAACTTGTTCGCAATCCAGTTTTTCACGAGAGAACAAAGCACATTGAAGTTCAGGTTCATTTCATACGTGAACATGTGTTGAAGCACAACATCCAGCTTCAATTTTGTCCAACAGCTGAACAACGAGCAGATATTTTCACAAAGTCACTTGCACGTGACAAGTTCGAGTTGTTCAGGGCATTTCTCTCCTCATCTCTTCAGACAATGCACAATTAAGGGGGGGAATGTTAGGATATATTATTAATTATGCATAGTTAGATTATTTAATTAATTTTATTAATTAAATAATTAATGGTTAAATGGTTATATGGTTAATCAACCATATTTGTCAGTATTCACATTGTTATATTGTTATAAACAATATATTTGTTTTTTATTTAATTGTTGCTTCCCGGATGATTTGGAAGCTTATTTATTCTGGTTTTTGGTTGCACCTGTGCAACTCATTCTTCTGGATGTATATGGCTGTGCAATATCTATAAATATTGCAGCCTATTCAATGTACTATTTACTGATTGAGATTAATAAAATATCACAGGCTTCCATCCCTGTTTCTCAATCTACATGAGGTACCATTAATAGGTCAGATCAAGGATGCACAGTTCACATTCACAACATTCCTGGAGAAAAGAGTTAAAATGACTATTCTCATAGCTGATATTCCAGCTGCCTATAGGATATTACTAGGGAGGAGTTTTTACAGAGAAGTTGGTGGAGAAATCCATATGGACTGGTCCAAAGCTAGGATCCCTGTCAAAGGAGTAATGCAGACATTGGAACTGAATCACAAAAGAAATATCTGGTCACTAACTCTGATGACCCCAAGGCCCAGATTCTCTTTGAATCATCAGGGATGGGGAATTACTTCTTATCCACCGACTCGATAAAATGGAGGTTCTCATCCAGGAGGAGGACCTCAACAAGATATGGACACTGCAGTTTGATGGCAGTTGTGCAACAAGTGGGTGCGGTGTTGGGGCCGTTCTGATATCTCCTGAAGAGGAGATTTTCCCTCTTTCTTTCAAATTGTAGTTTTTCAATACAAACAACACTACGAGTATGAATCTTTGCTACTTGGTATGCAAGCTACAAAGGAAAGGGGAATCAAGAATTTGAAAGTACAAGGTGATGCTGAGCTAATTGTCAATCAAGTGAAAGGGATATACCAAGTGAAGAACGACAGGCTCAGACACTACTGCAATGTAGTGTGGGACAACATCGAGGAGTTTGATGCTTTCTCAATCAAAGTAGTTCCACGGGCTCAGAACGACATGGCTGATTCTTTGGCTATCTCGGCCTCTCTCATGCTCCCTCACCTAGGGTTAAAAATGAGACACATATACCATTGAGGTAGTTTTCCGCCCAAGTTTTCCAGATAATTCACAACACTGGCAGGTATTTAATGATGATAATCAGCTTATTGCTTTCCTGGAGAAAGATGAAATTTTCAAAGAGCTCCATTTTGATGGATCGACTTCTGCGTGTCGCGCATATCTCACGGGCCAAGTGTAGGAATCAGCAGAAGATCAAGGCATATGTCATCTCAAGGGAAATAAGATCCCAAAAGGTTTAGTTTCCCTGGAACGATTATTTTATAAGCATTTCTGTTTTGTCAAGAAGAGGCAACAAGATGATCCCAGCTCTTCTCCGAAAACTGAATTTGTCAATTTGGGCACTACAGAACATCCTCAGTCTTTGAACATTGGGATGTGTTGTACACCTGAGGAAAAGTAGAAATTTGTCAAATTGCTAAAAAGATATATGGATGTATTGGCATGGTCTTATGCTGCTTTGAAGTAATTTAAGCCTAAGGACATTCAACATGACATACCACTCAAAAATGACGCTAAGACTTTTTCATCAAAAGCAAAGGAACTACAATCCCAAAATCTCAGGTACTATCCAGGCTGAAATTCAGAAGATGTTGGATGCAAGAATTATTTTCCCCATTCATCACAGTACCTGGGTTGCTAATATTGTACCTGTGTGGAAGAAGAATGGTGAAATACGCATATGCGTAGACTTTCGCAACCTGAACCAGGCGTCCTTAAAGGACAATTATCCACTGCCCATAATGGATCAAGTTCTATAGGCAAAGAACCGGTTTAAAATTTTTGTCCATGCTTGATGGTTTTTCAATTTATAATTAGATTGAGGTCACACAGAAGATCAATTCAAAACAACATTCACCACTCAATGGGGCACCTTTTCCTACAAAGCAGGATGTCGTTTAGTTTAACCAATGCTAGTGCCACCTTTTAACGTGTGATGGACTTCACATTCAAAGGTATGATGGGAAAGGTAATCGTAGTATACCTAGATGAGTTAACTTTGTTGTCTAAGAAACAAAGTGATCAACTGTGTGATCATCCTGGAGCAAGTCTTGATTAGATGCCAAGGACAAAAAATTCTCTCGAACCCTAAGAAGTCGGTTTTCAGGTTCACCAAAGGAAAATTACTAGGACACGTCATCGTAAAAGAAGGCATGAAGATAGATGATGAAAGAGTTAGGGCTATTCAGAGCCTTACCTTGCCCACAAGCAAGACTGGTGTTCATTCTTTCTTTAGAAAGGTAAATTTTCTCAGGTGCTTTGTTCCCAATTTTTCTGAAAAGACTCGTCATATATCCAATATGATGAAAGGTAACAAACATTCTAATGGAGTGAAGAAGGAAAGATTTCATTCGAGGATATAAAATCCTTTGTTCCTCATGCACTGTCTTGGTATGGCAGACTTCTACAAGGATTTCATCATGTACAGCTATGCATCCACACATATTGTATTGATTATCTTAATGCAGAAGAACTCTGAGGATGTTGAATCCCCTATTGCTTTCATGATCTCTCCTCTCAAGCCTCATGAACTAAATATGTCATAGCTAGAAAAGCATGCCTTCACCATAGTAAAAGTAGTCAAGAACTTCCACTACTACATACTGAATTCTCATACAGTAGTGCTGGTTCCAGACACGACAGTTAAGTCTATCCTGACTCAATAGGAGTTAGGGAGCCTATGAGGGAATTGGATCGTAAAGGTCCAAGAATATGATCTGGACATCAAACCAACCAAGTTGGTAAGAGGTAAGGGCCTATGTCAGCTTATGGCTGAAAATAAAGACCCAGAGGCACCTAAAGAGCAAGTTGCTCATGTTGATAAAGAACGGAGTGAACTAGAGAAAGTGGATTCTTTACCCATGGTTTTGTTTGTCATGACCAACGACGAATGGTATTCAGACATCACTTTCTTTCTCACTTATGGTGAGTGTCTAGGTCACCTAACCACAAAATAAAAGTGGACGGTGAAGCTTAGGGTGGAAAGGTATGTCATTTGGGACGATGGGTTGTACAAGCGCGGAATTGATGGCATCTTCCTACGATGTGTTGACAAGCCACAACAGGTAAAATTACTAGAAATCTTTCATGAATCAGCCTACGGTGGTCATTTCTCCTCTTCCATCACAAAGCACATAAGATCATTTAGGCCAGGTACTACTGGCCAACACTATTTCAAGATGCAGCCACTTGGGTAGCGAAATGTGAACTCTACCAACAGTTTGTTGGCAAACAAAAGTTGGCTACGTTTCCCGTCAGGCCTGTCATTATTGACGAACCATTCAATAAATGGGGAATTGAATTTATTGGAGAACTCCATCCCCAATTGAGTTCGGACATAGTTATGTCCTAACAACAACATATTACTTCACCAAATGGGTGGAGGCCATACCTGTCAAACATGCCACTTCTGAAGTTGTTTGCAACTTCATCAAGGAAAATATCATCGTGAGATTTGGCATTCCACACAAAATCATTGCTGACAACACTTCCAACTTCTCTTCACAAGAAGTAATTAGTTTTTGCTATGGATACAGAATAACTTTGGCTCATGCCTTTGATTACTATCCTCAGGGAAATGGTCAGGTAGAATCTAGCAACAAGAACCTGGTAACCATCATACGGAAGCTAGTTGATGAAAACCAACGGTCCTGGCACAAGTCATTATATGATGCTTTGTGGGTGGATCGTATCACTCCAAAGAGATCTCTCAGCATGTCACCTTTTAAGTATTATATGGGACTGATGCTAAAGTCCCTATCTCTGCGGAACTTCCTGCTCTACGCTTGGCACGAGCTATCGAAGATGAAACTTTTCAAAGTTCTCTGGAAAAGAGAATTATGTACCTAACGGAACTTGAAGAGAAATGAGTAAAAGTGGTTGACAAGATCACCGAACATTAGAATCAAGTCAAGAGGCTATTCGACAAGAAAGCCAAGCAGAGAGATTTCTAGGTAGGGGATCTTGTCCTTCTGTGGGACAAATGAAGAGAACCAAAAGGTATGCATGGGAAGTTTGACTCTCTTTGGAGAGGGCCATACAAGATTAAGTAGCTCAATGGAGAGAATAGTTTCTATCTCTTGTATCTGGATGGAACTAAGCTCCCACTTCCCTATAGCGGGCAGCATCTCAAGATCTTTAGGAAGTAGAGCTTTCTCTCTTCTTTGTACAAATTGCTTTTGTTGTGTGTTTCCTTTTGTCATGTGTTTGATTTTTGTTTGTTGTGTGTTTCCTTTCTTCCCTTTTGGTCACCCTTGTTTTTGACTCTTTGTAACCCAATGGATAGGCACATGAAGATTGGGATTCTCTACCCTTAAGTTTCACTTAAAGATAGTCCCCAGACAGAGCCAGTTGTTATCCTGTAAAATTGACAAGGGAAATTTTATAGGTAACCATGCCAAAATTTCGTTCTGGTCCCCTGAAAAGGTCTACTAACATTCAAAATGGCTTAAAAGTTCCCTTCCAAAAATCAAGTTTTAAGAACTTAGCCATTTTTCAGCCTTTTGAGCTGGGCACAAAAATTGTTGTGGCAACATCAAGAAAAGTGCGCCCCTTTGGCACCCTAAAAGGCATGTCAACATGACAAGAGTTGTGCCCCTAAGGTGCTAAGAGTTACATGCCAAGCATCCTCAAACTTGCACCAAAGAAACGTGCTTAAGGCACAAAAATTGATGTGTCGACACATAAGAATGTGCGCCCCCTTTTCCCCTTGGCGCTGAAAATGTTATGTTGACATCATCTTAAGTGTGCCATAGGTGTTGAAACCTCTATGTCGACACTTCACCAACTGTGCCAAAGGTGGTTGGTGGCACAATAAATGCCAGTTTTCTATATATAGGCACATTCAACCTGTCATTTTCATGAATTAAAAATTGAGAAAGTTTTTCCTCTGCGCTTGTCAGTTATCCTCGTCAGCCTCACATGCCATTCCTCATGGATCCCACATATATCCTTCGTCATTATATATATCTTGGTAAGTGGCTTCTACCAATCTTGTTGATGTTTGTGGTTTTTACGTGAGGTTAAGTGATTAGGATAGTATGTTAAATACAATGAGCCTAAAAATAATTTAACAAACCAAATCAGCTTGCTGAAAACCCCTCTTCCCACTCCTTCCAGATCTACAAATCTAGGAAGGCTCTACCTCTGAATAAACCATCCTTTGTATCTAAGAAGGCTCTACTTGCTGTAAATCCCACCAACCCTCTCTTTGACAATTTGCAAAAATTAAAAGGAGAGAAAAGGGTCATGCAAAGGGAAAAGAGATCAGACAAAAAAGTAGTCTTTTCCTTTGGCACACTGTCCTTTCATGTTGCAAACCCCATAGTCATGCCAAGGCGCACTATCCCTATATGTGACATATTCTAAACTTGTACCAGGTATAAGCACTTAACAAATCTCCTCAAGGCGTAGGTGCATCCCAATCAAGAACGACATTTGATGTTGTGTTCCCCAAATTTGTGCCCTTTATAAACCCTTTAGCACTTTAAGATCCTATGTAACACATTCCAAAACCATGCCTTGGGTGCACCATAAAACCATGCAACATCATCTTTGGCAAGTGCCGATTAGCAATTTTACAAGGCATTGGCGCATGAACCTTAACAGCAACACTGCATGTTGTGTGTTTCAAACCCACACCCCACGCCTTTCTCTTTGGCACTAAGATCTTTCATGCAAGACTCCTAAAAAGTTCACCCCTCTATAATCCTTTGGCGTGGCTTTCCCCCTTTCAACACAGGCACATATTTTTGCATGTTGACATCCTCAAAAGTGTGCCCAACCTATTTAAGCCCCTACAACATGCTATAAACCTGCACCTTGCGCCTTAAGGCTTATAATAGCTCATTTTCCATTCTGCAAGTTGTTATTATGAATAACATGATGGCTGACATGGCTCTTCTATGTTGGACTTCTTTGATTCTCCATGCAGAACAACAACAGCCATCCTCGAGCTCACACATGTCTTCGTCGAGCAAGAAGCCAACTAAGTCTAAAGGAAAAGCTAAGTTGACAGAGCAAGAAATGAAATACAAATATTAGAGAGTCAGGATGCTGGATCACTTGTAGAGTGTAGTCTCAACATCAGAGACTCAGAGCTTGGGCACATAGATATGGATGACTTCTGGGAAAGAACCACAAAGGTTACCAGTGGCCCATGGATGGACAAACTAGTAGGCAACGGGCTACACTTTGCAGCTGGACTCCCAAGTAAGTGCTATAAACAATGAGTTCATCATGATAGTGGCTCATTGTGACATATTCTAAACTGTTCAGGTATAAGAACTTAACAAATCTCCTCAAGGCGCAGGTGCATCCTAATCAACAGTGACATTTGATGTTGTGTTCCCCAAATCTATGCCCTTTATAAACCCTTTGGCGCATTAAGCTTCTGTGTAACACATTCCAAAACCATGCCTTGGGTGCACTATAAAACCATGAAAAATCACCTTTGGCGCAAAGTGCCGATTAGCAATTTTCACAAGGCATCGGCGCATGAACCTTAACACCAACACTGCATGTTGTGTGTTGCAAACCCATGCCCACACCTTTCTCTTTGGCACTAAGATCTTTCATGCAACACTCCTAAAAAGTGTGCCCCTCTATAATCCTTTGGCGCAGCTTTCCCCCTTCCAACACAGGCACATATTTTTGCATGTTGACATCCTCAAAAGTGCACCCAGCCTATTTAAGCCCCTGCAACATGCTATAAACCTGTGCCTTGCGCCTTAAGGCTTATAATAACTCATTTTCCATTCTGCAAGCTGTTATTATGAATAACATGATGGTTGACATGGCTCTTCTATGTTGGACTTCTTTGATTCTCCATGTAGAATGACAACATGCCATCCTCGAGCTCACACATGTCTTCGTCAAGTAAGAAGCCAACTAAATCTAAAGGAAAAGCTAAGTTGACAGAGTAAGGAATGAAATACAAATATCAGAGAGTCAGGATGCCTGACTCACTTGTAGAGTGTAGTCTCGACATCAGAGACTTAGAGCTTGGGCACATAGATATGGATGACTTCTAGGAAAGAACCACAAAGGTTACCAGTGGCCCATGGATGGACAAACTGGTAGGTAATGGGCTACACTTTGTAGCTGGACTCCCAGTAAGTGCTATAAACAATGAGTTCATCATGATAGTGGCCCGTTGTTACAATAAAGACACAAGATGTGTCAAAGACAAAGAGGGAAAGGTGGTCATTAACCTCACATCTCAAAGCACTTTGAAGTCATGTTAGGCATTCCTCACCATAGCCAGTATGTGGCAGTAAGCCGAGAAGACTGCATAAAGACTTGGACCGACAATGAGGACAAGTGCATGTAGATGATGAATGAGGTTTACCTGAAGAATAAAAAGGTGGTAAGTAGATGGCCACAGACCATCCACCGCAGTGACTTCTTAGAGGAGCTAAGTGATACCATCACTTTCCTCAGTAGAGTTTTCAGACTTCCTGATGCCCACTACTTTCACAAATGGATGCTCAGGTACTTAGAGACCATAAGCAAGAATGTGCCTAAGCAACATTTTGGCTGGGGAGAGATTATCAGTGATACTATCTTGTAGCAACTCTAATAGGTTTCAATGGCGAGAGAGTACCTAGGACTGATTCAAAGTAGGGTATGGCCTCGAGGTTAAAATATATGATACTACTGGGAGCTAAGCCTCGGCCGGTATCACCTAGTTCAAAAATATCAACGATGCCTTCTTTTATGAGGTGATCTACCTAATGAGGTCAAACATGAGGCCCTATCAGACCACCATGAGTGTGGTCGCTGCCACAAAGAAGTTGGGGGATTTTTTTACACAATTCCCCACCTTCACATATCTCAGAGCTGCCAACTTCCTGGGAGAACCAACAAGGTTTCCAAGGTATGTAGGGCTAAAGCTGATCCTTCTAGAGCTCTCAAGAAAAATAATTAAATATCATGAAAAATGTTTGAAAAGGAAGAAGGGTGGAACTCCTTTCCCCCTCACGGTTGGTAGATACACCTGCGCCTCATTGGGTAAAGCCCGGGAAATGTTTGCAGAGCTAGAATTGCTCAACCTGAAGCATGATTTCCTAGAAAGGCCAACCTTTGACTGCTGGGCTTGCCTCCCCAAGGAAAAGATCAATCCCATCCATGTCCCTAGAGATTGAGGACATATGGATAGATGTCAACCACGAAGTTGAAATCAGGCGAAAGGATCACTCCCGGCTGGCACTAGAAGAGATCATCCACTATGGAGTTGCCATCATCCCAAAAGATTTCCAAGAAACTAATCAGGAAATTGATTAGGTTTACCTTGACATGGATGGGGATGATTGGCCATTTGTAAGCATCGATAGGACCAAGGCACCCAAGACCATAGAAGAAAGGGTCCAACCCACATTGCAACACACCAAACATTGGTGCAAACAAAATGGTCTCATCTACCTTGGGGTGGATTTCACTACTTCCCCTTAGGAAGAGCACCTCCAAAGCCAGATCACTTACCAAAGGGAAAAGGAAAGGATGAAGTTAGAGAATCAAGCAAGTAGGAGAAAGCTCCTGTTATCCCTTCCTCTACCTCAAAAGAAATAGTGGACTTAGTGTCCCCAGGAAAGGAAGAAGCGGTAGATGTTCCAACAAACACATCCACTGAGGATGTTATCATAGCTACAACTGTGGAGGTTCCCTCCATTCCCTCTTCTTATCCTCTCCTTCCTCCTCCTCAGGTAACCACTCCTTTGGTTGTTTCTTCTCCTTCGTCTTCCTCCCTTCCATCTCCCACTTCTTCCATCTTTTCCTCCCTTGCAGATCTGTCACCTGGTATTCCCTCCATCCAACTACAAATCCCTTCCATCTCCACCTCCTTCTCCTCTCTTGTAGTGACTCGAGCCCTGTAAACACTAGTGCATTAGACTCTCTATCCATGCCACCACCAAGTGTTTCCACATTCTTCCCGAGTCCACTACAGTTGCTCCCCCTTTCACCCTTGTTTCCTCTTCTTCTTCCGATCCCAATCCCCTAAGTCCTAGTTGGATCTCCGACCACTGAAGAGGAAAGTCCCCATTGTAGCTATGGACTTCTCTGTCATTCCAACAAAGGGACCCAAGAAGAAAAAAGCATTAACTCACTTCTCAAAAAGTGCCTCGGGAGAAAGGGTCATGGAGATAGCCTATCCAGATCCCATAAAGAAGAAGGAAGATCTGTCTGCTATAGACTTCACAGTGACTCAAGTCACAATGGGAACATCATCGAAAGCTGCAAGGAGAAGCCTTGTCAGCTGTTGATGCCCTCTGCAAGAAGCTTCAAGAGGCCAAAGAGGAGAAGAGAGTGCTCAAAGAACAAAACAAACATCTCCTCCAAGCTTTGCAGAAGATGGGTAGAGCTCCTTCAACAACTACTGCAGAACTTGTTTAATCTCCTAGTTAAGAAAAAATAGATGAATACATAAAGATTGCTGAACAGGGTACAACTATGTCATCTTGGATTGAGAAGATCCTCCAAGATGGTCAGGTAATAATTGGTAGGTTCACGTTGCTACACCAAGATATAACTTAGGGAAATAAAGAGCTAAAAGCAGTAGTGAGCTCCCTTCTCGAAGATTTTGATAGCTCTAAGTTGCAGGATGGAACATTCTAGACCATGGTCGATTGTTGGTGATGACCTGTTAAAGGTTGGCATTATCGATCACCCACGGGTACATTATAAAGCTCTCACTGCTTTAGATTAGCGGGTCAATCAAAAGGAATTCATCCTTGAAAGAATTGACAAATTCAAGGAAGAAGCTTTGGATGCACTACACAACATGGAGAAAACATTTGCAAATATGTCTCCTAGACTGCATAAAGTGAATCTTATGAGTTAAGAGAAGCGAGATGACACATTAAATCATTTCAAGTTTGTTGTCTCTCAAGGTCTGGTGCAAGAAGTCACTTTCGATCGAGAGTCCATCAACAACCTCTTAGCATGTCGTGACTTTATAGGCTCTTTGATCGATGCAAACGAAGAATACGCTGATCCACCCGACAAGCTTAAAAATGAGAAAGAAACTTGCAAAGTGATTCATGACCATTTCAAAGCTCCTGATCAGTATTAACTTTAGAAGATAATCAACAAGTTCACAGAGTATCGGGCACAGTGCCACATTTACTCTCCTGAGCCTTAGCCAGAAGCTAAATTCGAGTTGAGAGATGACAATGAATAGCTTTCTCTGGAATGGATTCTATGTTTTTGTAAAATATTTAAAAGCATGTTGGCACACATGATGACATCATCCATGTTGCACCATGGGATGTTGCCATCCTAAAAATTGCCCCAAAGTCAACTTTTGACTTTTAGATATTTTGTAGATATTTTGTAAATAAGTGGTTGGTTTCTTTTTATCTTCTTTTCTCCTCCTCCTATAAATACTAGAATACTTGTTGTATTCTAGGTGTGGATAGTTTTGTATGAAAATTAGAAGTGAGGAGAGAAAGAATTTGTACTTTCTTGTAACAGAAGAAAATATTAATACATACATTGAGACTTTGTGCTGAATTTATGTGTTATGTGCATTGGATCTCTCTTAAGTTAGATCTATGTTCCTTTTCTATTGGATTCTTTCTTGCTTTTGTCATTTGTTCATCAAGTATTGCTTTATTTGTTTATGCGAGTAAGTTTGGCTTTGTTTACTACTAGCCCAAAGTGTAAACCTTCGACCATTCTATCTTGGAATTCATTTCTTATCTCCCTTCATATATATCCTTCCTCCATTCTTCTCAACTCATATTTCTATTCATCATTCGAAACTACATCTAATGGGATGAGATCCTAAACCCCCATGAAAGCATAATATCTTGTAAGACTTGCATAGGTTCTTGTTGATAGAATAACAATAAACCAGTTTCACTTTGCCGTCTCAAAGAGGGGCTATGCCTGCACACTGCTTGTTGGCCTAATCCCCCGGTGCCCGCCCATCCAATGATTTTCAAACCAACATGTTTGTAACTCAAAGAACACCCTAGAGTCACTTGAAGTTTTACGAACTTTGAACTGAACCTCACGACTACCGAGAGAAGCTATGCATTCTGTTGGATTGTTTCTTTCTTTTGTCATTTGTTCATCGATATTACCTTATTTGTTTATGCGAGTAAGTTTGGATCTATTTATTACCATCCGAAAGGGTAAACCTTCTAACCGTTATATCTTGGAATTCATTTCTTTTCTCCCTTCAGATCTATCCTTCCTCCATTCTTCCCCTCTCGCATTTTTGTTCATCATTCGGAACTACCTCTACTGGGATGAGATCCCAAACCCCCTTGAAGGAAGAATACTGTAAGACTTGCATAGGTTCCTGCTGGTAGAATAACAATAAACCAGTTTCACTTTGCTGTCTCAAAGAGGGGCTATGCCCTACACACTGTTGGCCTATTTCCCCATGATCTGCCCATCCGACATATTTTCAAACCAACATGTCTATAACTCAAAGAACACCCTAGAGTCACTTGAAGTATCTCGAACTCGAATTGAACCTCAAAAGCTGCCGAGAGATGCTATGCATTCTATTAGTAATAAAAGAGTGCACACAAGAAGTACGCGAGGGGAAAGAACTATGTATAAAAAAATAATGTGTGTGGAGCACACTTGGAGGAATTGAAACTACTTAATATATACAACATGATGTAGCAAACCTAATGGAAGGGTTTGAGATAGATCCCGTTTACTGGGATTTGCAACACACTTCCATCTGGATGAGTTAACTCAAAAGAGTTAGCTTCTTTGTAGGACTTGATGATGTATGGGCCACTCTAAAGTGCATCAAAATTTGAATGACACCCTAGTTTAGCTCTATTAGCATCCCATTTTAGAACCAAGTCCCCAACTTTTAAAGTTTGAGGCCTAGCCTTTCTGTCAAACCATTTATTTATTTCTTGTTGATGTTGTTCTAGCTTGATCATGGTAGAGTTTTTGAGCTCTTCAAGATGAATGAACTTTTCCATCCTGATTTCTCTCTGATTCACGCCCTCAAATTCTAGCTATTGGGCAAGCGCCAATGAATTTAGTTCTAGTGTCAAAGGAAGGGAATCCTCCTTACCATAGACAAGATTGTAAGGAAAAGTTCCTATTGTCTTTTTTACTATGATTCTATCTACCCAGAGCACACGTGAGACCTTCGTATGCCACTTTCTTTGGATGATGTTCATTGTGCACTTCATGATTGTGATCAGTTTCTTGTTTTTTGATCCTGCTAGACCATTTCGCTGAGGGCAATAGTTAGAAAATGTTTTTAGGTAAATGCCTAGATTTAGATCCCAATCAGTGATTTTATCACCAAGGAAGGCCTTTGCATTATTAGTGATAATGGTTTGAGGAATGCCAAACCTTGTGACTAAAAATTTGAGAAGGTCAAGGATGACTACCTCAGTTGATTCCTTAAGTGCAATAGCTTCTGTCCATCTAGTAAAGTAATCTGTAGCTGTCAGCACCCATTTATGTCTAGTGCTTGAAGGTGAATTGATCATGCCTATGAAGTCTAAACCCCATTACAGAAAATGATAATCTGCTTGGATTCGTTAGAGGGGAAGCACTTCTAATCTTTTCTTTCCTGTAAAGAAAGTGCACTCCTTGCATTTTGTGACCCACCTATGTGCATCTACAAATAGGGTAGGTAAAAATATACCTACTTTTATGATCTTCACTGTTGTAGTTTTGGCGAGAGAAGTGTCCACTAGAGAATCCATCGTGAAACTCTGTTAACACTTACTCAGTCTGTGCACCATTGATACATCTTAGTAGCACGCCATCTAGATTTATTTTGAAGAGAAGTCCATCAATCAAAACATAAGGGATAGATTGCAACCACGAGATGCCTTCTCTTTTCTTTGTTCAAATCGGGAGGGTACATACCCTTGGAAAGGAATGTGATCATGTCCTTCATCTAATCATGTGCACCTGTGGTCTATATTCTATTCATGTTCGCGTGGGAGTTCTAGATCTAGAAATAATGAAGCCTCAGGTTCACTCTGTGCATCCTCAACAATCTACTTGTAGAGTGTACTACCTCTTACCAGCTTTATGTCCTTAATAGTCACATCATATTCCATGATTTTTGTCACCCATAGCACTCTCTTCTCACTAATTTATATGCCCATGATGAAGTCTCTGAAAAATGAGTGGGAGACTAACACCTTGATGTGATTTGTGGTGAGCATGCTTTTGAATTTCTTGAGCAGGTGCATGATGGTGAAGACCTCCTTCTCTATATTATTGTATTTCAATTCATAATCCTTCATCGTTTGGCTGAAGAAGGCCACTGGCTTTTCCATCCCTTGTTCATTTTCCTGTGTTAGGACAGTAGTAATGCTTGCATCAACACCATAACCATAAATGATGAAATCCTTTGAGTAATCTGAATTGATGAGTGTTTGCACACAAGTAATCTCTTTCTTGATCTTGTTGAAGCTTTCTCTTCCTTCGCTGTCCATCTGAAGGCTATGTCCTTTTTGAGGATGAGGGTGATGGGCTGAACCAGTCCCTACAAAGTTAGGGATAAAACACCTAACAAAGTTAATCTTATCAAGGAACGAATGTAAGGCCTTTTTGTGCACTAGAAGGGAAAGGGCTAGGATGGCTGAAATGAACTCAAGATCAATCATGATACCATCTTTTGAAACCACATGGCCCAAGAGCTTTCCCCGAGCCCTTTGAAAAATTACACTCCTTAGGGTTAAGAGATACCCCAAATTTTCTACATCTCTCAAATACCTTTTCCAGGTGCACCATGTAATTCACGCCTTGCTTTGAGAAGGCAGTAATATCATCCAAGTAAACCAAGATGAACTCATTAATGTAACCTTTGAAGGCAATATCCATGGCGCGCTAAAATGTTACACCCACATTTGAGAGACGAGAGGGAATTTTATGGTATGCATATGTTCCCCACACAGTTGTAAATGTTTTTTTGAATTGATCCTCTTCCTTGACCAGGATCTGGTTGAAACTCGAATACCCATCTAGCATGGAGAACCTTTGCGCACCAGCCACAGTCTACAGAATCTACTCCATTGAAGGCAAAGGATAATGATCCTTCAAAGATGCCTTATTCAATTCTCTGAAATCAACACAAAGTCTGATTTCACCATTCTTCTTGTGTACTAGAACAATATTTGCAACCCAGGTTGAGGATTTGATAGGAAAGATAATTTTTGCCTCAATGAGTTTTGATAGTTCCTTTCTCATGAGGGGCTCTATCTTTGGATTGATTGGCTGTTGCTTTTGTCAGAAAGTCTTGATACCAACATCAAGGTCAATAGAGTGTTGAGAAACACTTGGATCAAAACCTTTGAGGTCTTCATACTACCATGAGAAAATGTCACTGTATTTTTGACAGAGAGATGAAAGCCTATTTTTCTTCATGTGTACAAATCCTGTTGAGAAGCAGCTCCTTTCCGCATGTAATAATAATGGAGGAGAAATCTTATTACGTGGCAAGCATGTATCTTTATTTACCTTTGAACTCATCATCAAGGTTGAACATTTTCTCTATGGTGACAGCCCTTTAGGAAACTTATTTTTCTTTAGTTGTATTACATGGTCACCATAGCTAACATGGAGGGTTAACTCAAGATCCTTAATGAGTCCTAAGGTGGTTATAATTGAGCCATCAAGTTGTAGAAATCCTTTAGCCAAAGGGCTATATTTAAAACCTAAGACATCAGCTATCTTCTTAGGCATAACAAAATTACTAGTGCCTGAGTCAATCAAGTAGTTATGCACTAGGTGTTTTCCTATAATCAAGGACATATAGAAAGGTGGGGTTTTAGAAAATTTACTTACTTTTTTCTCCTCTTCTTGGCAGATTTTGATAGAAGTGCATGGATTCTACATAATCTGGGTTAGCACACGGAAGTTGTGCGAGCTACATACAATAGATCCCACTGAGATGGAATGGTCAGGGCATTCCACATTGTGAGGTTTATTTTTGTTTTCTTCATCTAGTTGACAATGCTGAATGGAAGCCCCCCACCTTGTGAATTTGGGGAACAACATACCTTCTTGACTGTTCAGGCATGGAAACCTAAATTTTAGCTGGAGCAGAGGCCTAGCCTACCAAAGGATGGACGTGTGCTACTTGAAGGGGCTTTATGTGGGACCTGCTATATTAGGATTTGAACACTTTTGTTGTAAGAGATCATGTCTGATTCTTTTTTCTTCTAAATATCTGCTTGTGTTCTTTGGGAATACGGATTGTGTGCCGAATCTAATTTTATTTTCTTATATCTTTTTTTTTTTTTTGCAACTTTGGCATACGGTCTGCCTTGTATCTTCTATAGCTTGGTTGATTACATAGAAGTCCTCTGCACCAAAGAACATCAAATTTGTTTCCGGAGTATCTTCTAGTCTTTCTGGATTATCTGCTTCATGGGCACTTGTTGAGGGCTCACAGGATGAGGCATTCTAGATCATGAAGGCCTAGACACACATAGCATTAGCACAATGATATTGAATATGAGGCATGTTGCAAGGGAAGCACCATTCTGACTCTTGTGCCAAATTGTTCTAGACCGAACAAGTGCTAGGGCTCATACAGGGTCTTTGGGAGAGAAGGTGTGGGAGGGAAAACTTGTAAGGGTAGATGTGCATTACGTTATCACCTATCATTCTATTGGTTGGGCACGTATCTTTGATTTCTATATTGATTCCGTAACGGATGATTCCCTTGGCCATGTGCCTGATTAGAATTTCCTCTAAGAGCTTACGCTGGTTGCTTTTCCAACGATATGATTTTGTTTGACAAATTTTTGATCACATCCTTCATTTATTCATTTTCCTTTTATTGTGATGGAGAATAGGATGTTGAGGCAACCGGTTGCGCGCTCTACTCAGGAGTAGAAATAGAGGCTATAGAAGGTTGGGGTGCTTATGAAATTTTTGGGAACAAGGGCATAGGTGGTCTTGGAGCCAACTTTTCCACCTGAATGAGACTATTTTCTACCCTTACTGTAATGCTATAAGCAAGCGGTAAATTCCTACCTCCCATAGATTAGATCATAACTAAAATATCACTATTGAGTGCCTTTAGATTATAAAGGAAAGCATGTTGGGTTGTAGATCTTACCACAAGAGGAATTCTATCCCAATTCTTATAAAATCTGATGTTGAAATCAGTCATCTGCTCATTGGGTGCCCCGCTTGTTGTTGTCAGTTGCTCCACCAAGGATAGGTGATCTGAATTATCTTGAAAATAACTACATAGATTTGTTCCCACTCATCTCGTGTATTAATAGATCCAAGTCTCAAACCTATATATCATTGAATTGCTTTACCTTTGAAAGAGGTTGCAAGTAGCACTGATGCTACATCATTATGTGTGATCGATAGAGTGAACACACATTTGCTACATCCCGGATATGATCCTGAGGGGTGACTTGATTCTCACCATAAAGTAAGGAATACTCTTGATTGCGCCATGTGGCATATCACGTTGCACGGCCAGAGTAACGGACTCCCTCCACCAAAGTTTACAAAGCTTATTAGAGAAGGAGGTTTCTGATTAACCATTGCATGACACACAAGTTGAGTGTTTTGAGGAGTTGAGTGGGAATGATGCGCTGGAGATAGAGATGCGCATGTGGGATTTCTAGAATAAACTCTTCTCTGGGATAGCATGTAGGTATTCAAAATAATCTTGACTCTTGCACTTCTCCTTGCGTGCAATCTTCTCATGAAAGGCACTAAGGACTGCTGAAACAGAGATTTCAAAATACTGGGATTCACAGATTTGTTTCAAATGAGCCTCCAAAGGTGAAACACTAAATTCACACACCGAACTTAGAGTTATGAAATTTGAGCTTTCAATACTATTCCCATTAGGCATTCTGAAACCTGTTGGTTGCTCAAACATGCACCCACATCTCAGATCTCAAAAGGGCCGAGGTGTTTGAGACCACAATGAAACCATCCCCAAGTTATGGGACCTTGCGAGCTTGGGACAGATCTCTGGAGAAGGTCGGTTCCTGTATCTATTTCTACTACTACCTGCTACTCCTACCGCTAAAAGGAAAACTAAGCTAAGAATGCCAAGGACCAGGGAAAGAAGGATAACATGAAGTAAACTACACTTGAAGGCAATAGCACCGAGAAAAGAGGGGTGAACACTATCTATTCTAAGCGAGAATGATAGGGAATGCGTGAAAGGAGGCTAGGCACAAGTAGCACATTGAAATACGCATTCACCAGATCATTCTCATGGAACACAACCAAGTATAGAACTACGGGGACCTGAAATAGCAAAAAAATACATAATGCAAGAGAAGAGGCAAGAAGAAGGAATGTAAACACGTTAGGACAGATAATAGTCACAAAATGACACTTCTATTACTTTCAGAAATGCACAAAACTATTACAATTATAAGGAGGCCGATATCCACATGCAAGAGCCAAAAATGGAGGTCTACAACTCAAAATACATAAAATATGGAGTCCTTAGCAACATGCGTAACGATCCAGAGTATCTAACCCTTTACAATGATATTTAACCCCTCCTTTATAGATTTATCCCAGAGGGAAGAAGGAGAGAGAGAAGTGGGAAAAACTAATTCAAAGCTCAATCACCATCGTTAATGCCTCCTGTAAATCTACCCCAAATATATTGTGTTTGCATCAATTACTTGTTTGGCACCTCAAAGGAGAAGGAACGGTGGATCGAGATCAAATCTGATCCGGTTATTGTGGGTAAATAGATCATGTATTAATGGCATGAAGGTGTTTCTTCTTTTTTCCACCTAACCTCTCGAAATTAAAGTTTCAGATCTCCATGCCCATAGACGAGGCCGAGATCATTGGAATGGTGCCATATTTTTCATATTTTGAGCACCGAGTCAAAAGATATATTCATTTGAAATTTGAATCATGATCGTACAAAAAGGTGGGAAAGAATTGTGTCAGGTAAGCACACAATAAAAATGTCGGGGACTTAGCTGATTGGAAGGTAAGTCTCAGCAGAGGTGTGCACAAGGAGAGCATGAGGAGATAGGAGAGAAATCGGGCATGCGGGAGGAAGGCATGTAAGGGAAAATGGAAGGAGATAGAATAATGTGAAAGGGAGCAAGAAGGCACATAGAGGGACTATAACTATGCCAAAGTTTCTTTAAAAGAATAATCTTGAGTGTGCGCAATCTAAAATGTGCAACACTAGAGTTGGGATGAAAATATAAGTTATCTAAATAGTTAGGATAGTTATTTGGATAACAATAACAAGTTGGATGTTCTTTTAGATGAGGAGCATTAGGACACCCATAGCTATGAGGCGATAATGGGAGTTTTCCAACAAGGAATGTATTTTCAAGTGCGTACTCGCCTAAACCTTGATGAGAGAATGACCATCAAGTGACACCTTAGATGTAGATGCTTCAGAGGAAGGTGTAGAAGCATGAAGGCTCAATAGTATATCTTGGTCAATATGATTAGTAACATTAGGAGTTGGGCTAGTTTTAGTTGTGCTATCAGCAGATGGACAATAGTTTTCCTTTTTGTACCTTTCTTTGAAAAAATTATAGTATTCAAAGGGGTCAATATCGCCACACAAGGTGAACTCTCTATCGTTATGTGGAAACTTTATGCATTGATGGAAAGTGGAAGGTATGACATGTATCACATGTATCTAAGGTCTACCTAGAAGAAGATTGTATGATGTGTCTACGTTAACTACATGACACATAGTATTAAGGAGCTATGGGCCTACTTATATGGGAAGAGTAATAGTGCCATAAGATTGGCACTCAGTATTATCATAACCATGAATGGTAATGATGTTAGCATCTAAGTCATCTATTATATGACCAAGGAAACAAAGCATTTTTATAGAACAGATGTTAAGGGCCACTCCATTTTTGATAATAACTCTGTTGACTTTATGATTGGTAACATAGGCTTTGATGTACAAGGAGTTTTTGTTAATCAAATTCGGGTTCAACATATCTTGAGGGCCAAAAGATAGGATAGGAGTTTTAGGCATAAGGTTCGTGATCATAGCCTGAAATTGTTGAACATTGAGAGTATGAGGAACACATAATTCATTTAGAGCACAAGTGAGAATATCTTGAAAGCTAGGTGACTCTTTCAGTAGTTCCATGAGAGAGATATGTGTTGGCGTGGTTGTTAATTGTTTGATGAAGTCATACTGACTTGGAGTGGAAGATTTGGCATTAGAATTTGACTTTTGATTTGAAGAATTTATTGGTTTGGATGTTTGAGGTTCTATAGAATACATAGAAGGTTGGTTTTCCACAGGAACCCATATCTTTTGTTGGTATGTGGTCACAACATTACTCAAATGTTTGAATTTAATGGTCGCCATTGTAGATGGTACTTCCTCAATAAATGAGATAATTGAACTAACATCAGCATTATTGGTAGAAGGATGTTTGTCAACATTTTTATCATCACTACCATGTTTGGGAAATGAGTTTGAGAAAACCTTAATATTTTCATTGGGTGTCTTATTTGGTGATGATTCTTTAATAGTTATATCACCACTATCAATGACATCTTCGACAAAGTGGCATAAGCAAAATCATCGATCAGTCGGGTGACCATAATTGCAATGAAAATCACAATAAGTACTAGCCTTGTACCAAGTATGCTTTGGTTCTCCTCAACCCAAGGTCTAGTGAAGGGATAAGTAACCATGTCTATATTAATGAGTTGTTAAAGGACGGTTGATACGAGTTCTCCCAAAGGAGTGAAATGATGTCATTTAGAATCAAGAGAGGATGAAACCTCTTTGCTAGAAACAACAAGAGGTTGTTTACCTTTGTTTGGTCTATTCTTATTGTTTTGGATGTTATGGACATTACGGTTATCTATAATACCATCATTGACCATACTATAATTTTGGTTAACATGTTTAGATTTTTCTTGGTGAGAGCTATTAGAATGGTTACTATGTTTCCCATTATCTTTTGAATGAGGTTTAATCAAACCTTTTGTAATAAGGGCTTTTTCAATCTGTGATCCTTTCTCAATAAATTCTTTGAAAGTATTAAGGAAATGCATTTGCATGTGAAAGGATATCTCACTATTGAGATTGGGTACAAAGATGCTCATGAGATGCTTCTCAGGCATGGAGCATGGGAAACGGCTAGCAATCCCACACCATATTTGTAGGAATTGTGTGAAGGTTTCATTTGTTCATTGTTTGGCATTACACAAGTCCATCATTGTAATTTTAGACTCTATGTTGAATGAGAAATGTTTGATGAACTTCTCTGAGAGGTCCACGAAAGTTTACACAGAGCCCTTGGGGAGAAGTAGGAACCAGTCCAAGGCTTGTCTTCCTAGACTTCATGGAAAAAAACACATTAAGTAGACATCATTTATACCACCTCTTGGAAAGCCATATAAAACTCCTTGATATGCTCTCTAGTGTCACTCTTGCCCCGTATTTGTCAAATTTTGGCATCTCAAAAGATTTTGGAAAAGGAACACATAAAATGTCCTTATCAAATGGGTAAGGACACATTTCTTCAAAGATGAATTGTTTTCCTTGATGTTTCATACTAGAGATGGTATCCTTCATCATTTTCCATTCTTGGTCAAATGGTGATTTATTCTATAAGAAATATAAGGAGCCATCATTTGTAGATTTATTGTTATCTTTCATGCGCACGGTATGATTCTTAAATGAAGCATCACTAGATTTATTTGGTGCCTCCTTGTCATGGGATTAATTGGTGAATTTTGAATTTAAAATAGCAAGTTGTTTATCCATGTCATTAATTTGATTCATGAGGTTTTGAGTAGGATCAATGTCTGAATCAGTTGATTTTACTTTTTTCCTTTCGTTATATTTTTCTTTGTTTAATTCATTACCTTTGGTGTTGTTCAAGGTGGACTTGTTTCGATCATCATTATTTGTGTGACTAGGTCCTGCCTCATCATAATTATTTTTTGAAATGAAAGGTTCACCCTTATTAAGTGGTGGTTTGCCAAGTAATGTTTGCAAACTAGCTTCATTGAAGTCAAAGGGTAATTTTTCTCCCATCTCAAGGAGACGAAGAAAAAAATAGTATTTATTCATATGTAAAATATTTTCAACGTGAGATTGTTCTTTGATGTGATGAAGGTTCCCATCATCTAACAAAGTGAATGCTAGAATGGAGGAGGGTTATAATGAAAAAATTCCAAATGTGTTCAACCTATAACAATTTAAATGCTAGAGTGAAGAAACAAGGATAGATTGATTGCAAAATGCACTCTACCACCTAGCAAAAATGAATGCTAAATGGGAAGAGGGTGTGAAAAAGGAATCAAATTGTGTTCGACGTTCTCAACCCTTAACAAAAATTAGCTAAGAAGGAAGAGGCTAACAAAGATATAAGACTCAAATAATGACATTGGAAGCGTTGAAAAGAAGATATGATGAAGAAAGAAAGCATATTTAGTTTAACATTGATGTTATCAAACTAAATATTGTAAGAGGAGAATGAAAATGAAATGTGATGAAATAACCTGTGAAAAAGTGGAACACAACACCAATAAGATGTGAGTTGTAAGATGAAAGTGCTTGAGCAAGGACGTGGATATCCGCAACTCAAGACTTGATGTCAAAAAGAGGATGAAAAGTTAAACTTTAGGAAATATAATCCAAATATTTAAGCGTTGAATGAAATGAGAGATTAACTCAAAAGGAGATGAATATGAAAGAAAGAAGAGTTTGATAATCAAGAAAGGGTAGAACCAAATAAGTGAATGAAATCTCCAAATGAGTGAAAGAAGATCAAATGAATAAGATGATGAATATGAAAAGAAGAGAAAATTGAAATAATGAAAAAGAAATGAAAGTTCCAAAAAGGGGAAAATTCAGAGTAAAATGAAGGTTAGTGAATGACCTGATGACGAGAAGAAAAGAAGACATGAATGAAAGTATAATTGAAACAAGGATTTTTGGAAAATGATAAAAAGATAAGAAAAGTGAAAAATAAATCCCAAACAAGGATTATTTGGGAAAAAGTGAATGTGGAACACTATGAAAAAAAAAAAAAAAAAGAAGAAGAGAGCCGAAAATAAGGGAATTTTTGTTTTGAATGTTTGATTGTGGCCTCTACCTTAGATTGGCTTGGACAATGTTTGGATTCATGGGTGGCTCTCTTAACTAGGTGTTAGGAAAATATCTAAGCGAGCATGACGCTATTTCTAGTGGCGGCTTTACTTCAACCCCTTTGAAACCATGTGAAAATAAATTTCTCAAGTATGAATCACATTGGGGTCACCACTATGGATATTCCACAACTTTAACTCACAAAGGCTTTACTAGTCGGGTAGGAGAAAAGATTCCTATTTCACCAGTTCCTAAATGCGTATACTACTTTGGGGTTCCTAGAACCACCCCCTTTATTGTAGCTTAAGGCTTATGCCAAGGGGGTTATGTTCTAGTTAAGCAGTCGAGCCGTAGCTCTTAACCGAACCTGCAAATCAAGTGTTTTGAATGTGGTGTTTTTTTATCTTTTAATTAGGTGTGGTTTGGTTGAAATCCTTTGGAAACCTATAGTTAGTATTTTTAATGTTTTAACCACCTTGTGTGAGAGCGGGTCCTGCAAAAAATGATTAGAAAGTTTTTTGGAATGAGGTAAAACAAACAAAACAAAATAGACAAGACAACAAAAGCGAACCCACATTTTTATTTGAAGATCACTTAAAAAGAATGAGGAAAGAGCATACATGTGGGTTGGCTTTGGTTAAGTGAAGCGTTAATTCCCAAAAAACAAAAAAGAAAGAAATGACCATGTTTCGATTCCCAAGATCACTTTAAAAGCATGAGGGAAGAGCATACGTGTGGGCGATATCTGTGTTAGTCTCACAAAAACAAAAGAAAATGATAAAGGAAAAGTATGCAAAAACATGTGACAAAGTGTTAGTCTGGGTTAGAAAATGATAAAATGTGTACAAAATGGCTAAAAAGTAGGAAAAATTGGACCGAAATGTCCAATAACACTAAAATTGCAACATTTACAATTAGCGCAAGAGAGTACTTAAAAGTGTCCACGAACCCTGTAAAAGGAAATGACACAGTTAGGCCAATAAAAAGAAATAAAGAAACTAATGTAAATGTAATTGAAACTATAAATAAATTAATTTAAATGTAAATTATAAATAAAAGGAAATAAAATAAACAAAATAAAAAACCAAACCCTAAACCCTAAAACTATAAACTATAAATTGATTATAAAATAAAACAAATGCATTATTTGTTTGTGTGTGTAGGTGCGAGTTCATGTGAGAGCGGATCGAGGCAAAGGTTTGTCGTAGGTCGGGAGAGATCTACGAGGTGAGATCATAACTAGGATGGTGTTGGCAGAGATGGGTTCTAGGGAAGGTGACGGGATGGGGTTGTAGGGGGAGGGGTCAGCGAGAGAGGTGAGGGCTCGGGGTCACGGGGATCGGATGGTTCTGCGTGAGAAATGGGAGTTGGGCATGGGAGTCATGTTCGGTGAGCTATGAGGGGGAGGTTAGATCATGGAGGGGTCGGTGGGAGAGCCAAGGGTGAAGGTCGGTGAGTGAGCTAAGGGCTCGAGGAAGGAATGAGACAGGCTCACCTGGGGAGTAAGGCCTGTGGGAAACGGGGATGGGGGCAAGTTGAGAGGTGAGGGTAAGGGAATTGGGTAGGGAACATGATGGAGTGGGTTCAAGATGAGAGATATGCTTGGACTCGGGGTTTTCGAGGGAGGCGAGGGCTCAAAAGGGCGGGGAAGCTATGAGGGAGTTGGGGAATGGGGTGAGGTCGGGATCGGTGTGATAGGGAACAAAACTTGGTTAGGAGAAACGATGATGAGGATGGGTAGTGAGTGGGGTTGGTAACGGGATGTAGGGAGAGAGGGGAGTTAGGAAGGGAGGTGGCTCGGCCAAGATGGCTGAACTAGGTAGGGAGGGGAAGGGTAGGGTAGGGTAGTTAGGCTGAAATTTTGGTTTTTAAAGAAAATCCATTTTTAAATAAATAAAAAAACAAAAATAGATATAAATACTTGTAATATATGCTTTTATTTACAAATACAATCTATCTATTATGTTTGTTGTGAAGCTAGTCCAATAGGAAAATGAAATGGAATGGAAAGAAAAAAAAAAGCCCTTAAACCGTAAAAAACCTACAAATCTGCAAACAATATTAGACCTACAAAATTTGTAAAAAAGAACATATGAAACCAACAATAATAAAGACGCTTTTTTTTTGTATATGATCTCAAAAAGTTATGTTGTTGGTTCCAAACCTACACAATTCCAAATCTCTCAACCTTTTTGTGCAAACCTCAGATAAGGGTCTCCTATGAAACCTTGCAGAAAGAATGTCAAAAGTGTTTTGTGGGTGCTCTTGAGTGCTCTCCAAGATTTGAAGGAAAATTCTACAAACACAGTTCAACAGAGTTTTTGTGCTTCAAATTCAAGAGGGATTGGAAGGAAGGTAAGCTTGTAATTTATAGAAACAAAAGGTAGTTGGAATTGGTTACACGAGATAAATGAACATGCTAAAAATAGCATTATGGGTAGTTGCAATAGTGTCGGGAAATAATGAAATTAATTACAAAAAGTTACATCCGGAAAGGTGGTTGTACATGCATTTTAATTGCCCCCACCTTTCTAGGATTCTAGAAGTGTAGTTAACTAGGGTAGTCAAAGTGGAGTCTAAGTGGAGTTTGATCAAGTGGTAGATGACTAGGATGTGCACACACCTAATTAATTATTTATTTAATTAATAAATAATAATTAATTTAGCCAAAGGGGTACAAAGGGTACATGGGATTAATTTAATTAATCCAAAGGGGTACAATGTGTATTAATTAATTAATTACAAATGGGTGAATAACATGGTGTATTAGCATAATACTGGGAACAAGTGGAAACATGAATGTAAATTTGGGGTGTCTACAATGGGGTTAGTCGAATCCCCATTTGAATTTTTTTCTTTATAGGATTTAATTTGTTTTGGGATTTTGCAGGTGTTATTTCTCCTTAGAGGTTTCAAGTGAACTCGATGATCGTAAACAACACACATGCTACCATTAGTGAACATCTTACGACCCTACAAAGATCATTTTTCGAGGTTTTTAGTAGTCATCGGTGACCAAAGGATGTCTAAGTGGCAGTGTCCTTGACCCTATCTAGATACCATATTCCAGCTTATTTCGACACACCTAAATATTTTTGGGATTTTTACGACAACCTATACTTATTTTTTACTAGTTCTTCAGACTCTTCACATCTCTAAGATTATTGTGTATTAGTTAGGTCTTCTTTCCTCCATCTTGCACTTATGGTTTTATAGTTGTTTTGCTTATTTCTTAGGCCAAATATACACTTTATTTATTATTCATTTGCTATTACATTTTAATATAGGGTTTAGCATTGAATTCTATTTTTGTTAAATAATTTGGTGAACTGTATCATTTAAACAACTCTTGGATCCTCATTTTCTTCTCTCATGGTTCCTAAATAATGTCACATTTATTTTCAAAAATTATTACAAATGCCTCCACCTTGCAAATATGTTCTCCAAAAATCTCTCGAACACCATGTATTTTCCTATGGATACACCACCCTCTCAATTCAGTGTTATCTTTTATCGTCTTTCTGATGACTCTCTTGGTTCTAATTCCAATCTATCTATTTTCAAATCCATTCAAGCTCTTCATTCTTTATTTCGAGATAAATTTTAGGTGAGGAATCCATGATTACATCTCTTCAATCTGAAATCCAACATCTTAAGGATGCTTCTCAGGCTCATTTTAGTTCTTCTTGCCATCCTCATTTTATGTCTTCTACATGTGCTCATATCAATGAGCCTCAAGACTTACCACTCTCCGTACCTCTCAAGTTTGATTTCAATGCTAAACAAAATGACATTCTTTCGAAACTTCTTAAGCATAAATTGATCGATTTCCATCTACTCATTACTATCCTCCATATCAGTTATTGCAAAAATAGCATGGTCATCCATATTGCAATTATCATCGAATCAACATACATGATGAAAATGATTTCTATGCTCTAAAGAGACAAATTGGCCACCTCAAGCATTATGGTGTCATTTCATTTTCTACAAAAATGTAGCTACATGTTCATCTCCAATTGCATGATTCACAAATTTTAAAACCATTTCATGATGACACAATCTTGTTCTATGGTTCATTCTTGACTATTGAGGGTCATTTATAATTGAACCTCATTTCATGCATACTCATTTTTACTCACTCATAGGGGCACAATGCTCCTACCAAACTCACATTGCATTCCATTCTATCTCATCTAAAACATACTACATATCTTGGCTGCATTTACTCTTTCTTACTTCAACTTACATGTACACTTTGTTACACATGTTAGATAGATACATTGTATATCATTATGTTTGTATATACACATGCACATTAAGTTTCCTTATAGTTTTGGATACATATTTTATATATATCATTACATTCTACATGTATTTTTAGCACTATACCTATTACTAGTCCCACAATATATCTTGGGGAATCTACTTTCGTATACATATTGGGTGTTATTGTTTCGATTCATACTAGTTCTTATTCTTATTAGAACACTACTATATGAGATCATAGATGACTTTGACATAAATTTTGTCTTTCTAACATAATAATGGGTTCTTCATGTACATCATTTTCTTTACAGATTCTATTTTCCACCATGGTTGTCTAATACTTTGTTTGTTATTTTCTTCTATTGTATTTCGTTGTGATTAAAATAAAATGGAAATAAATTATACATTATAGCTTAATCAAATGCTATAAAAATAAGTAAATGATGGATACATAAATAAAATAAATGACCCAAACAACTAAGTAAATGAATTACAAAACCCTAATATGTAAAGAAGGATTAAAAATATCTTATCCGATTCGATGGTTGTTTGGGATTGTGTTGTAGAGGGGAATAGATAAACAGAATGAAAAAATGAATATGCACGGGCTCAGTAAAGGTGAATTTCCAAGTTTTCTAAGAAAACTAGGGTTCCTGGGAAGGATGAGGGCACATGGGGCACTCTATCCTCATATCTAGGTGCCCCCTGGTATGTGCAAGAGGTCCTGAAACCAGATTTATAGGGTTGTCGGTGATGCAAAGCCTTCATTTCCTATCGTGTATATGTCATTGAATTCATGCGTTGTATGCTGTTGGTAATAAAATATGAATAAGAGACCTATAAAACCCTAAATATGTTGTATGTTGTTGGTATATCTCAAACCCAATGTAGTTCTAGGTGTGTGTGTGTGTGTGTGTAAATTGTGCCTTAGGTATTCTTGTTCAGGACACATTTTTGAAGTAGCGAGTTATAAATTGATGTAGAAATGTAATAAATGACAGATGGAATAAAATAAACTCCCCTTCTATGTAGTCTAATGTAAATGAACCATCCTTGTCCCTTGTGACGAGGATAAACGGATAAAAATGGAGCCTTTGATGGATGTAACCTTAGGTGATTATAGTAGTGACTACTACTTGGTCCCTCATTATGGTATCATAACTTTATATTTATATGGTTCTCTTGATCTAATTTTCTAATTAACCCCGAAAAGGTTGACCACCAAAATGATAGATAGCTCAAATGACTAGAAAGTTCCCAAAAGATGGAAGTTAAGTGGGAAGAGGATAAGAGCACCCCAAATGGGACTAGAGCACTCGGGGCACCCCAATACTGACATGTGCATCCCATTCATGGGTATACTGACATAAAATGACAAAAACATCCTAAGCATGTATGTGTGGGAGGTCCAAAGTGATGATAAAAATAAAAGTAATATGGCTAAAAGACCACGGTTAATTAATACCTTCTTCACTCAAAAACCATATGAATAGTAGTATGAGACTGGGACTAAATAATACCCAAAGTGTATGATTTTCTGTCTACATTTCCCCCACTTTACATTTATGAGTTGAATGCTCTGTAAGAGATGTGTACCTAATTTCCATGTAGAGTGATGTAGAAAGAGTGTCAAAGGACTAAACAAAGCATGGAGTGAAAAATAGATGGAGTGTGGAAGCTAAAGATACAAAAGAGTAAAAGTGATGAGAATGAACCTAGGGTAGAAATGTGTGTGTAGTTTTGATGTGTTTAATGTACTTGTCTATTAGTATGAGGTGTGTGATATTGCAAAAAAATTTATTGTTGACATCGTTGTTGTTTATGATGTCATTTTTTTAATGACATCATTGTTGTTGTTGATTGTTTTCTTCTCATACAAATGGACTTGTAAGGAGAATATGATCAAGTAGTCAAATAAGAATGTATATATGTGTAAAAATGCATGTAAAGATGCATGTCTATAGTAATAATAATGTAATATAAATGAAAAAGGAACATGTGCACCTTATCCGTGATGAAAAAATAAGTGAAGAAAGGATACCCTATACTATGTTTTTTAGGCAATGTGTAGAATGTAATGCAAGATGAGTAGATAGCCTAGTAGTGTAAGATGTGCATTATGTAGTATGTAGAATGAGTAGGATGTAATGCTAGACTTGTAGATAATAGCGAAGTGTGACACATGTATGGGAAAGACTAATATGATGTATGATGTATAGATGTGTAAATTTTGAAATGATGTAGATGGAATGTAGAGTGTATGATGTAAGATGTATGAAGATTTATATTGTGTAGTGTGTGTGGTTTATATGTAGTATTCCCTCAATAGTCAAGTGCGAACGAAAGCATAAGAGTGTGATATTGGGAAATGGTTCAATCCTATGATGATTATATGCATGCTAAGATATAGATGTATGACTATGTACGTATGAGAGATGTGTTAATGCTAAGGTCAAGGGGATGTATTGGATGTTATGCCCCCCAAGAATGTAAGATGAAGGATGAAATCATGTAATTTCATCTAAAATAACATTAGTTTCAGGGTCATATTCGAATGGATAAGCATTGGTGACTTGGTAAGAAATAATGTCTGGTTGATCTTGTAATGAGCCATTGAGGTATAAGTTGTACATACCCATGGAATATTCCTCATCAGTAAATGGAGGAATGGGAAAACCGTGTGCATACCAACGAGTGAGATTTTGTGTATAGCCAAGAAAGGAACTATTTCAAATAAAGACATGACCAAAAGGCATGGGGAAAGAAATGTTTATATGATCAGGATCAAGAGTGCCCCAATGTAATCAAGCCATGATTTCCCTAATATAAGTGGTGCAAGATCAAGGATCACATGCAAGAAATACCGTAAGGTGAAAGACATGGAGGCCATAAGTGGTAGTGATGTGAACAAACCCATAATAAAGATGAGAAGCATATGATGTAGGATAGAGGTCCTCAAAAGAAAATCCTAGTCAAGCCAAACCCTCATGTGTACATATAGTGTTATCATAAGTAGGATCAAATGGAATATGTTCCCAATATGAATCATTCATGAAAAGTGTGCAAGTGAATGGTGGGTGTGCTAATGTAGGTGGTACATGTGAAGGTGTAGGTGATAAAACAATGTCCATAGGCTGGACATGCCCCTGATAAGGAATCATAGCAGTAGTAGACCTGTAGTAGTCGGTGGTGCGAAGAAGCTACGTCTATCACAAAAAGAACACCTTCAAGTGGTGGAAATTTAGGTAGTTCATTCATAAGTTCAGAATCATTTGTAGTATCAGTTCGTGTAATAGGAAGAATAGTATTAAGATCATTGCCACAATATTGGAATGGATCGGGATCAAAGAAAATAGTATATTCAAGGCCTTCATAGAGGAATTTAATCCAGTTATGTATGAGTAGAAGTGACACTTGCATGGCATGAAGCCATGTCATACCAAGAAAATACTTGTAGGAGATTGGAAAATCAATGATGAAGAACACAATATTGATAATTTATTTCCCTAGAGTGATAGGTAGTGTAATGTGACCAACACATCGATAAATATAACCATTATAAGCATGTATTAAAAGACAAGATGGACTAACATCGTGATTTGGAAAGACCTACGATTTCAAGAAATGACATGGGACACAAATTGAGTCGGACCAATTGTCAATGAAAGTGTGTTTTAAACCCAAATTGTTAATATGGAGCATGATATGCAAAGATAAGTCATTTTCAAAAGTATGAACATCAATGGGAGGATTATAATTGAATGTTGTATTGAGAATAGGCATCAACAAATGTTTGATAGATTGAGTTAGGATGCATATCAACATGAATGCAAGAAGTACCAAGAAGATGTTGAACTCTATGCCTTATATCAGGATTTGTAATTAAATTATCATTGATTGAGATACTCACGGTGACTAAACCATAGGATTATAAAAAATAAATGAAGATCCTATAAACGTGAAGATCAAGTTGGGTTCACCAAAATGATTAAGCTAAAATGGAAATAAATGATCTATTCTAGCTTAATCAGATGTTATGAAAAAAAGTAAATGACCCAAACACCTAATTAAATGAATTATAAAACCCTAATTTTCAAATAGGGGTTGGAAAGAGATTAGTTGATTTGAT
This sequence comes from Taxus wallichiana var. yunnanensis, assembly GCA_018340775.1. Lineage (NCBI taxonomy): Eukaryota > Viridiplantae > Streptophyta > Pinopsida > Cupressales > Taxaceae > Taxus > Taxus wallichiana. The sequence goes on from CM031234.1 coordinate 481,721,514, forward strand.
GATTGTTTGGGACTCGTATCATAGAAATGACTAGAAGAATAGAATGCAAGAATGACAATGTGGAGGCCCAGAAAAGTGTAGATCTGAGTTGTCAAAGCATAATAGGTCACCTAGGGAAGGATGAGGGTTCCTGGGGTGCCCTTTTCTATGCAAGAGGACCATAAACCTTATTTTCAAGGTCTCAAGCGATGTAAATCCTTCGATGCCTATCACATATATTTCATTGAATTACATTATATGTCACTTTGGTAATCAAAGGTGAAGAAGATACCTACAAAACCCCAAACCAAGCATCAAAATCCTAAAAAAATAAAGATATAAATGAAGGGGTCAGACTTTCCTTAGCTACCACAATGGTGGACTTACTAACTAAGTGATGCACTACATCTAAGACCCAATGTAGTTCTACATGTGGGTGTAAATTATACCCTATGTGCTATTTTTTCAGTCGTACTTTGTGAAGTAGCAAGATATAACTAGATATATAAATTGATGCAAATGGATACAAATGGATCCTTTGATAGATGCAACCTTAGGCGATGATAGTAGTTCTTAGTGCTTGGTCCCTCATTATGGTATGATAAATTTATATTTATATGGTTCCCTTGATCTAATTTCATGATTAACCCTGAAGAGGTCGACCACCAAAATGATAGAAAGCTAAAATGGCTAGAAAGTGCCCAAAATATGGAAGTAAAGTGGGAAGAGGATCGAGGCACCACTGAATGGGACAAGGCACACTGGGTGCCCAGGTCATGGGTAGAATGATGCAAAATGATAGAAACATTCAAAGCATGTATTTTTGGGAGGTCGGTAGCGATGACATAAAAAAATTAAAATGGTAAAAACATGGGGGTTAATTAGTACTTTCTTTAGTCAAAAACCATATAAATAGTAGTATGAGAATAGCGCTAAATAATACCCAAAGTGCGTTATTTTGTGTCTACACACATTGTATGTAATTTTTGTGGGATTTTCAATATGTATTGCTTGTTCACTATTTGTGTGATGTTAGCCTCTTAAACCTTGATTATCTTTGACATTGTGAGAAATGTACCATATTTGAAATCCTCTTTTCATAGTCTACTTTTTCTTTTCGGTGTTACCTTACACATTGTTTTCTATATGTGTGTTTATCTTATTTATACTAACAATTGTTACCAACCACTTTTCTTGTGTGTGTCTTGGTTTCTACCAAGCACATTCCCTCCCCAACATGGTATTAGTTACATTTAAGTGGTTATTCGTCCTTTGGGTCACATTCTCCTTAAGACATTACATGCACCCCAAATGAGGGGGAATCATTGGGTGAATCAATCACCCCATACAATATTTCATAGTCATAGTTCATTTCTAGTACAACATAGTCTTCAATCATAAAAATGGCCCAAAATTTGACTTGGGTCTTCAGTTTTCACATATGTCGGTGCCTAAACATAGACATGAGCACCGAACACCCCCGACCCTTCACGGGAACCTATAACTATGTGGAAGTTAAAAACATTTCTCATATTAACACATTTTTGGTATTTTACACAACAGTTTTCTCAAGATGAGCACAATGCTCTAGTAATGAGGATGTATATTTTTTCCTTTTCCAATTTTCATATTCGATTGGATTTGAACACACCATCTATAGTGGTGTATACATTGTCGGGGAAGCACTCAAAGGTTGGAGAATAATAATAAACCTATCTCCCTATGATTTTTATTCCATGGTGTGAGATCACCCAAAAAACTCACATTCGGTATGAGATCACTGAAAAACTTGTTCTTAGCGTCGCCTAAAAATACATTCTTCTATAGAATTTTAGGATCATTTTCACACTCTTCACTCATCAAGGATCATGTCCACTTGTTCCTTTTCACATTTTTACATACTTTTCACACGTTTAGATCTAAATTTTCATATATACATATTTGACTACTCTTTTTCTCTTCTCTTTTGTAGGTCCATCCTTATGGGAAGAACTAGCCACATCATCAACCATCAAGTTACATGGGAAACATGTATAACATGACATATACACATACACTTTCACCCCTAGTGTCACTTCCTCTTTTCTATATTCCACGCTTCATATTATTCACTCCATAATTTTTCTTGTCTCCTTGACACACTTTTCACCATCGATCTACATGGTTATCAGGTATGCATCTCTTATCTACTTTATGTTATCGAGTATTCACTCAACAACATAAAGTGGAGGCAAATTTAAACACTAAATCACACACTTTAGGTACATTTCTAGGTCCTAATCAAATACCTCTATTCATATGATTCATGAGAAAGAAAAGTACTAATTGACCATTGTCTAAATGGCCTATTTATTTTCCCTATGGTTTCCTTCTTTGTCTTACACACCCTATTTCCCAATCTGACTTTCGATACTTCAACTTTTATGATTCGGACACTATTTCTCGCCTAGACACTAATGCCTAGGCATCCCGACCTCTTTATATCTTGCTTGCATATTTTCATTCCTTTCTAATTATTGGTCATCTTGTTTTCTTATGGGTTTCCATTTTAGTGGTTAGTTTTGAAAATCAATCAAGTGAATCATATAAATAATATGTTATGTGACAATAATAAAGGACCAAGTACTAAGCATCTCGTTATCACCACATAATGTTCTATCCAAGAGAATCCAATTATCCATCTAAATATAATTGAAGGGACAAGGTACTGCATTCTCTTCATACAATTCATAGGAGGGGAAGTTAATTTTTCTATGCACACATATATTTACATATTCTACATCTAGCTATTGCTCGCTATTCAAGTACTTCTCGGCACAAGAGCCATCTAGGGAACGATTCTACACACACATGTAGAAGTGCATAGAGTATTAAATGTAGAATAACTCTCAAATCATAAGCTCACTCAATCAGGTGACCATCAAGGTCGGTCGACTCCCTATTTTCATATTTTTATTTTGAGTATTTGATGTTTTTGGTGTTTTATAGGTTATCTTTCTCCTTGCAGTTTTTAAGTGAGCTTGATGATCAAAAAACAACATACAGTGAAAAAAACCGATCATTAATGAACATATTTCGACCTAAAAAGATCATTTTTCGAGGTTCTTAGTAGTCACCATTTCCTAGAGTAGGTCTACAATGCTTAGGTACCTTTGACCCTATCTAGGCCTCCTAGGCCAACTTATTTTGATACTCCTACATTTTTTGGGCTTCGTTGTGATAGGCTATACTTTTTTTAGAAGTTATTTAGCTTTACACACCTATAGGATTATTGTGAATTAGTTAATTCTTCTTTCCTCTCTCTTGCACTTAGGGTTTAACAATTGTATTGTTTATTGGTTAGGTCAAATCTAGACTTTATTGCTTATTCATTTATTATTACATTGCAATATAGGGTTTAGTATAATTTTTTTAATCATAATTGGAACTTGAGATCCATCCAATGGATCTTATAATTATTTTGGGAGTCAAAATCATATAAATTTTCACTAAAACATACCTCACAAAGCTCGGACAATCAAAGTTACAAGTTCTCTCTCCGGAGTTAAGTTTCTCATAGTTAGAATATTTTGAAAGGGAAACTTGTGAAGCCCAGATGAGGTAAAAATTTCCCTCTTGTTCCCATCCCAAGGAGATAAAGGGGACATAAAATTTCACCAATCCTCATAATTTCCTAATAGATCTTCAAATGACCTCAAACTAGCCCCTAGAGGGCTTATTTTCCTATTTCTTACCCCCTCCATCTTGCATTGTGAAGGCGCCACTTGTCATCATCACATGAGGTTTAATTTTTTATCCCTCTTTTAACTATTCCAAGGTGGTATAGCCGACACCAAAATTCACCCCACTCTATTCCTTTCTCATATTTCCTCATGTGATCAAAATCAAGCCCCTCGGGCAAAAGCAAGCTCACCCCCTTGTCCTCCTCCTAAAACATCATGCAATCAAAAATTCCACTTGTCAAGCCCAAGATGAGTTAATTTTTATGAACCTATTATACCCATTCCTAAGGGGATAGTGGGGACATAAAATTTCACTCCTCACTCTGCCCCCAAAACTCAAATTCTTAAACTTGAGACTTGTTTCTACCGTCGTAAAAACTCCAACTGTTGGGTTGCTTTAAAAATCATAATAACTAACTTGCAAGCCATTTCCTTAACCAATTTTGACCCATATACCATCTTGGAGGCCATAAAACCTGAAATATTTTTATAGAAACACCATTATGCTATTAAAATTTTTCCAAGGTATCCTTGATTGCAAAAACAATTTTTTTCTCATTCCCGAGTGAACCGGGAAAATGATCATACCAAGGATTGAGATAATTTTTATCATTGCAAGAATACATGTGATGGTTATAACTAATTAAATCAATTAATGTCTAAAATTATGAAGAGTTTAAAGGAAAATGAGGAACCTCTTCACTTCTCGAGGATTTAGGAGGTGGAATCATTCAAAAATATGAGGAAACAATCCCTAAAAATCTTATTTCGCGTGAACTCATATTTGTACCATGAAGACCCTATTTTATAGGGATATGAAGACCTTGTTTTTAATCATCATTATTCCCTCAAATAAATTTTTGAATTCTTTAAGATCGATCTCGGTGAAATCATCTTAAAATCATAAGGAAGGGTCTTCAAAAATTTAGTTTTCATTGAAACTAGTTTTTACACAATGAAGTTGTTGATTTTTCAAGATGTCATCAATAAAGTGAATAAAGTTTATAAGATTTAGATTTTTGAGAATGATTTTTCTTAAAATTGATAACTTAAATGTCAAAGTATATAACTTAGATATGAATTGAGTGGCTTAAAATTGATAATGGGAATATAGAATTATAATACATAGATGTGAAGATTAATTTTTCTTAAACTTGATAAAGTGAATATAAAAGTATAAGACTTAGATGAGAATAGTGAGTGTTTGTAAAATTTGACAATGTGAATGTTGAAATATAAGACTAAGATGAAAATAGTGATTGTGATTAAACTTTGAGAAAGTGAATTTTGAATTAGAATAGTTAGATGAGAAATTTTTTCTTAAATTTTGACAAAATTATTGTCAAAATATAAGACTTTCAAATGGAAGAGATTGCTTAAATTTTGAAAAAGTGAATGTAAAAATATAATACTTATAGAAGGAAGAGATTTATCAAATTTTAAAAAAGTGAATGTAAAAATATAAGACTTATATATTAGAATGGATTGCTTAAATTTTGATACGGGTGTCTAATGTTTAAGACATAGACATTTGACTTGTGGATTTTACGTATCTTGGATAAAGTAAATACCCAAAGTAAATTCTTTTGATTGAAAATTTTAGTTTTGCTTAGGATTATGAAAAGAGAATGTCAGAATATAAGACTTAAAAATGGAATATATCGCTTAATTTTTGACAAAGTGAATGTTAAAATATAATCCTTAGAAAAGGAAAATATTGCTTACATTTTGACAAAGTGAATGTCGAAATATAATACTTATACAATGAAGAGATTGCTTAATTTTTCACAAAGTGAAAGCCAAAATATAATACGTAGAGATTAGAATGGATTTATTGAATTTGGATATGGGTATCCAAATATTAAGACTTTGACACTTGACTTGTAGATTTTAATTAGCTTGGATAAAGTAAATACCCAACATAAAGACTTGTCATAGAATGGTTTTTTTCTCATCCTTGATGAAGTGAATACCAAAGGATATGACATGGATTGATTGAATTTGGATACAGGTATCCAAATTTTATTACTTAGACACTTTGATTTGGATTGAACGATGTACTTAAACTTTGGAAAGTGAATCCAAAGAGTAAGGCTTAGACGTGATAAATTTGATATAGAAAATAATATGATTTTGATTGGAAAAATAATATTATTTTTATTTTAGAGAAGAATGTGGAACACAAACTAATCTAATTTGGTAACTTTGATGAAAATAATGGTAATGCTAAAGGGTCATTCAAAGGGAAAAGAGATTAGAAAAAAATAGTTTTTCCTTTAGCACACCTGTCCTTTCATTTTACAAACCCCACAGTTGCACCAAGGTGCATTGTCCTTGTATGTGACATATTCTAAACCTACGCTAGGTATAAGCACTTAACAAATATCCTCAAAGTGGAGGTGCATCCCATTCAACAACATGACATTCGATGTTGTGTTCCCCAAATCTATGCCCTTTATAAACCCTTTGGCGCATTAAGCTCATGTGTAACACATTCCAAAACCATGCCTTGGGTGCACTATAAAACCATGCAACATCATCTTTAGCAGCACCAGTTAGCAATTTTCCTAAGGCGTTGGTGCATGAACCTTAACACCAACACTACATGTTGTGTGTTCTAAACCCGTGCCCCGCGCCTTTCTCTTCGGCACTAATATATTTCGTTCAACACTCCTGAAAATTACACCCCTCTATAATCCTTTAGCATGGCTTTCCTCCTTTCAACACAGGCACATTTTTGCATGTTGACATCCTCAAAAGTGCACCCAGCTTGTTTAAGCCCTGCAGCATGCTATAAACCTGTGCCTTGCACCTTAAGGCTTATAATAGCTCATTTTTCATTCTACAAGCTATTATTATGGATAACATGATGGCTGACATGGCTCTTCTATGTTGGACCTCTTTGATTCTCATTGCAGAATGATAGCAGCCGTCCTCGAGCTCTGAGATGTCTTCGTCAAGCAAGAAGCGAACTAAATCTAAAGGAAAAGCTAAGTTGATAGAGCAAGAAATGAAATACAAATATCAGAGAGTCATGATGCTTGACTCACTTGTAGAGTGCAGTCTTGACATCAGATACTCAGAGCTTGTGCACATAGATATGGATGACTTCTAGGAAAGAACCACAAAGGTTACCGGTGGCCCATGAATGGACAAACTGGGTAGCAAAGCAGCTAAAATTTGTAGTAAGAATCCCAATAAGTGCTATAAACAATGAGTTCATCATGATAGTGTCCGTTGTTACAATAAAGACACAAGATGTGTCAAATACAAAGAGGGCAAGGTGGTCATTAACCTCACATCCTAACACTTCAAATTAATGTTAGGCATTGCTCACCATAGCCGATGTATGTAGCGAAGGCGAGAAGAATACATAAATACTTGGACCGACAATGAGGACAAGTGCATGTAGATGATGAACGAGGTTTACCTAAAGAACAAAAAGGTGGCAAGTAGATGGCCACGTAACATCCACCACAAAGTGACTTCTCGGAGGAGCTAAGTGATATCATCACTTTCCTCGAATATTTTGAGACTTCTTGATGCCCACTAATTTCACAAATGGATGCTCAGGTACTTAGAGACCAAAAGCAAGAATGTGCCCGAGCAAACTTTCAGCCTGGGGAGAGATTATCAGTGATACTATCTCGCAGCATCACTCCAACAGGTTTCAACGACTGGGAGGTTCTATATGAACTCCTATGTCGTATATGCCACTGCATCAGAGAGAGAGTACCTAGGATTGATTCAAAGTGGGTATGGCCTCAAGTTAAAATATATGAGTACTATGGGAGCTAAGGCTCAAAGCCGTATTTACCAGCTTCAACAAGATCAATGACGCATTCTTCTATGAGGTGATCTACCTAATGAGGCCAAACATGAGGCATGGTCAGACCAGCATGAGCATGGTCACTGCCACAAAGAAGTGGGGGGATTTGTTTACACAATTCCCCACCTTCACATATCTCAGAGCTACCAACTTCCTGGGAGAACCAACAAGGTTGCCAAGGTATGCAAGGCCCAAGCTGATCCTTCTGGAGCTCTCAAGGTAGCTAATTACATATCATGAAAAATGTATGAAAAGGAAGAAGGATGGACTCCTTTCCCCCTCACGGCTGGTAGATACACCTAAGCCTCATTGCGTAAAGCTTAGAAAATGTTTATAGAGCTGGAATTACTCAACCTGAAGCATGATTTCCGGCAAGGCCAACCTTCGACTCCCAGGGATTGCCTCCCCAAGGCAAAGATTGATCCCATCCATGTCCCAGAGATTGAGGACATATGGATAGATGTCAACCATGAAGTTGAAATTAGGCAAAAGGATCACTCCCGATTGGCAATAGAAGAGATCATCCACTATGGAGTTGCCATCATCCCAAAATATTTCCAAGAAACTGATCAGGAAATTGATCAGGTTTACCTTGACACAGATGGGGATGATTGGCCGTTTGCAAGCATTGATAGGACCAAGGCACCCAAGACCATAGAAGAAAGGGTCAAGCCCATGTTACAACACATTGAAAATTAGTGCAAATGAAATGGTTTCATCTACCTTGGTGTGGATTTCACTACTTCCCCCTTAGGAAGAGTACCTCCAAAGCTAGATCACTTGCCAAAGGGCAAAGGAAAGGATGAAGTTGTAGAATCAAGAAAGTAGGAGAAATCTCCTGTTAGCCCTTCTTTTGTATCAAAGAAAATAGTTAACTTAGTGTCCCCAAGAAAGGAAGAAGTAGCGAGATGTTCCGGTGGAACCATCCACTCAAGATGTTATCACAATTTACAACCGTGGAGGTGCCCTCTGTTTCCTCTTCTTCTCCTCTCCCTACTCCTCCTCAGGTAACCACTCCTTTGGTTGTTTCTTCTCCTCCATCTTCCTCCCTTCCATCCCCCACTTCTTCCATATTTTCCTCCCTGCAGATCTATCACCCGGTATTCCCTCCATTTAACTACAAATCCCTTCCATCTCCACCTCCTTCTAATCTCTTGTAGTGACTTCAAGCCCTATAAACACTAGTGCATCAGACTCTCTATCCATGCCACCATCAAGTGTTTACACATTCTTCTCTGAGTCTACTACAGTTGCTCCCCCTTTCACCCCCGTTTCCTCTTCTTCTTCCGATCCTGATCCCCTAACTCCTAGTTGGATCTCTAACCACCTAAGTCAACACAAGAGGAAATTCCCCATTGCAACTATGGACTTCTTTGTCATTTTGACAAAGGAACCCAAGAAGCAAATTTTTTTAACTTGCTTCTCAAAAAGTGCCTCAGGAGAAAGGCTCATGGAGATAGCCTATCCGGATCCCATAAAGAAGAAGGAAGATCTGTCTACTACAGACTTCACAGTGACTTAGATCACAATGGGAACATCATCTAAAATCTTGTAAGGAGAAGCCTTGTCAGTTATTGATGCCCTCTGCAAGAAGGTTCAAGAGGCTAAAGAGGATAAGAGAGTGCTCAAAGAACAGAACAAACATCTCCTCCAAGTTTTGCAGAAGATGGGAAGAACTCCGTCGGCAAGAACTACTACGGACCTATTCAAGCTCCCAGCCAAGAAAAAATAGATGAATACATAAATATTGCTGAATAGGGTATAGATTGTGTCATCTTGGATTGAGAAGATCCTCCAAGATGGTCAGGTAATAATTGGTAGGTTCACGTTGCTGCACCAAGATATAACTCAAGGAAATAAAGAGCTACAAGCAGTAGTGAGCTCCCTTTCTAAGGAGTTGGATAACGCTAAGTTGTAGCAGGGAACATTCCAGACCATGGTTAATTATTTGGCTAATGACTGTTAAAGGTCGGTGTTATCGATCACCCACGGGCACATTATAAAGCTCTCACTGCTTTAGATTACCGGGTCAATCAAATGGAATTCATCCTGGAAAGAATTGACAAATTCAAGGAAGAAGCCTTGGATGCGCTACACAACATGGAGAAAATAGTTTCAAAGATGTCTCCTAGACTTCTCAAAGTGCATCTTATGAGTTAAGAGAAGCAGATGACACATTTCAGCACTTCAAGGCTATTGTCTCTCAAGGTTTGGCACAAGAGGTCACTTTCGATCGAGAGTCCATCAACAACCTCTTAGCCTGTCGTGACTTTATAGGCTCTTTGATCAATGCAAACGAAGAGTATGTTGATTTGCCTGACAAGCTCAAAAATGAGAAAGAGACTTGCGAAGTGATTCATGACCATTTCAAAGGTCCTGATCAATATCAACTTCAGAAGATAATCAACAAGTTCGTAGAGTATCGGGCGCAGTGCCACATTGAATCTCCTGAGCCTCAACTAGAAGCTAAATTCAAGCCGAGAGATGATGATGAATAGCTTCCTTTGGGATGGATTTTCTATTTTTGTAAAATATTTAAAAGCATGTTGGCACACGCAATGACATCATCCATGTTGCACCATGGGATGTTGCCATCCTAAAATTGCCCCAAAGTCAACTTTTGAATTTTAGATATTTTGTAAATAAGTGGTTGGTTTCTTTTTGTTTTCTTTTCTCCTCCTCCTTCTATAAATACTGGAATACTTGTTGTATTCGGGTGGATAGTTTTGTATGAAAATTAGAAGTGATGAGAGAAAGACTTTGTACTTTCTTGTAACAGAAGAAAATATTAATACATACATTGAGACATTGTGTTGAATTTATGTGTTATGTGCATTGGATATCTCTTAAGTTAGATCTATGTTCCTTTTCTCGTTGGATTCTTTCTTGCTTTTGTCATTTGGTCATCAAGTATTGCTTTATTTTTTTATGTGTGTAAGTTTGGCTCTATTTACTACTAGCCCAAAGCGTAAACCTTCTAACCATTCTATCTTGGAATTCATTTCTTTTCTCCCTTAAGATCCATTCTTCCCCTCTCACATTTCTATTCATCATTCGAACTACCTCTACCGCGATGAGATCCTAAACCCCCTTGAAAGTAGAATACCGTAATACTTGCACATGTTCCTACCGATATAATAGCAATAAACCAATTTCGGTTTGCTCTCTCAAAGAGGGGCTATGCCCTACACACTTTTGGTATGTTTCCCTAGAGCTAAGGCTCGAATCTAGTATCGCCCAGTTCAACAAGATCAACGACACCTTCTTCTATGAGGTGATCTACCTAATGAGGCCAAACATGAGGCACGGTCGGACCAGCATGAGTGTGGTCACCTGCCACAAAGAAGTGGGGGATTTGTTTACACAATTCCCCACCTTCACATATCTTAGAGCTGCCAACTTCCTAGGAGAACCAACAAGGTTGCCAAGGTATGTAGGGCCCAAGCTGATCCTTCTGGAGCTCTCAAGGTAGCTAATTACATATCATGAAAAATGTATGAAAAGGAAGAAGGGTGGAACTCCTTTCCCCCTCACGGTTGGTAGATACACCTATGCCTCATTGGGTAAAGCCCAAGAAATGTTTGTAGAGCTAGAATTTCTCAACCTAAAGCATGATTTCCCAGCAAGGCCAACCTTCAACTGTCGGGCTTGCCTCCCCAAGGAAAATATCGATCCCATCCATGTCCCAAAGATTGAGGAAATATGGATAGATGTCAACCACGAAGTTGAAATCAGGTGAAAGGATCACTCCCGGTTGGCACTAGAAGAGATCATCCACTATGGAGTTGCCATCATCCAAAAATATTTCCAAGAAACTGATCAAGAAATTTATCACGCCTACCTTGACACTAATGGGGATGATTTTCTGTTTGTAAGCATCGATAGGACCAAGGAACCCAAGACCATAGAAGAAAGGGTCTAGCCCATGTTGCAATGCACAAAGCATTGGTGCAAAAAAATGGTCTCATCTACCTTGGGGTGGATTTCACTACTTCCCCTTAGGAAGAGTGCCTCCAAAGCTAGATCACTTTCCAAAGGGAATGATGAAGTTGGAGAATCAAGCAAGTAGGAGAAAGCTCCTATTAGCCATTCTTCCGCCTCAAAACAAATCTGGACTTAGTGTCCGCAGAAAGGAAGAAGCAAAGAGATGTTCCAATGGACACGTCCACTCAATATGTTGTCACGGACTAAAATTGTGTAGGTTCCCTCCATTCCATCTTCTTCTCCTCTCCATCCTCCTTAGGTAACTATTGTTGCAAATCAGCAGCACCCCTAGATGCAAATCAAGGTTCTAAGTTGATGTTTAGGCATCCAGTGTGATTGCACAACATTGAAACCTCTCTCCAAGTGTGGGACTTGCAAGATGAGAGAGGAATATCTAGATTAGAGGCTGGTTCCTCAAACTCCTCTGATTAGATCTATTATTTGCACAACTGCAGAGGTTCAGATCCTAATTTTATCCTAATTTGCAAGGAGACAGGGATAAGAAATGCAAAAATTGAAACTAAACTGATAAGGGTGATACACCAAAGGAGTGGTGAGCACTTCTTGTTCATGCAAATTGACACAAATCAGAAATTGCAACATAAAACATCATGCACAGGTTGATAAGCTGTAATCAAGGGTTTGAAATGAAGCAAACAACACATACAAAGGACTGAAAGCATTCACAGAGCCTGCATTGTGATTTTCAACATCAAAATCCTTGTATTCCAACACCAAAGAGGTAGAAAAACCTGTTACAATCCCTGGAAGGTCTGATACTTCCAAAATCACTTGTTGAAGGTGAAAACAGAAGCTTGCTATGCAAAAAGGTGTTCAACCTTTGAAAAATGAGCCAAATCTAGCTTTTACAGTGCATGGGTCGAGCCCAGGAGAGAGAAAACATGAAAAAACGTGGGAGCCATTCCCCATTGACCAAAATGCATTAAAAATAGAATGGAGGTCCTTACTGCACTCCATGCCCTAACATTTTTGACCATGCTGGAGAAGAATGCGACAAATTTTGCATTAAAATTGGTTGTTGAAACATCAGTTCTGTCCATGGGTGCGTGCAGAACCATTTTTTAATTTCTCCTCCAAACTAAACCAAAATTCAAAATTGACCATGGAATCTTGTAGAGAATTTCACCAGATTTCCATTGATATAAAGAACGTGAAAATCCAAGCTCTAGATCGAAAGTTATGGCCATTTGAAGATTTAGGGCAAAAATAAAAATTCAAATTTTACCTCTTTTTGCATTTGGAAATTTTTTTCGAAAATCCCCGTACTCCGCCACTTGGATGCCACGTGGCATGATGTAATTGGCCGTGGGCTCATCCTTGAAAATTTTCTTACGGGCCCTTGCTTAAAAATTTTAGCAACATGGACACGTGGCGAGGTTTGATTAGCTCGCGCCCCGGGGGCGCAATTTTACCTTTGAAAATTTTGCATTTTTAACTTTGGAAAAAATTTCATTTTTCCCCCCACACCCCACCACTCCGGGACATGTGGCACATCCTGATTGGATGGAAGGGGCCATGGGGAAAACCTTTCCCTTTGAATTTTTTGGTGAAACTTAGCCAAATTTTGAAAATCTTTCCCGAGCTCCGAACTCCCCTGGGACCACAGGACACGTGTCCTATTTTTATTGGGCAGCCCTCTACCCCAAACTTTCCCCTTTAGAAATTTCACAAAACACTTAGCAAAATTTGCATTTCTACCTCCGCCAGCCCTGATTGGTGAAGACACGTGGCGTAACCCTATTCGCTGCGGGCCATGCGGGCAATTTTTACTTTGGAAATTTTGGCAAAAACTTAGCCAAAAACATGATTTCTCTCCGACGCCCGCCGCCCTCATTTGGACACGTGGCAGCACCTCATTGGCTGTGGGCCAAATTTCAAAAATTTTCCTGCGCCAAACACTTAGTCAATTTTTTCACTTTGCCTCCTCTCCCGACACGTGTCACGCCCTGATTGGCTCGGCGGGCCCGCGGGCAAGAATTTTCCTTTTGCAAATTTTGACCAAAACTTGAAAAAATTTCTAAGTTTTCTCTCTTCTCCGCCACCTCCTGGGACACGTGGTAGCTTCCTATTGGCTGTGGGCTTCCAAAGGGAAAATTTCCCACAAAAACTCTGCCGAGCCATAACTTGAAAAATATGAGGAGTTAGGAGGAAAAATTTACCTTTCTAGAAAGCTGAGAAAGAGTTATATCCAATGGTGCCATTTCCAGAGAGATTTGAGTGCCTGGAAATCAAAAATGGAGAATGAGGCACAAGAGAGGTAAGAACACAAGGAGTTAGCCACAAAAATGAGTTAGTTACGTGAGGGAACATTCTAGACCATGGTCGACTTGTTGGTGATGACCGTTAAAGGTTGGCATTATCGATCACTGCGGGCACATTATAAATCTCTCACCGCTTTAGAAACCAGGTCAATCAAATGGAATTCATCCTTGAAAGAATTAACAAATTCAAGGAAGAAGACTTGGATGAACTACACAACATGGAGAAAATAGTTTCAAAGATGTCTCCTAGACTACTCAAAGTGCATCTTATGAGTTAAGAGAAGTAGATGACACACTTGACATTTCAAGGCTATTGTCTCTCAAGGTCTGGCACAAGAGATCACTTTCGATTGAGATTCCATCAACAACCTCTTAGCCTATCATGAGTTTATAGGCTCTTTGATCGATGCAAATGAAGAATACATTGATCTGCCTGATAAGCTCAAAAATGAGAACGAGACTTGAGAAGTCCTTCACGTCCATTTTAAAGGTCCCGATCAAGTATCAACTTTAGAAGATAACCAACAATTTCGCTAAGTATCGGTGTAGTACCACATTGACTCTCATGAGCCTCGGCGGAAGCTAAATTTGAGCCGAGAGACGACGATGAATAGATTACCCCAAATTCAACTTTTGACTTTTAGATATTTTGTAGACATTTTATAAATAAGTGGTTGGTTTCTTTTTGTCTTCTTTTGTCCTCCTCCTATAAATACTAGAATACTTGTTGTATTAGGAGGACAGATTTTGTATGAAAATTAGAAGTGACGAGAGAAAGACTTTGTACTTTCTTGTATGTAAGAAAATATTAATACATACATTAAGAATTTTTGCTGAATTTATGTGTTATGTGCATTGGATCTCTCTTAAGTTAGATCTATGTTCCTTTTCTATTGGATTTTTCTTGCTTTTGTCATTTTTTATCAATATTACTTAATTTTTTTATGCGAGTAAGTTTGGCTCTGTTTACTACCATCCCAAAGCGTAAACCTTCGACCGCTCTATTTTGGAATTCATTTCTTTTCTCCCTTCAGATCTATCCTTCCTCCATTCTTCCCCTCTCGCATTTCTATTTGTCATTTAGAACTACCTCTATTGGGATGAGATCCTAAACCCCACTTGAAAGTAGAATACTCGTAAGATTTTCATAGGTTCTTGCGATAGTATAGCAATAAACCAGTTTCGCTTTCTTTGTCTCAAAGAGGGGCTATGTCCGCACACTTTGTTGGCTTGTTTCCCACGATCTACCCATCCAAAAGATTTTTGAACCAACATGTCTCGTAACTCAAAGAACACCCTAGAGTCACTTGAAGATGTATTAACTCGAATTGAACCTCACAACTACCGAGAGAAGCTATGAATTCTAGAAGTAATAAAAGAGCACACACAAGAAGCATGTGAGGGGAAAGAAATATGTATAAACAAACAATGTGCGTGGAGCACAATTGGAGGAATTGAAACTACTTAATATATACAACATAATGTAACTAATGTAATGGAAGTGTTTGAGATATATCCTATTTACTGGTATTTGCAACACACTTCCATCTAGATGAGTTAACTTGAAAGAGTTAGCTTCTTTGCAGGACTTGATGATGTATGGGCCACTCTAAAGTGCATCAAACTTTGAGTGATTCGTTGGTTTAGCTCTATTAGCATCCAATTTAAGAACCAAGTCCCCAAATTTTAAAGTTTGAGGCCTAGCCTTTCTGTCAAACCATTTATTTTTTTCTTGTTGATGTTGTTCTAGCTTGATCATGGAAGAGTTTTTGAGCTCTTCAAGATGAACCAACTTTGCCATCCTGATTTCTCTCTAATCCGCACCCTCAAATTCTAGCTGTTGGGAAAGCACCAATGAATTTAGTTCTAGTGTCAAAGGAAGGGAAGCCTCCTTACCATAGACAAGCTTGTAAGGTGAATCTCCTATTGCATTTTTTACTGTGATTCTATCTACCTAGAGTACACACAAGACGTTCGTATGCCACTTTCCTTAGATGATGTTCATTATGTGCTTCATGATTGTGATCAGTTTCTTGTTTTTTAATCTTTCGCACCATTTCCCTAAGGGTAATAGTTAGAAAATTTATTTAGGTAAATGCCCGATTTAGATCCCAATCGGTGATTTTATCACCAAGGAAGGCCTTTGCATTATCAGAGATAATGGTTTGAGGAACGCCAAACCTTGTGACTAAAACTTTGAGAAAGTTAAGGATGACTGCCTCAGTTGATTCCTTAAGTGCAATAGCTTCTTTCCATCTGGTAAAGTAATCTGTAGCTATTAGCACCCATTTATGTCAAGTACTTGAAGGTGAATTGATCATGCCTATGAAGTCTAGACCGCATTGTGCAAAAGGCTAATCTGCTTGGATTCGTTAGAGGGGAAGCACTTCCAATTTTTTCTTTCCTACAAAGAAAGTGCACTCCTTACATTTTTTGACCCACCTATGTGCATCTACAAATAGGGTAGGAAAAAATATACCTGCCTTTATGATCTTCATTGTTGTAGTTTTAGCAGAGAAGTGTCCACCAGATAATCCATCATGAAACTCGCTAACACTTAGTCTACGCAACGTTGATACATCTTAGTAGCATGCCATCTAGATTTCTTTTGAAGAGAATTTCATCAATCAAAAATAAGGGATAGATTACAACCTCGGATGCGTTCTCTTTGCTTTGTTTAAACCAGAGGGCGCGCCTCGGAAAGGAATGTGATCATGTCCTTCATCCAATCACGTGCACTTCTGGGGACTATATTCTATTCATGTTCTACACGCAGGAGTTCTACATCCGAGAAATAATGAAGCCTAAGGTTCACTCTATCCATCCTCAAAGAATCTACTTGTAGAGTGCACTACCTCTTACCAGCCTTTGTGTCCTTAATAGTCACATCATATTCCATGATTTTTTTCACCCATAGCGCTCTCTTCTCACTAGTTTTTGTGCCCATGATGAAGTCTCTAACAAATGAGTGGGAGACTAATACCTTGATGTGATTTGTGGTCAGCATGCTTTTGAATTTCTTGAGCGGGCGCATGATGGCGAAGACCTCCTTCTCTGTATGACTATATTTCAATTCATAATCCTTCAAAGATCTCTGGTTGAAGAAGGCGACTAGCTTTTCCATCCATTTTTCATTTTTCTATGTTAGGACAGAGCAATTCTTGCATCAACATGATAAGCTGTAAAGGATGAAATCCTTTGAGTAATCTGGATTGATGAGTGTTGGTGCACAAGTAATCTCTTTCTTGATATTGTTGAAGCTTTCTCTTCCTTCTGCTATCCATCTAAAGGCTATGTTATTTTTGAGCATGAGGGTGATGGACCGAACCAGTCCTACAAAGATAGGGATAAAACACCTAACAAAGTTAATCTTATCAAGGAACGACTGTAAGGCCTTTTTGTGCACTAGCAGGGAAAGGGCTAGGATGGTTGAAATGTACTTAGGATCAATCGCGATACCATATTTTGAAAACACATGGCCTAAGAACTTTCCCTGGGCCACCGAAAACTTGCACTTCTTGGGGTTAAGAGATACCCCAAATTTGCTCGCATCTCTTAAAGACCTTTTCTAGGTGCGCCATGTGATCCATGCCTAGCTTTGAGAAGGTAGTAATATCATCTAGGTAAACCAAGATGAACTCATTGATGTAACCTTTGAAGGCAATATCCATGGCATGCTGAAACGTTATGCCCGTATTTGAAATACCAAAGGGAATTTTATGGTATGCATATATTCCCCACTTGGTTGTAAATGTTGTTTTGAATTGATCCTCTTCCTTGAATAGGATCTGGTTGAAACTTGAATACCCATCTAGCATGGAGAACCTTTGCGCGCACCAACTACAATCTGCAGAATCTTCTCCATTAAAGGAAAAGGATAATGATCCTTCAAAGATGCCTTATTCATATCTCTGAAATCAACACAAATTCTGATTTCACCATTCTTCTTAGGTACTAGAACAATATTTTCAACCCAGATAGAGTATTTGATAGGAAAGATAATTTTTGCCTCAATGAGTTTTGATAGTTCCTTTCTCATGAGGGGCTCTATCTTTGGATTGATTAGCCACTGCTTTTGTCGGCTGTGCTTGATACCAAGATCAAGGTCAATACAAAGTGTTGAGCAACACTTGGAACAAAACCTTTGAGGTCTTCATACTACCATGAGAAAATGTCACCGTATTTTTGCGCAGAGAGATGAAGGCCTAATTTTCTTGATGCGTACACATCCCTGCCGAGAAGAAGCTCCTTTCCGCATGTAATAGTAATGGAGGAGAAATCTTCTTACATGGAAAGTGTGTATCTTTATTTACCTTTGAACACCTTATCGGCTGAACATTTTATCTATGGTGACCAGCCCTTTAGGTAACTTATTTTTCTTTAGTTGTATTACATGGTCACCATAGCTAACATGGAGGGTTAACTCAAGATCCTTGATGACTCCTAAGGTGGTTACAATTGAGCCATAAAGTTGTAGGAATCCTTTAGATAAAGGGCTATATTTCAGACCTAAGACATCAGCTATCTTCTTAGGCATAACAAAAGTACTAGCGCCTGAGTCAATCAAGTAGTTATGCACTAGGTGTTTTCCTATAATCAAGGACATATAGAAGGGTGGGGTTTTAGAAACTTTATTTACTTTTTTCTCCTCTTCTTGGTAGATTTTGACAGAAGTGCATGGATTCTACATAACTAGGTTAACACACAGAAGTTGTGCCAGAGCTTCATACAATAAATCCCACTGAGATGGAATGGTCAGGGAATCCCACATTGTGACGTTTATGTTTGTTTTCTTCATCTGGTCAAAAATGCTGAACGGAAGCCCCCCCATCTTGTGCATTTGGGGAACAACATCCCTTCTTGACTATTTAGGTGTGGAAGCCTAAATTTTAGCTAGAGTAGAGGCCTAGCCTACCAAAGGATGGGCACATGCTACTTGTAAGGGGCTTTACGCTGGACTCTTTGTATTAGGATTTGAACATTTTTGTTGTAAGATATCTTGTCTATTTATTTTTTTCTTCTAAAGATCCGCTTGTGTTGCTAGGAATATGGCTCATGCACTTGAATATAATATTATTTTCTTATATCTTGTGTTTTCCGCAACTTGGGCATGCGGTCTACTTCTATCTTCTATAGCTTGGTTGATTACACGAAGTCCTCCACACCAAAGAACATCAAATTTGATTCCGAAGGATCTTCCGGTCTTTTCGGATTATCTCGCTTCTTGGGCACTTGTTGAGGGCTCACGGGATGAGGCATTCTAGATCATGAAGGCCTACGCACATGTAGCATTACCTAAGCGATATTTAATATGAGGAATCTTGCAAGGAAGCACCATTCGACTCTTGTGCCAAATTGTTCTAGACAGAACAAGTGCCTAGCTCATACAAGGTCTTTGGGAGAGAAGGTGCGGGAGGAAAAATTTTAAGGGTAGATGTGCATTAGGCTATCACCTATCATTCTATTGGTTGGGCACGTATCTTTGATTTCTATATTGATTCCGTAAAGGATGATTCCCTTGGCCATGCGCCTAATTAGAATTACCTCTAAGAGCTTACACTGGTTGCTTTTCCAACGATATGATTTTCTTTGACAAATTTTTGATCACGTCCTTCATTTCTTCATTTTCCTTTTGTTGTGATGGAGAATAGGATGTTGAGGAAACCGATTGTGCACTCTACTCAGGAGTAGGAATAGAGGCTATAGAAGGATGGGGTGCTTGCGAAATTTATGGGAACAAGGGCATAGGTGGTCTTGGAGCCAACTTTTCCACCTGAATGAGACTATTTTCTACCCTTACTGTAATGCTATAAGAAACTGGTAAATTCCTACCTCCCATAGATTAGATCATAACTAAAATATCACTATTGAGTGCCTTTAGATTATAAAGGAAAGCATGTTGGGTTGTAGGTCTTACCACAAGAGGAATTCTATCCCAAGTTTTATAAAATCTGATGTTGAAATCAGTCATCTGCTCATTAGGTGCCCTGCTTGTTGTTGTCAGTTGCTCCACCAAGGATAGGTGATCTGAATTATCTTGAAAATAAATACATAGATCTATTCACAACTCATCCTAGGTACTAATAGATCTAAGTCTCAAATCTCTATATCACTGAAGTGCTTTACCTTTGAAAGAGATTGTAAGTAGCCTGACTGCTACATCATTATGTGTGATCAGATAGAGTGAACACACATTTTGCTACATCCCTGGATATGATCTTAAGGGGTGACTTGATTCTCACTAGTAAATTAAGGAATACTCTTGATCGTGCCATTTAGCATATCATGATGCAAGGCCAGTAGTAAAGGACTCCCTCCATCAAAGTTTACAAAGCTTATTAGAGAATGAGGTTTCGATTTCTTTGTTGTAGGGTACGAAAGTTGAGTGTTTTATGGAGTTGAGTGGAAACAACACGCTGGAGATACGAGATGCACCTATGGCTTTCTAGAATGAACTCTTCTCAGGGATAGCTGGAGGTATTCAAAAGAATATTCAGCTACTACTCTTTTCCTTGCTTGCACTCTTCTCATGAAAGGCAATCAAGATTGCTGAAATAGAGATTTCAAAATATTGGGATTCACCGATTTTTTAAAATGAGCCTCTAAAGGCTGAAACACTAAGTTCACACACCGGAACTTAGAGTTATGAAATTTGAGCTTTCAATACTATTCCCACGGGCGTTAGAAGCTGTTGGTTGCTCAAATGTGCACACATGTCTCAGATCTCAAAAGGGCCAAGGTGTTTGAGACCACAATGAAACCATCCCAAAGTTGTGGGACATTGCGAGCTTGGGACGGATATCCGAGAAGGCCGCCTCGTATCTATTTCTTTTACTACCGCCACTCCTAGTGTTGAAAGGGAAAACTAAGCTAAGAATGCCAAGGGACCAGTGGAAACATGGATAACATGAAGTAAACTATACTTAAAGGAAATAGCACCGTAGAAAAGAGGGGAGAACACTATCGTTTCCGAGTGAGAATGATAGGGAATGTGTGAAAGGAGGCAAGGCATGAGTAGCACGGTGAAATATGCATTCACCGGATCGTTCTCATGGAACACAACCAAGTATGGAACTACGGGGGACCTGAAATAGCACAACAATACATAATGTAAGAGAAGAGGCAAGAAGGAGGAATGCAAAAATTAGGACAAAGAATAGTCACAAAATGTCACTTCTATTACTTCTTAAATGCATAGAACTATTACAATGATAAGGAGGTTGATATCCACATGCAAGAGCAAAACATGGAGGTCTACAACTCAAAATACATAAAATATGGAGTCCTTAGCAACATGTGTAAGGATCCAGAGTGTCTAACCCTTTATAGTGATCTTTAATCCCTCCTTTATAGATTCATCCTAGAGGGAAGAAGGAGAGAGAGAAGTGGGGAAAACTAATTCAAATCTCAATCACCATCATTAATGACTCCCGTAAATCTACCCCAAATCTATTCTGTGGTTCGCATCAATTACTTGTTTGGCACCTCAAAGGAGGAGGAATGGTTGATCGATCAAATTTGATCCGGTTGTTGGGGGTAAATAGATCCTATATTAATGGCATGAAAGTTTTTCTTCTTTTTCCACCTAACCTCGTTAAAATTAAAGTTTGAGATCTCCACGGCATGACAAGGCCGAGATCTTTTGAATGGTACCAGATTTTTCAAATTTGGAGCACCGAGTCAAAATATATACTCATTTGATATTTGAATCGGGACCGCACAAAAAGGCGGGGGAAAGAACTATGTCAGGTAAGCATGCAAGAGGAATGTGAGGGACTTAGCTGATTAGAAGGTAAGTTTGTAGAGGTACGTGCAAGGAGTGCATGATGGGATAGGAGAGAAATCGGGCATGCAAGAGGAAGGCATGTAAGGGAAAATGGAAGGAGATAGAATAATTTGAAAGGGAGCAAGAAGGAACGTAGAAGGATTGCAACTATGCCAATGTGTCTTTAAAATAATAATCTTGAGCACATTCATTCTAAAATATGAAACACCAGTAGGGATGAAAATATAAGTTATCTAGATAGTTAGGATAGTTATTTGGATAACAATAACAAGTTGGATGTTCTTGTAGATGAGGAGTGTTAGGACGCCCATAGCTATGAGGCGATAATGGGAGTTTTCCAAAAAGGAATGTATTGTCAAGTGTGTACTCGCCTAAACCTTTATGAGAGAATGTAACATCAGGTGACACCTTAGATGTAGATGCTTTAGAGGAAGGTGCGAAGCATGAGGGCTCAATAGTATATCTAGGTCAATACGGTTGGTAACAATAGGAGTTGGGCTAGGTTCGGTTGTGCTATCAGCAGATGGACAATAGTTTTCCTTTTTGTACCTTGCTTTGAAAAACACAAAGATTCAAAGGGGTCAGTATCGCCACACAAGGTGAACTCTCTATTATTATGTGGAAACTTTATGCATTGATGGAAAGTGGAAGGTATGACATGTATCGCATGTATCCAAGGTCTACCTAGAAGAAGGTTATATGATGTGTCTACGTCAACTACATGACACATAGTGTCAAGGAACTACGGGCCAACTTATATGGGAAGAGTGATAGTGCCATAAGACTAGCACTCAGTATTATCATAACTATGAATGGTAATGATGTTAGCATCTAAGTCATCTATTATATGACCAAGGAAACAAAACATTTTTATAAAACGGATGTTAATGACCACTCCATTTTCGATAATAACTCTCTTGAATTTATGATTAGTAACATAGGCTTCGATGTACAAGGAGTTTTTGTTAATCAGATTTGGGCTCAAGATATCTTAAGGGCCAAAAGATAGGATAGGAGTTTTAGGCATAAGGTTCATGATCATAGCCTAAAACTGTTGAACATTGAGAGTTTGAGGAACACATAATTCATTTAGAGCACAAGTGAAAATATCTTGAAAGCTAGGTGAATCTTTTAGTAGTTCCATGAGAGAGATATGTGTTGGTGTGGTTGCTAATTGTTTGATGAAGTCATACTGACCTGGAGTGGAAGATTTGGCATTAGAATTTGACTTTTGATTTGAAGGAGTTGTTGGTTTAGACATTTGAGGTTCTACAGAAGACATAGAAGGTTGGTTTTCTATAGGAACCCATATCTTATGTTAGTGTTTGGTCACAACATTACTCAAATGTTTGAATTTAATGGTCACCATTATAGATGCTACTTCCTCAATAAATGAGATAATTGAACAAACATCAACATTATTGGTAGAAGGATGTTTGTCAAGCATTTTTATTGTCACTACCATGTTTGGGAAATGAGTTTGAGAAAACCTTAAGATTTTGTTGGGTGTCTTATAAGGTGATGATTCTTCAATAGTTATATCACCACTATCAATGACATCTTGGAAAAATTTGCGTAAGTGAAATCATTGATCAGTCATGTGACCATCAATGTAATGAAAATCACAATAAGTATTAGCCTTGTACCAAGTACGCTTAGGTTCTCCCTCAACCCAAGGTCTAGTGATGGGATAAGTAACCATGTTTTCACTAATGAGATGTTGAAGGACGGTTGATAGAGGTTCTCCCAAAGGAGTGAAATGACATTGTTTAGAATCAAGAGAGAACGAAACAATCATTGTGGTAGAGGTTCTCCCAAAGGAGTGAAATGACATTGTTTTCACTAATGAGTTGTTGAAGGACAGTTGATAGAGGTTCTCCCTTTTTTTGGTGTATTTTCAAGTGTTTTGGACATTATGGACATTATGGTTATCCTGTAATACAATCATTGACCATACTACAATTGTGGTTAACATGTTGAGATTTGTCTTGGTGAGAGCTATTATAATGGTTACTATGTTGCCTATTATCTTTTGAATGAGGTTTAATGACACCTTTTGTAATAAGGGATCTCTCAATCCCACACCATATTTTAGTAATTGTATGAAGGTTTCATTTGTTCGTTGTTTGGCATTACAAAATTCCATCATTGTAATGTTAAACTCTATGTTGAGTGAGAAATGTTTGATGAACTTCTCTGAGAGGTCCACGAAAGTTTTTACAGAGCCCTTGGGGAGAAGCGAGGAACACCCAAGGCTTGTCTTCCTAGACTTCATGGAAAAAGACACATTAAGAAGACATCATTATAGGCCACCTCTTGGAAATCCATATAAAACTCCCTGATATGCTCTCTAGGGTCACTCTTGCCCCTATATTTGTCAAATTTGGGCATCTCAAAATATTTTGGAAAAGGAACATGTAAAATGTCCTTATCGAATGGGTAAGGACACATTTCTTCAAAGCTAAATTTTTTTCCTTGATGTTTCATACTAGAGATGGTATCCTTCATCATTATGCATTCTTGGTCAAATGGTGTGTTATTTAGTAAAAAAGAAAAGGAGCCATCATTTGTAGATTTATTATTATCTTTCATGTGCACAGTATGATTCTTAAATGAAGCATCACTAGATTTATTTGGTTCCTCCTTGTCATGGGATTCATTGGCGACTTTGGAATTCAAAATAGCAAGTTTATTAGCCATGTCATTAATTTGATTCATGAGGGCTCGAATAGGATCGTTGTCTCCGAATCAATTGATTTTACTTTATTCCTTTCATCATATTTTTCTTTGTTTGATTCATTACCTTTGGTGTTATTCAAGGTGGACTTGTTTTAATCATCATTATTTGTGTGACTAGGTCCCCGACTCATCATCATTGTTTGTCGAATTGAAAGGTTCACCCTTATTAAGTGGTGATTTGCCAAGTAATGTTTGTAAACTAGCTTCATTGAAGTCAGAGGGTAATTTTTCTCCCATCTCAAGGAGACGAAGAAAAAATTAGTATTTATTCATACATAAAATATTTTCAACGTGAGATTGTTCTTCAAGAGATATATCATTCGATCATCCTCATATTTTTGGTCATTATCAATATCAAAATTTTTTAAAAGGATTTCGTTCACCCCTTCTAAAAGGACTATAATCTCTTTGTCGTGTTCCCACAATTTTTAAAAGAGGGAGGGATAAAAAACAATATGCGAAAGATAACTCAACCCACAACAAAATGAATGCAACAATGGAAGAGAAGTGTTTGATTAATTTTGATAATAACTTTTCCCTTAAAATATTGAATGCTAAGATGGGCAATAGGTTTGGAAGATATGAGTGATGCAACCCTTAACAAATTGAATGTTAAGATGGAAGCATGAGAAAGTGTTTGATAAATGAGACCCTTAACAAAGTGAATGCCAAGATGGAAGAGTGGCACGATGTGATGAAGGTTCTCATCCTCTAAAAAAGTGAATTCTAGAATAGAGGAGGGTTATAATGACAAAATTCTTAATGTGTTCAACCTAGAACAATTTGAATGCTAGAGTGAAGAAACAAGGATAGATTGATTGCAAAATGCACTCTATCACCTAGCAAAAATGAATGCTAAATGCGAAGAGGGTGTGAAAAAAGGAATCAAATTGTGTTCGACATGCTCAACCCTTAACAAGAATTAACTAAGAAGGAAGAGGTTAATGAAGATATAAGACTCAAATAATCACAATGGAAGTGTTGAAAAGAAGATATGATGAAGAAAGAAAGAATATTTAGTTTAACAATGATGTTATAAAACTAAAGATCATAAGAGGAGAATGAAAATGAAATGTGATGAAATAATGTGTGAAAATTGGAACACAACACCGATAAGATGCGAGTTGTAAGATGAAAGTGCTTGAGCGAGGACATGGATATCCACAACTCAAGACTTGATGTCGAAAAGAGGATGAAAACTTAAACTTTAGGAAATGCAATCCAAATGTTTAAGTGTTGAATGAAATGGGAGATGAACTCAAAAGGAGGTGAATAAGAAAGATAGAAGAATTTGATAATCATGAAAGGGGAAGAAACCAAATAAGTGAATGAAAACTCCAAATGAGTGAAAGAAGATCAAATGGAGAAGACAATGAGTATGAAAAGAAGAGAAAATTGAAATAATGAAAAAGAGATGAAAGTTCCAAAAAGGGGAAAATTGAGAGTAAAATGAAGGTTAGTGAATGACTGATGACGAGAAGAAAAGAAGATAAGAATGAAAGTAGAATTGAAACAAGGATTTTTGGAAAATGATAAAAATATAAGAAAAGTGAAAAATGAATCCCAAAAAAAGATTCTTTGGGAAAAAGTGAGTGTGGAACACTATGATAAAAAGAAACAAAAACAAAAGAAGAGATCTGAAAATAAGGGAATTTTTGTTTTGAATGTTTGTTTGTGGCCTCTACCTTAGATTGGCTTGGACAATGTTTGGATTCCTGGGTGGCTCTCTTAACTAGGTGTCAGTAAAATATTTGAGCGAGCACGGAACTATTGCTAGTTAGCGAGTTTACTTCACCCCCTTTGAAACCATGAGGAATGAACTTTCTCATAATGAATCACATTGGGGTCACCACTATGGATATTCCATGACTCTAACTCACAAAGGCTTTACTAGTCAGGTAGGAGAAAAGGTTCCTGTTTCATCCACCAGTTCCCTAAAGGTATAGACTACTTTGGGGTTCCTAGAACCACGCCCTTTGTTTTATTTTAAGGCTTATGCCAAGTGGGTTATGTTCTAGTTAAGCAATGAGTTGTAGCTCTTAATCGAACTCGTAAATCAAGTGTTTTGAAAGTGTTTTTTTATCTTATAATTTAGGTGTGGTTTGGATAAACTCCTTTGGAAACCTATAGTTAGTAGTGTTTAATGGTTTATCCACCTTGTGTGAGAGCGGGTCCTGTAAACAATGATTAGAAAGTTTTCCGGAATGAGGTAAAACAAACAAAATGAAATAGACAAGACAACATAACCGAACCACGCTTTGATTTCCAAGATCACTTAAAAAGCACAAGGAAAGAGCATAAATGTGGGTTGGCTTTGGTTAAGTGAAGCGTTAAGTCCAAAAAAAAAAAAAAAGAAATGACCATGTTTCTAATTCCCAAGATTACTTTTAAAATCACGAGAGAAGAGCATACGAGTGGGCGATTCATTTTAGCCTCACAAATATAAAAGAAACTGATAAAGGAAAAGGAAGCAAAAACATGTGACAAAGTATTAGTATGGGTTAGAAAACAAAAAAAAGTGTACAAAATGGCTAAAAAATTTGAAAAATTGGACTGAAATGTTTAATAACACTAAAATGGCAACATTTTCAATTAGCGCAAGAGAGTACATAAATGTGTCACGAACCTCGCTAAAGGAAATGACACAGCAATTAAAAATAAATAAAGAAACGAATGTAAATGTAATTGAAACTATAAATTAATTATTTTAAATGTAAATTATAAATAAAATGAAATAAAATAAACAAAATAAAAACAAACCCTAAACCCTAAAACTATAAACTATAAATTGATTATAAAATAAAACAAATGCATTATTTGTTTGTGTGTGTATAAAGTGCGAGCTCGGGTGAGAGCGGATCGAGCAAAGGTGTGGCGTAGGTCGGGAGAGATCTACGGGGGTGAGCTCATAACTTGGATGGTGTTGGCGAGAGATGGGGTCCAGGAGGGAAATGGGATGGGGTCGCAGGGGAGGGGTCTCGTGGGAGAGTTGATGGCTCGAGGTCACAGGACAAGGATGGTTCTGCAAGAAATGGGAGTTGGGAGTGGGAATCATGTTAGGTGAGATATGATGGGGAGGTTAGATCATGGGAGTGGTCGGTGGAGAGCCAATGGCTCAAGGTCGGTGAGCGATCCGAGGGCTTTGGGAAGGGAATGAGACGGGCAACTGGGAGTAAGGTATGTGGGAAACGGGGATGGAGGCAAGTTGAGAGGTGAGGGGCCGAGAAATTGGGAAGGTAACAGGATGGGGTTGGTTTGGGACAAGAGACAGGCTTGGGTCCTGGGTTTGCGATGGATTCGAGAGATTAGAAAGGGTAGGGGAAGCTATGAGGGAGTTGGGGAATGGGGTAAGGTCGGGTCCAGTGTGACAGGGGAACAAAATTGGGTTAGGAGAAATGACGAGGAGGATGGGTAGAGAGCGGGGTTGGTAACGGGATGTAGGGAGAGAGGGGAGTTGGGAAGGGAGGTGACTCATCCGAGATGGTTTAACTAGGTAGGGAGGGGAGGGGTAGGGTAGGGTAGTTAGGCTGAAATTTTGGTTTTTTTTAAATCTATTTTTAAATAAATAAAAAAACAACAAATAGATATAAATACTTGTAATATATGCTTTTTTTTACAAATAAAATCTAATCTGTTAGGTTTGTTGTGAAGCTAGTCCAATAGGAAAATGAAATGGAAGGGAAAGAAAATAAAGCCCTTAAACTCGTAGAAAAAACCCGTAAATCGCAAACAATATTAGACCTACAAAATTTGCAAAAAAGAACATATGAAACAAACAATAATAAAGACGTATTTTTGTATATGATCTGTACATTATGTTGTTGGTTCCAAACCCGCACAATTCCAAATCTCTCAACAACCTTCTCGTGCAAACCCTCGATAAGGTTCTCCTATGAAACCTTGCAGAAAGAATGTCAAAAGTGTTTTGTGGGTGCTCTTGAGTGCTCTCCAAGATTTGAACGAAAATGCTACAAACACAATTCAATGATATTTTGTGTTTCAAATTTAAGAGTTATAGGAAGGAAGGTAAGTTTTTAATTTATAGAAACAAAAGGTAGTTGGAATTGGTTACACGAATAAATGAACATGCTAAAAATAGTATTATGGGTAGTTGTAATAGTGTCGGGGAAATAATGAAATTAATCAAAAAAGTTGTATCTGAAAAGGTGGTTGTACATGCATTTTAATTATTCCCACCTTTCTAGGATTCTAGAGGTATAGTTAATTACAATAGTCAAAGTGGATTCTAAGTGGAGTTTGATCAAGTGGCGGATGACTAGGATGTTCACGCGCTTAATTAATTAATTATTTAATTAATAAATAATAATTAATTTAGCCAAAGGGGTACAATGGGTACATGGGATTAATTTAATTAATCCAAAGGGGTACAATGTGTATTAATTAATTAATCACAAATGGGTGAATAACATGGTGTATTAGCATAATACTGGGAACAAGTGGAAACACGAATGTAAATTTGGGGTATCTACAATGGGGGTTAGTCCGAATCCACATTTGAATTTTTTTCTTTTTAGGATTTAATTTGTTTTGGGGTTCCGGAGGTGTTATTTCTCCTTAGAGATTTCAAGTGAACTCGGTGATCGAGAAACAACACACATGCTACCATTAGCAAACATCTTACGACCCTACGAAGATCATTTTCTGAGGTTTTAGTAGTCATCAGCGCTCAAAGGATGTCTATAGTGGCCAGGTGCCCTTGAGCCTATCTAGATACCATATTCCAACTTATTTCAGCACACCTAAATATTTTTGGGATTTTTTGTGACAACCTATACTTGTTTTGTACTAGTTCTTTAGCTCTTCACATCTCCAGGATTATTGTGTATTAGTTAGGTCTTCTTTCCTCCTCTTGCACTTATGTTTTTATAGTTGTTTTGCTTATTTCTTAGGCCAAATATATACTTTATTTCTTATTCATTTGTTGTTACATTTTAATATAGGGTTTAATATTGAATTCTATTTTTGTTAAATAATTTGGTCACCTATATCATTTAAACAACTCTTGGATCCTCATTTTTATTCTCTCATGGCTCCTAAATTTTGTCACATTTATTTTCAAAAATTATTACAAATGCCTCCACCTTGCAAATATGTTCTCCAAAATCTATGAACACCATGTATTTTCCTATGGATATGCCACCCTCGAATTCAGTGTTATCTTTTATCGTCTTTTTGATGACTCTCTTGGTTCTAATTCCAATCAATCTATTTGCAAATCCATCCAAGCTCTTCATTCTTTATTTCAAGATAAATTTTAGGCTATGGAATCCATTATTACATCTCTTAAATATGAAATTCAACATTTCAAGGATGCTTCTCAGGCTCATTTTAGTTCTTCTTGCCATCCTCATTTTATGTCTTCTACATGTGCTCATATCAATGAGCCTCAAGACTTACCGCTCCGTACCTCTCAAGTTTGATTTCAATGCTGAACAACATGACATTCTTTTGAAACTTCTTAAGCTTGAATTGATCAAATTTCCATCTACTCATTGCTATCCTCCTATCAGATTGCAAAATATCATGGTCATCCATATTGCAATTATCATCGAATCAATGGACATAATGAAAATGATTTCTATGCTCTAAAGTGACAAATTGGCCACCTCAAGAATTATGGTCTCATTTCATTTGCTACACAAAATGCAGCTACATGTTCATCTCCAATTGCTAAGTCTCATTGGGTTCCTAAATCTGATTCATCTATGTCTAATGAGCATCATACCATTATTGCTAATGTTCCTTCTATGGTAATTCAAGATCCACCTAAGAAACCTCCTCTCAAGTCTTCTACGACATTACCAAGTCAAGATAAGAAACCACCTCGAAAATCAGTATAATTTTTCCTCTAAAATTCTCGTAGCAATATCAATCCAAAATCAGCAACCACTCACTATGCACAACCAACAAACTCTAGATGGCCTCTTTTGACTTGTGTCATTCAAGATCCCTTCACAATCTCCCTTTGTTGCATCCAATTAAATTTTTCAAGAAAATTATTCCTTATTTTGATCCTCAAGACCCATTTAAAACACCGTCATAGATCATCATCTCTTGCACACTTGGGGGATAACACCCACTCTCCCCTTGCATTGTTCGTACATGTTTATATCATCTCATGCACTTGATGCTTCATGCTTAATGACTAATCTTCTCTTAGCATCATTGAATAGCTTGATACATAATTTGTATGTCACTAACCTATGACACACTCTCGTGTTATGGTTCACACTTGACTATTGAGGGAATACTACATGAATGAACCTCACATCATTGCATACTTCACACCTTCGTTTAAATTCAAGACATCTCTTTCTAAAGAACTCCTATCGTACATGATACACACTTTGAGTGTTATACATTCATACTATCTCTTTCTCACGTATATTATCACACATTGCACTTATTTCCTAATGATGCACTCTAGTTCACTAGTTCATAATTGAATTTCGAGGGTCTTAATCTGTAATGATCCTCATCACACTCACACACTCTCTACATTTTAGGATTCAAAATTTTAAAACCATTTCATGATGACACACTCTTGTTCTATGGTTCATTTTTTACTATTGAGGGGTCATTTATAAATGAACCTCATTTCATGCATACTCATTTTTACTAACTCACAGAGGCATAATGCTCCTATAAAACTCACATTGCATTCCATTCTATCTCATCTACAACATACTACATATCTTGGTCGCATTTACTCTTTATTACTTTAGCTTACATGTACAATTTGTTACACATGTTAGATATATACATGTATGTCATTATCTTTGTATATACGCATGCATATTAACTTTCCTTATAGTTTTGGATACATATTTTACACATATCATTATATGCCGCATGGATGTTTGGAACTATACCTATTACTAGTCGCATAATATATTTTGGAAGAATCTACTTTTGTATACATATTGGGTGTTATTGTTTCAATTTATACTAGTTCTTATTCTTATTAGAACACTACTAAATCAGATCATACATGACTTTAACATAAATTTTATCTTTCTAACATAATAACGGGTTCTTCATGTACATCATTTTCTTTACAGTCTATTTTCCACCATGGTTGTCTACTACTTTGTTTGTTATTGTCTTCTATTGTATTTTGTTGTGATTAAACTAAAATGGAAATAAATTATATATTCTAGCTTAATCACATGCTATGAGAATAAGTAAATGATGGATGAATAAATAAAATAAATGACCCAAACAACTAAGTAAATGAATTACAAAACCCTAATATGTAAATAAGGATTAAAAATATCTTATTCGATTCGATGGTTGTTTGGGACTATGTTTTAGAAGGGAATAGATGAACAGAATGAAAGAATGAATATGCAGAGGCCTATAAAGGTTAATTTCTGAGTTGTCTGAGAAGATTGGGGTGCCTAGGGAAGGATGAGGGCACCTGGGGCACTCGTCCTCATATCTAGGTGCCCTGGTATGTGTAGGAGGTCTAGAAACAAAATTTACAGGGTTGTCCAGGTGATGCAAAGCCTTCACTTCCTATCTTGTATATGTCGTTGAATTGCATTGTATGTTGTTGGTAATAAAATATGAATAAGAGACCTATAAAACCCTAAACAAAGCATCAAATCCCCGAAAAGAAATATACAAATAAAGGGTTTGGATTTTTCTCAGCTCCCACAATTGTGGACTTACTAATTGAGCATTGCACTACATATCGACCCAATGCAGTTCTAGGTGTGTTTGTGTGTGTGTGTGTAAATTGTGCCCTAGGTATTCTTGTTCCGCATACACATTTTTTGAAGTAAGGAGCTATAACTATATGTAGATATGTAATAAATGACAGATGGAATAAAATAAACTCCCCTTCTATGTAGTTTGATGTAAATGAACCATCCTTGTCCCTTGTGATGAGGATAGATGGATAAAAATGGAGCCTTTGATGGATGTAACCTTAGGTGATTATAGTAGTGACTACTACTTGGTCCCTCATTATGGTATCATAACTTTAAATTTATATGGTTCTCTTAATCTAATTTTATAATTTACCCAGAAAAGGTTGACCACCAAAATGATAGATAGCTCAAATGACTAGAAAGTTCCCAAAAGATGGAAGTTAAGTGGGAAGAGGATCGAGCACCCCAAATGGGACTAGAGCACTCGAGGCACCCTAGTATTGACATGTGCATCCCATTCATGGGTATAATGACATAAAATGAAAAAAACATACTAAGCATGTATGTGTGGGAGGTCAGAAGCGATGATAAAAATAAAAGTAATATGGTCGAAAGACCGTGGTTAATTAATACCTTCTTCACTCAAAACCATATTAATAGTAGTATGAGACTAGGAATAAATAATAACCAAATTGCATGATTTTGTGTCTACATTTTCCCCACTTTATATTTATGATTTGAACACTTAGTAAGAGATGTGTACCTAATTTCCATGTACAAAGTGATGTAGGAAGAGTGTCAAAGGACTAAACAAAGCATGGAGTGAAAAAGATGGAGTGTGGAAGCTAAAGATACAAAAGAGTAAAAGTGATGAGAATGAACCTAGGACAAAAATGTGTGTGTAGTTTTTGATGTGTTTAATGTACCTATATGTTAGTATGAGGTGTGTCTTTGTCACAAAAAAATTATTGTTGACATCGTTGTTGTTGTTTATGATGTCGTCGTTGTTTTTATGACATCCTTGTTGTTGTTGACTGTTTTCTTCTCATACAAACAGACTTGCAAGGAGAATATGATTAAGTATTCAAATACGCATGTAAAGATGCATGTCTATAGTAAAAATAATGTAATAGAAATGAAAAAGGAACATGTGCGCCTTATCCATGATGACAAAATAAGTGAAGAAAGGATATCCTATACTATGTGTTTTTTAGGAAATGTATAGAATGTAATGCAAGATGAGTAGATAGCCTAGTAGTGTAAGATGTGCATTATGTAGTATGTATAATGAGTAGGATGTAAGGCTAGACTTGTAGATAATAGTAGTGTGACACATGTATGGGAAAGACTAATATGATGTATGATGTATGATGTATAGATTTGTAAATTTTGAAATTTAGTTCATGGAATGTATAGTGTATGATGTAAGATGTATGAATATTTATAGTGTGTAGTATCTATTGTGTAGTGTGTGTGGTTTATGTGTAGTATTCACTCAACACGGTCAAGTGTGAACCAAAGCATAAGAGTGTGTCATTGGTAAATGGTTCAATCGTATGATGATTATATGTATGTTAAGAGATAGATGTATGACTATATAAGTATGAGAGATGTGTTGATGCTAAGGTTGAGGGGATGTATTAGATGTTATGCCCCCCATGTATGTAAGATGAAGGATGTAATCATGTAATTTCATCTAAAATAACATTAGTTTTAGGGTCATATTCGAATGGATAAGCATTGGTGACTTGGTAACAAATATTGTCTCAAGTTGATCATGTAATGAGCCACCGAGGTATAAGTTATACATACCCATGGAATATTCCTCATGAGTAATCGGAGGAAGGGGAAAACCTTGTCCATACCAACGAGTGAGATTTTTTGTATAGCCAAGAAAGGAACTATTGCAAATAAAGACATGACCAAAAGGCATGGGGAAAGAAATGTCTATATGATCAAGATCAAGAGTGCCCCAATGTAATCAAGCCATGATTTCCCTAATGTAAGTGGTGCAGATCAAGGATCACATGCAAGAAATACCATAAGGTGAAATACATGGAGGCCATAAGCAGTAGTGATGCAAACAAACCCATAATAAAGATGAGAAGCATATGATGTAGGATAAAGGTCCTCAAAATAAAATCCTAGTCGAGCCAAACCCTCATGTGTACATATAGTGTCATCACAAGTAGGATCAAATGGAATATGTTCCCAATATGAATCATTCATGAAAAGTGTGCAAGTGAATGGTGGGTGTGCTAATGTAGGTGGTACATGTGAAGGTGTAGGTGATAAAACAATGCCCATAGGTGGACATGCCCATGATAAGGAATCATAGGAGTAGTAGACCTGTAGTAGTCGGTGGTGCAGAGAAGAAGCTACGTCTATCACAAAAAGAACACCTTCAAGTGGTGGAAATTTAGGTAGTTCATTCATAAGTTAAGGATCATTTGTAGTATCAATTCGTGTAATAGGAAGAATAGTATTAAGATCACTACCACAATATTGGAATGGATCAAGATCACAGAAAATAGTATATTGAATGCCTTCATAGAGGAATTTAACCCAGTTATGTATAGTAGAAGTGACAACTTGCATGGTGTGAAGCCATGGCATACCAAGAAAATAGTTGTAGGAGACTGGGAAATCAATGATGAAGAACACAATATTCATAATTTATTTCCCTATAGTGATAGGTAGTGTAATCGACCAACACATGGATAAAAAGAACCATCATAAGCATGTATTAAAAGACAAGATGGACTAACATTGTGAGCGGAAAGACCTACGATTTCAAGAAATGACATGGGACACAAATTGAGCTAAGATCCATTGTCAATGAAAGTGTGTTTGATACCCAAATTTTTGATATGAAGCATGATATGCAAAGATAGGTCATTTTCAAAAGTATGAACATCAACGGAAGGATTATAATTGAATGTTGTGTTGAGAGTAGGCATCAACAAATGTTTGATAGATTGAGTTAGGATGCATATCAACATGAATGCAAGTAGCACCAAGAAGATGTTGGACTCTATGCCTTATATCGATTTGTAATTAAATTATCACCGATTGAGATACTCATGATGACTAAACCGTAGGATTATAAGAAATAAATGAAGATCCTATAAACGTGAAGATCAAGTCAGGTTCACCAAAATGATTAAGATAAAATGGAAATAAATGATCTATTCTAGCTTAATCGAATGTTATGAAAAGAAGTAAAAGATGACTAAATAAATAAATTAAATGACCCAAACACCTAATTAAATGAATTATAAAACCCTAATTTTCAAATAGGGGTTGGAAAAAGATTAGTTGATTTGACGATTGTTTGGGACTCGTATCATAGAAAGGACTAGATGAAGTAATGCACGAATGACTATGTGGAGGCCCAGAAAAGTGTAGATCTAAGTTGTCCCGAGCATAATAGGGCACCTAGGAAGCATGAGGTTCTTGGGGCACCCCGGTCTAAGATATGGGTGCCCCGGCCTATGCAATATGTCTATAAACCATATTTTCAAGGTCTCCAAGCGATGTAAATCCTTCGATGCCTATCAAATATATGTCATTGAATTAAGTTGTATGTCACTGGTAATCAAAGATGAAGAAGATACCTACAAAACCCCAAACCAATCATCAAAATCCTAAAAATAAAGATATAAATGAAGGGGTTAAACTTTCCTCACTGCCATAATGGTGAACTTACTAACTAAGTGATGCACTACATCTAAGACCCAATGTATTTCTACATGTGGGTGTAGACTGCACCCTATGTACCATTTTGTTAGTCATACTTTTTGAATTAGTGAGCTATAACTAGATATATAAATGGATGCAAATGGATACAAATGGATCCTTTGATAGATGCAACCTTAGGCGATGATAGTAGTTCTTAGTGCTTGGTCCCTCATTATGGTCTCATAAATTTATATTTATACGGTTGCCTTGATCTAATTTCATGATTAAACCTAAAGAGGTCAACCACCAAAATGATAGAAAGCTAAAATGGCTATAAAGTGCCCAAAATATGGAAGTAAACTAGGAAGAGGATCGGGGCACCCCAAATGGGACCGGGGCACTGGGTGCCCTACCATGGGTAGAATGATGAAAATGACAAAAAAATTCTCGGCATGTATTTTTGGGAGGTCGGTAGTGATGATATATAGAAAATTAAAATGGCCAAAACACGGTGGTTAATTAGTACTTTCTTCACTCAAAAACCATATAAATAGTAGTATGAGACTAGTACTAAATAATACCCAAAGTGCATTATTTTGCGCCTACACATCATTGTATGTAATTTTTGGGGATTTTCCATATGTATTGCTTGTTCACTATTTGTGTGATGTTAGCCTGTTAATCCTCGATTATCTTCCTCGACATTCCGAGAAATGTCCCATATTTGAAATCCTCTTTTCACAATCTACTTTTTCTTTTCGGTGTTACCTTACACATTGTTTTCTATATGTGTGTTTATCTTATTTACACTAACACTTATTTCCAACCACTTTTCTTGTGTGTGTCTCGGTTTCTACCAAGCACATTCCCTCCCCCCAACGTGGTATGAGTTACATTTCAAAGTGGTTATTCCTCCATTGGGTCACATTCTCCTACAAACATTACATGCACCCCAAATGAGGGGGAAATCATTGGGTGAATCAATTACCCCATCAAATAGTTCATAGTTATAGTTCAAGACTAGTACATGAGCACTTGAACAACCCCGACCCTTCCCGGGAACCTATAACTATGTGGAATTTACAATTTTTTCTCATATTAACACATTTTTAGTATTTTACAGAATGGTTTTCTCAAGACAGCACAAAGTGCTCTAGTAATGAGGATGTATATTTTTTCCTTTTCCAATTTTCATATTTGATTGGATTTGAACACACCATCTATAGTGGTGTATACATTATCAGGAAGCACTCAAAGGTTGGAGAATAATAATAAACCTATCTCCTATCTACTTTATGTTATCGAGTATTCACTCAACAACATAAAGTGGAGGCAAATTTAAACACTAAATCACACACTTTAGGTACATTTCTAGGTCTAATCAAATACCTCTATTCATATGATTCCCGAGAAAGAAAAGTACTAATTGACCATTGTCTAAATGTCCTATTTATTTTCCTTATGGTTTCCTTCTTGGTCTTACACACCCTATTTCCCAAACTCACTTTCGATACTTCAACTTTTATGATTCTCGGACACTATTTCTCGGCCTAGGACACCAAAGTGCCGTGCATCCCCGACCTCTTTGTATATTGCTCACATATTTTCATTCCTTTCTAGTTATTGGTCATCTTGTTTTCTTATGGGTTTGCATTTTAGTGGTTAATTTTGAAATTAAATCAAGTGAATCATAAAAATAATATGTTATGTGACAATAATAAAGGACCAAGCACTAAGCATCTACTAAAGCACCACATAAGGTTCTCTCCAAGAGAATCAAATTATCCATCTAAAATAATTGAAGGGACAAGGGACTACATTCTTCTTCATATAATTCATAGGAGGGGAAGTTAATTTTTCTATGCACACATATATTTACATATTCTACATCTAGCTATTGCTCGCTATTCAAGTGCTTCTGGCACAAGAGCCATCTAGGGAATGATTCTACACACACATGTAGAAGTACATAGAGTATTAAATGTAGAATAAATCTTGAATAATAAGCTCACTCGGTCAAAAAGGTGGCCGTCGGGGTTAGTCCGACTCCCTATTTTCATATTTTTATTTTGAGGATTTTATGTTTTTTGGTGT
Source organism: Taxus wallichiana var. yunnanensis (assembly GCA_018340775.1). Classification (NCBI taxonomy): domain Eukaryota; kingdom Viridiplantae; phylum Streptophyta; class Pinopsida; order Cupressales; family Taxaceae; genus Taxus; species Taxus wallichiana. The sequence goes on from CM031234.1 coordinate 481,759,286, forward strand.
TTTATAGGTTGTCTTTCTCCTTGCAGTTTTTAAGCGAGATTGATGATCAAAAACAACATATAGGTGAAAAAAACTGATCATTAATGAATATATTTTGACCTGAAAAAGATAATTTTTTGAGGTTCTTAGTAGTCACCATTTCCTAGAGTAGGTCTATAATGCTTAGGTGCCTCGACCCCCTTCAGGCCTCCTAGTCCAACTTATTTTGATACTCTTGCATTTTTTTGGGCTTCGTTGTGATAGGTTGTACTTTTTTTATGATTTCTTTAGCTTTACACACCTACAAGATTATTGTGAATTATTTAAGTCTTCTTTCCTCTCTCTTGCACTTAGGGTTTAACAATTGTATTTTTATTGGTTAGGTGAAATCTAGACTTTATTGCTTATTCATTTATTGTTACATTGCAATATAGGGTTTAGTATAATTTTTTTATCATAATTGGAACTTGAGATCCATCCAATGGATTTTATAATTCTTTTAGGAGTCAAAATCATATAATTTTTCACTAAAACATACCTCACAAAGCTCGACAATCAAAGTTACAAGTTCTCTCTCTCAAGCGGGTAAGTTTCTCATAGTTAGAATATTTTTGAAAGGGAAACTTGTGAAGCCTAGGATGAGGTAAATTTTTTTCCCTCTTGTTCCCATCCCAAGGAGATAAAGGGGACATAAAATTTCACAAATCGTCATATTTTCCTCTTATATCTTCAAAGGACCTCAAACTAGCCCCTAGAGGGCTTATTTTCCTATTTTTACCCCCTCCATCTTGCATTGTGAAGGCGCCACTTGTCATCATCACATGAGGTTTAACTTTTTTATCCCTCTTTTAACTATTCCAAGGTGGCATAGATGACACCAAAATTCACCCCACTCTATTCCTTTCTCATATTTCCTCATGTGATCAAAATCAAGCCCTCGGTGCAAAAGCAAGCTCTCCCCTTGTCCTCCTCCTAAAACATCATGCATATAAAAATTCCACTTGTCAAGCCCAAGATGAGTTGATTTTTATGAACCTATTATCCCCATTCCTAAGGGGATAGTGGGGACATAACATTTAACTCCTCACTCTACCCCCAAAACTCAAATTCTTAAACTTGAGACTTGTTTCTACCGTCGTAAATACTCCAACTATTGGGTTGCTTTAAAAATCATAATAACTAACTTGCAAGCCATTTCCTCAACCAAGTTCGACCCATATACCATCTTGGAGGCCATAAAACCTGAAATTTGTTTATAGAAACACCACCATGCTATTAAAATTGTTCCAAGGTATCCTTGATTCTAAAAGGAAAGTTTTTCTCATTCCCAAAGTGAACAGGAAAATGATCATACCAAGGGATTGAGATAATTTTTATCATTGCAAGAATACATGTGATGGTTGTAACTCATTAAATCCATTAATGTCTATAATGATGAATAATTTGAAGGAAAATGAGGAACCTCTTCACTTCCCGAGGATCCTAAGCAGTGGAATCATTCAAAAATTGGAGGAAACAATCCCTAAAAATCTTATTTCACGTGAACACATATTTGTGCCATAAAGACCCTATTTTATAGGGATATGAGGACCGTGTTTTTAATCATCATTATTCCCTCAAATAAATTTTTGAATTCTTGAAGATCGATCAGTGAAATCATCTTAAAATCATAAGGAAGGGTCTTGAAAATTTTAGTTTCATTGAAACTAGTTTTTGCACAATGAAGTTGTTGATTTTTCAAGATATCATCAATAAAGTGAATAAAGTGTATATAAGACTTAGATTTTTGAGAATGATATTCTTAAAATTGATAAATTAAATGTCAAAGTATATAACTTAGATATGAATTCGAGTGGCTTAAAATTGATAATTGGAATATAGAATTATAAGACATAGATGTGAAGATTAATTTTCTTAAACTTGATAAAGTGAATATAAAAGTATAAGACTTAGATGAGAATAGTGACTGTTCCTAAACTTTGAAAATGTGAACATTGAAATATAAGACTAAGATGAAAATAATGATTGTGATTAAACTTTGAGAAAGTGAATTTTGAATTAGAATACTTAGATGATAATTTTTTTCTTAAATTTTGACAAAATTATTGTCAAAATATAAGACTTTGAAATGGAAGAAATTGCTTAAATTTTGAAAAAGTTAATGTCAAAATATAATACTTATAGAAGGAAGAGATTTCTCAAATTTTTAAAAAGTGAATGTAAAAATATGAGACTTATATATTAGAATGGATTGCTTAAATTTTGATATGGGTGTCCAATGTTTAAGACATAGACACTTAACTTGTGGATTTTACGTATCTTGGATAAAGTAAATACCCAAAGTAAATTCTTTTGATTGAAAATTTTAGTTTTTCTTAAGAGTATGAAAAAGTGAATTTCAGAATATAAGACTTAAAATTGGAATATATCGTTTAATTTTTGACAAAGTGAACGTTAAAATATAATCCTTAGAAAAGGAAAATATTGCTTACATTTTGACAAAGTGAATGTCAAAATATAATACTTAGACAAGGAAGATATTGCATAAATTTTCACAAAGTGAATGCAAAAATATAAGACTTAGAGATTAGAATGGATTTCTTGAATTTGGATATGGGTATCCAAATATTAAGACTTTGACACTTGACTTGTAGATTTTAATTAGCTTGGATAAAGTAAATACCCAAAACAAAGACTTGTCATAGAATGTTTTCTTTCTCATCCTTGATGAAGTGAATACCAAAGGATAAGACTTGGATTGAAATGGATTGATTGAATTTTGATACGAGTTATCCAAAGTTTATTACTTAGACACTTTGATTTGGATTGAACGATGTACTTAAACTTTTGAAAGTGAATCCAAAGAGTAAGACTTAGGCGTGATAAATTTGATATAGAAAATAATATGATTTTGATTGGAAAAATAATATTATTTTTATTTTAGATAAGAATGTGGAACACAAACTAATCTAATTTGGTAACTTTGATGAAAATAATGGTAATGGTAAAGGGTCATGCAAAGGGAAAAGAGATCACAAAAGTAGTCTTTTCCTTTGGCGTGTTGTCCTTTCATGTTGCAAACCCCACAGTCACGTCAAGGCACACTGTCCCTGTATGTGACATATTCTAAACCTACGCAAAGTATAAGCACCTAACAAATATCCTAAAGGCGCAAGTGCATCCCAATCAACAAAGTGACATTCAATGTTGTGTTCCCAAATCTACGCCCTTTATAAACCCTTTGGCGCATTAAGCTCCCGTGCAACACATTCCAAAACCACACCTTGGGCGCACTATAAATACATGCAACATCATCTTTGGCAGTGCCCAATTAGCAATTTTCACGAGGTTCCGGTGCATGAAACTTAACACCAACACTGCATGTTGTGTGTTCCAAACCCACGCCCCACGCCTTTTGCTTTAACGCTAAGATCTTTCGTACAACTCTCCGAAAAAGTGTCCCCCTCTATAATCCTTTGGCATGGATTTCCCCCTTTCAACACAGGTGCATATTTTTGCATGTTGACATCCTCAAAAGTGCACCCAGCCTGTTTAAGCCCCTACAACATGCTATAAACCTGCGCCTTGCACCTTAAGGCTTATAATAGCTCATTTTCCATTCTGCAAGCTGTTATTATGAATAACATGACAATTGACATGGCTCTTCTATGTTGGACTTCTTTGATTCTCCATGTAGAACGAAAGCAACCATCCTCGAGCTCACACATGTCTTTGTCGAGAAAGAAGCCAACTAAATCTAAAGGAAAAGCTAAGTTGACAGAGCAAGAAATGAAATACAAATATCAGAGAGTCAAGATGACTCGACTCACTTATAGAGTGCGTCTTGACATCAGAGACTCGAGGTTGGGTACATAGTTATGTATGACTTCTAGGAAAGAACCACAAAGGTTACCAGTGGCCCATGGATGGACAAACTGGTAGGCAGCGGGCTACACTTTGCAGCTGGAATCCCAGTAAGTGTTGTAAATAATTAGTTCATCATGATAGTGGCCCATTATAACAATAAAGACACAAGATGTGTCAAAGAAGAAGAGGGAAAGGTGGTCATTAACCTCATAGCTCAGTACTTAGAATTCTTGTTAGGCATTCCTTACCATAGCCAGTATGTAGCAGTAAGTCGAGAAGACTTCATAAAGACATAGACCGACAATGAGGATAAGTGCATGTAGATGATGAACAAGGTGTACCTGAAGAACAAAAAGGTGGCAAGTAGATGGCCATAGAACATCCATTGCGGTGACTTTTCAGAGTAGCTAAGTGATACCATCACTTTCCTTAGTAGAGTTTCCGGACTTCCCGATGCCCACTACTTTCACAAATGGATGCCCAGGTACTTAGAGACCATAAGCAAGAATAAGCCTGAGTAATGTTTCAGCTGGGGAGAGATTATCAGTGATACTATCTCACAAAGAAATCCAATGTGTTTCAACCACTAGGATGTTCCATATGAACTCCTATGTCGTATATGCTTGTTGCCTAAAAGAGAGAGTACCAGACTCGATTCAAAGTGGGTATGGCATCAAAGTTAAAATATATGAGTACTACCAAGAGCTAAGGCTCGAAGCCAGTATCACCTAGTTTAACAAGATCAATGATGCCTTATTTTATGAGATGATCTACCTAATGAGGCCAAATATGAGGCATGGTCAGACCAACATGCGCATGGTCACTGCCACAAAGAAGTGGGGGGCTTTGTTTACACAATTCCCCACCTTCAAATATCTCAGAGCTGCCAACTTCCTGGGAGAACCAACAAGGTTGCCAAGGTATGTAGGGCCCAAGATGATCCTTCTGGAGATCTCAAGCCAGCTAATTACGTATCATGAAAAATGTATGAAAAGGAAGAAGGGTGGAACTCTTTTCCCCTCATGGTTGGTAGATACACCTGCACCTCATTGGGTAAAGCTCAAGAAATGTTTACAGAGCTGGAATTGCTCAACTTGAAGCATGATTTCCCAGCAAGGCCAACCTTTGACTATCGGGCTTGCCTCCCCAAGGCAAAGATCGATCCCATCCATGTCCCAGAGATCGAGGACATATGGATAGATGTCAACCACAAAGTTGAAATCAGGCGAAAGGATCACTCCCGGTTGGCAATAGAAGAGATCATCCACTATGGAGTTTCCATCATCCCAAAAGATTTCCAAGAAACTGATCAGGAAATTTATCAGGTTTACCTTGACATGGATGGGGATGATTGGCCATTTGCAAGCATCGATAGGACCAAGGTGCCCAAGACCATAGAAGAAAGGGTCCAGCCCACATTGCAACGCACCGAACATTGGTGCAAATGAAATGGTCTCATCTACCTTGGGGTATATTTCTCTACTTCCACTTAGGAAGAGTGCCACCAAAGTGAGATCACTTGCTAAAGGGAAAAGGAAAGGATGAAGTTGGAGGATCAAACAAGGAGGAGAAAGCTCATGTTAGCCCTTCTTCTACCTCAAAGAAAATAGTGTACTTAGTGGCCCCGGTGAAAGGAAGAAGTGGCGAGATGTTTCTGCTGACACATCCACTCAAGATATTATCATAGCTACAACTATGGAGGTGCCCTCCATTCCCTCTTCTTCTCTACTCCAGCCTCCTTCTCAAGTAACCACTCCTTTGGTCATTTCTTCTTCTCCATCTTTTTCCCTTCCATCCCCCACTTCTTCCATCTTTTTCTCCTTGTGAATCTGTTGCCTGGTATTCCCTCCATCCAACTATAGATCCGTTCCATCTCCACCTCCTTCTCAAATACGCATGTATATATGTGTTAAAATGCATGGAAAGATGCATGTATATAGTAAAAATAATGTAATAGAAATGAAAAAGGAACACGTGTGCCTTATCTCGTGATGAAAAATAAGTGAAGAAAGGATATCCTTTACTATGATTTTTTTAGGCAATGTGTAGAATGTAATGCAAGATGAGTAGATAGCCTAGTAGTGTAAGATGTGCATTATGTAGTATGTAGATAATTCATTCTTCTATAGAATTTTTAGGATCGTTTTCACACTCATCACTCATCAAGGATCATGTGCATTTGTTCCTTTGCACATTTTTACATACTTTTCACGCGTTTAGATCTAAATTTTCATATATACATATTTGACTACTCTTTTTCTCTTCTCTTTTATAGGTCCATCCTTATGGGAAAAAGTAGCCACATCATCAAGCATCAAGTTACATGGGAAACATGTATAACGTGACATATACATATACGTTTTCACCCCTAGTGTCACTTCCTCTTTTCTATATTCCACGCTTCATATTATTCACTCAACAATTTTTCTTTTCTCCTCGACACACTTTTCACCACCGATATACATGGTTATCAGGTATGCATCTCTTATCTACTTTATGTTATCGAGTATTCACTCAACAACATAAAGTGGAGGAAAATTTAAACACTAAATCACACACTTTAGGTACATTTCTAGGTCCTAATCAAATACCTCTATTCATATGATTCCCGAGAAAGAAAAGTACTAACCGACCATTGTCAAAATGGCCTATTTATTTTCCTTATGGTTTCCTTCTTGGTCTTACACACCCTATTTCCTAGTCGACTTTCAATACTTCAACTTTTATGATTTTGGATACTATTTCTAAGCTAGGACACCAAGACTGTGCATCCTTGACCTCTTTGTATCTTGCTCGCATATTTTCATTCCTTTCTAGTTATTGGTATCTTGTTTTCTTATGGGTTTGCATATTAGTGGTTAATTTTGAAATTCAATCAAGTGAATCATATAAATAATATGTTATGTGACAATGATAAAGGACCAAGCACTAAGAATCTACTATCACCACATAAGGTTCTATCCAAGATAATCTAATTAACCATCTAAATATAATTGAAGGGACAAGGGATTGTATTCTTCTTCATTGAATTCATAGGAGGGGAAGTTAATTTTTCTATGCACACATATATTTACATATTCTACATCTAACTATTGCTCTCAATTCAAGTGATTTTAGCACAAGAACCATCTAGGAACGATTCTACACACACATGTAGAAGTACATAGAGTATTAAATGTAGAATAACTCTCAAATCATAAGCTCACTCAGTTGGGTGACCATCGTGAGTCATCTCCGACTCCTTGTTTTCATATTTTTATTTTGAGGATTTGAAGTTTTTGGTGTTTTATAGGTTGTGTTTCTCCTTGCAATTTTTAAGCGAGCTTGACGATCAGAAAATAACATACAAATGAGAAAAACTGATCATTAATTAACATATTTCAACCAAAAAAAGATCATTTTCTAAGGTTTTTAGCAAGTCACCATTTCGTAGAGTAGGTCTACAATGCTTAGGTTCCTTTTGACCCTTTTAGGCCTCCTAGTCTAACTTATTTTGATACTCCCGCATTTTTGGGCTTCTTCATTGTGATAGGCTATACATTTTTTATGAGTTCTTTAGGTTTACACACCTATAGGATTATTGTGAATTAGTTAAGTATTCTTTCCTCTCTCTTGCACTTAGGGTTTAACAATTGTATTGTTTATTGCTTAGGTTAAATCTAGACTTTATTGCTTATTCATTTATTGTTACATTGCAATATAGGGTTTAGTATAATTTTTTTAATCATAATTTGAACTTGAGATCCATCCAATGGATCTTATAATTCTTTGGGAGTCAATATCATATAAAGTTTCACCAAAACATACCTCACAAATATCCGACAATCAAAGTTACAAGTTCTCTCTCTGGCGGGTAAGTTTCTCATAGTTAGAATATTTTTGAAAGGGAAACTTGTGAAGCCCAGGATGAGGTAAATTTTTTTCCCTCTTGTTCCCATCCCAAGGGGATAAAGGGAACATAAAATTTCACCAATCCTCATATTTTCCTCCTAGATCTTCACATGACCTCAAACTAGCCCCCAGAGGGCTTATTTTCCTATTTTTACCCCCTCCATCTTGCATTGTGAAGGCGCCACTTGTCATCATCACATGAGGTTTAATTTTTTTATCCCTCTTTTAACTATTCTAAGGTGGCATATAAGACACAAAAATTCACCCCACTCTATTCCTTTCTCAAATTTCCTCATTTGATCAAAATCAAGCCCTTCAAAGGCAAAAGCAAGCTCTCCCCCTTGTCCTCCTCCTAAAATATCATGCAATCAGAAAATTACACTTGTAAAGCCCAAGATGAGTTTCTTTTCTATGAACCTATTATCCCCATTCCCAAGGGGATAGTGGGGCCATAAAATTTCTCTCCTCACTCGCCCCAAAACTCAAATTCTTAAACTTGAGACTTGTTTCTACCGTCGTAAAAACTCCAACTATTGGGTTGCTTTAAAACTCAAAATAACTAACTTGCAAGCCATTTCCTCAACCAAGTTTGACCCATATACCATCTTAGAGGCCATAAAACCTTAAAATTGTTTATAGAAACACCACCATGCTATTAAAATTGTTCCAAGGTATCCTTGATTGCAAAAACAAAGTTTTTCTCATTCCCAAAGTGAACCAGAAAATGATCATACCAAGGGATTGAGATAATTTTTATCATTGCAAGAATACATGTGATGGTCAGAACTAATTAAATCCATTAATGTCTGCAATGATGAAGCATTTAAAGGAAAATGAGGAACCTCTTCACTTCCCGAGGATCCGGCAGGTGGAGTCATTCAAAATTGGAGGAAACAATCCCTAAAAATCTTATTTCATGTGAACTCTCATTTGTGCATGAAGACCCTATTTTATAGGGATATGAGGACCATGTTTTTAATCATCATTATTCCCTCAAATAAATTTTTGAATTCTTGAAGATCGATCATGTGAAATCATCTTAAAATCATTCTAAGGGTCTTTGAAAATTTTAGTTTCATTGAAACTAGTTTCTTACACAATGAAGTTGTTGATTTTTCAAGATATCGTCAATAAAGTGAATAAAGTGTATAAGACTTAGATTGTTAAGAATGATTTTTCTTAAACTTGATAAATTAAATGTCAAAGTATATAACTTAGATATGAATTTGAGTGGCTTAAAATTGATAATGGGAATATAGAATTATAAGACATAGATGTGAATATTAATTTTTCTTAAACTTGATAAAGTGAATATAAAAGTATAAGACTTAGATGAGAATAGTGACTGTTCTTAAACTTTGAAAATGTGAACGTTGAAATATAAGACTAAGGTGAAAATAGTGATTGTGATTAAACTTTGAGAAAGTGAATTTTGAATTAGAATACTTAGATGAGAAATTTTTTTCTTAAATTTCTACAAAATGATTGTCAAAATATAAGACTTTGAAAAGGAAGAGATTGCTTAAATTTTGAAAAAGTGAATGTCAAAATATAATACTTATAGAAGAAAGAGATTTCTCAATGTTTTACAAAGTGAATGTAAAAATATAAGACTTATATATTAGAATGGATTTCTGAAATTTTGATATGGGTGTCCAATGTTTAAGACATGACACTTGACTTGTGGATTTTACGTATCTTGGATAAAGTAAATACCCAAAGTAAATTATTTTGATTGAAAATTTTAGTTTTTCTTAGGATTATGAAAAAGTGAATGTCAGAATATAAGACTTAAAAATGGAATATATTGCTTAATTTTTGACAAATTGAATGTTAAAATATAATCCTTAGAAAAGGAAAATATTGCTTACATTTTGACAAAGTGAATGTCAAAATATAATACTTAGACAAGGAAGAGATTGCTTAAATTTTCATAGAGTGAATGCCAAAATATAAGACTTAGAGATTAGAATGGATTTCTTGAATTTGGATATGGGTATCCAAATTTTAAGACTTTGACACTTGACTTGCAGATTTTAATTAGCTTGGATAAAGTAAATACCCAAAATAAAGACTTATCATAGAATGTTTTTTTCTCATCCTTGATAAAGTGAATACCAAAGGATAAGACATGGATTAAAATGGATTGATTGAATTTGGATACAAGTATCCAAAGTTTATTACTTAGACACTTTGATTTGGATTGAACGATGTACTTAAAATTTGGAAAGTGAATCCAAAGAGTAAGGCTTAGGCGTGATAAATTTGATATAGAAAATAATATGATTTTGATTGGAAAAATAATATTATTTTTATTTTAGAGAAGAATGTGGAACAAAAACTAATCTAATTCAGTAACTTTGTTGAAAATAATGGTAATGGTAAAGGGTCATGCAAAGGGAAAAGAGATCAGACAAAAATCAGTCTTTTCCTTTGGCACGTTGTCCTTTCATGTTGCAAACCCCACAGTCACGCCAAGGTGCACTGTCCCTGTATGTGACATATTCTAAACCTACACCAAGTATAAGCACTTAACAAATATCCTCAAGGCATAGGCGCATCCCAATCAACATTAACATTCGATGTTGTGTTCCCCAAATCTGCGCCCTTTATAAACCCTTTGGTGCATTAAGCTTTTGTGCAACACATTCCAAAACCACACCTTGGGCGCACTATAAAACCATGCAACATCATTTTTGGCAGTGCCCAGTTAGTAATTTTCACGAGGCATTGGTGCATGAACCTTAACACCAACACTACATGTTGTGTGTTCCAAACCCGCACCCGCGCCTTTCTTTTCGATGCTAAGATATTTCATGCAACACTCCTGAAAAGTGTGCCCCTCTATAATCCTTTGGCGCAACTTTCCTCCTTTCAACACAGACACATATTTTTGCATGTTGACATCCTCAAAAGTGCACCTAGCCTATTTAAGCCCCTGCAACATGTTATAAACATTTGCCTTGTTCCTTAAGGCTTATAATAGCTCATTTTCCGCTTTATAAGATGTTATTATGAATAAAATGATGGTTGACATGGATCTTCGTGTTGGAATTCTTTTATTATCCATGCAGAATGACAACAACCATCCTTGAGCTCACACATGTCTTCATCGAGCAAGAAGCCAACTAAATCTAAAGGAAAAGCTAAGTTGATGAACAAGAAACGAAATACAAATATCAGAGAGTCAGGATGCCTGAATCACTTGTAAAGTGCAGTCTCAACATCAAAGACTTAGATATTGGGTACATGGATATGGATGACTTCTGGGAAAGAACCAAAAAGGTTACCTGTGGCCCACGGATGGACAAACTGGTAGGTAGTGGGCTACACTTTGCAGTTGGACTCCCAATAAGTGCTATAAACAATGAGTTCATCATGATAGTGGCCCATTGTTACAATAAAGACACAAGATGTGTCGAAGACAAAGAGGGCAAGGTGGTCATTAACCTCATAGTTTGGCTCTTCGAAGTCATGTTAGGCATTCCTCACCATAGCCAGTGTGTAGTAGTAAGCCGAGAAGACTACATAAAGACATGGACCAAAAATGAGACAAAGTGCATGCAGATGATGAATGAGGTATACATGAAGAACAAAAAGGTGGTGAGAAGATGGCCACAGACCATCCACCATAGTGACTTCTCAGAGGAGCTAAGTGATACCATCACTTTCCTCAAAGAGAGTTTTCAGACTTCTGATGTAAATTACTTTCACAAATGGATGCTCAGGTACTTAGAGACCATAAGAAAGAATGTGCTGAGCAACGTTTCAGGTTGGGGAGAGATTATCAGTGATACTATCTCGCAGCAACTCCAATAGGTTTCAATGACTGGGAGGTTCTATATGAACTCCTATGTCGTATATGCCACTACCTCAGAGAGAGAGTACCCAGGACTGATTCAAAGTGGGGTATGGCCTCAGGTCAAGATATATGAGTACTACTGGGAGCTAAGGCTCGAAGCCAGTATCACCCAGTTCAACAAGATCAATGACACCTTCTTCTATGAGGTGATCTGCCTAATGAGGCCAAACATGAGCACGGTCGGACCAGCATGAGCGTGGTCGCTGCCATAAAGAAGTGGGGGGATTTGTTTACACAATTCCCCACCTTCACATATCTCAGAGCTGCCAACTTCCGGGAGAACCAACAAGGTTTCCAAGGTATGTAGGGCCCAAGCTGATCCTTCTAGAGCTCTCAAGGCAGCTAATTACATATCATGAAAAATGTATGAAAAGGAAGAAGGGTGGAACTCCTTTCCCCCTCACGGTTGGTAGATACACTGCGCCTCATTGGGTAAATCCTGAGAAATGTTTACAGAGCTGGAATTGCTCAACCTGAAGCATGATTTCCAGCAAGGCCAACCTTTGACTGTCGGGCTTGCCTCCCTAAGGCAAAGATCAATCCCATCCATGTCCCAGAGATCGAGGACATATGGATAGACGTCAACCACGAAGTTGAAATTAGGTGAAAGGATCACTCCCAGCTGGCACTGGCAGAGATCATCCACTATGGAGTTACCATCATCCCAAAATATTTCCAAGAAACTGATCAGGAAATTGATCAAGTTTACCTTGACACGGATGGGGATGATTGGCCATTTGCAAGCATCGATAGGACCAAGGCACCCAAGACCATAGAAGAAAGGGTCTAGCCCATGTTGCAACACACCGAACATTGGTGCAAATGAAATGGTCTCATCTACCTTGGGGTGGATTTCACTACTTCCCCCTTAGGAAGAGTGCCTCCAAAGCCAGATCACTTGCCAAAGGGAAAAGGAAAGGATGAAGTTGGAGAATCAAGCAAGTAGGAGAAAGCTCCTGATAGCCCTCTCTTCTACCTCAAAGCAAATAGTGGACTTAGTGTCCCCAGGAAAGGAAGAAGTGACAGATGTTCCAACGGACACATCCACTCAGGATGTTGTCACAGCTACAACTATGGAGGTGCCCTCCATTCCCTCTTCTACTCCTCTCCCTCCTCCTCCTCAAGTAACCACTCCTTTGGTTGTTTCTTCTCCTCCGTCTTCCTCCCTTCCATCTCCCACTTCTTCCATCTTTTCCTCCCTTACGGATCTATCACCTGGTATTCCCTCCATCCAACTACAGATCCCTTCCATCTCCACCTCCTTCTCCTCTCTTGTAGTGACTCTAAGCCCTATAAACACTAGTGCATCAGACTCTCTATCCATGCCACCACCAAGTGTTTCCACATTCTTCCTTGAGTCTACTACAGTTGCTTCCCCTTTCACCCCCATTTCCTCTTCTTCTTCCGATCCCGATCCCCTAAGTCCTGGTTGGATCTCGACCACCTGAGTCAACACAAGAGGAAAGTCCCCATTGTAGCTATGGACTTCTCCGTCATTCGACAAAGGGACCCAAGAAGAAAAAAGCATTAACTCACTTCTCAAAAAGTGCCTCAGGAGAAAGGGTCATGGAGATAGCCTATCTAGATCCCATAAAGAAGAAGAAAGATCTGTTTGCTATAGACTTCACAGTGACTCAAGTCACAATGGGAAAATCATTCGAAATCCTTTAAGGAGAATCCTTTTCAGATGTTGATGCCCTCTGCAGAAGCTTCAAGAGGCTAAAGAGGATAAGAGAGTGCTTAAAGAATAGAATAAACATCTCCTCCAAGATTTGTAGAAGATGGGTGGAGCTTCTTGAACAACTACTGCATAACCTATTCAAGCTCCCAAAAAAAAAAATAAATGAATACATAAAGATTGCTGAATAGGGTATAACTGTGTCATCCTGGATTGAGAAGATCCTCCAGGATGGTCAGGTAATAATTGGTAGGTTCACGTTGCTACACCAAAATATAACTCAGGAAATAAAGAGCTACAAGTAGTAGCAAGCTCCCTTTCTGAGGAGTTAGATAATGCTAAGTTACAACAAGGAACATTCCAAACCATGGTTGATTGTTCGGTTGATGACCTATTAAAGGTCGGTGTTATTGATCACACGCAGGCACATTATAAAGCTCTCACTGCTTTAGATTTTCGGGTCGATCAAATTGAATTCATCTTGGAAAGAATTGACAAATTCAAGGAAGAAGCCTTAGATGTGCTACACAACATGGAGAAAATAGTTGCAAAGATGTCTCCTAGACTGCTCAGTGCATCTTATGAGTTAAGAGAAGTAGATGACACATTTCAACACTTCAAGGCTATTGTCTCTCAAGGTCTGGCGCAAGAGGTCACTTTTGATCGAGAGTCCATCAACAACCTCTTAGCCTATCATGACTTTATAGGCTCTTTGATCGATGCAAATGAAGAGTACACTGATTTTCCCGACAAGCTCAAAAATGAGAAAGAGACTTGCGAAGTGATTCACGACCATTTCAAAGGTCCTGATCAGTATCAACTTTAGAAGATAATCAGCAAGTTTGTAGAGTATCGGGCATAGTGCCACATTGACTCTCCTGAGCCTCAGCCAGAAGCTAAATTCGAGCGAGAGATGACGATGAATAGCTTCCTCAGGATGGATTTTCCATTTTTGTAAAATATTTAAAAGCATGTTGGCACATGATGACATCATCCATGTTGCACCATGGGATGATGCCATCCTAAAATTGCCCCAAAGTCAACTTTTGACTTTTAGATATTTTGTAGATATTTTGTAAATAAGTGGTTGGTTTCTTTTTGTCTTCTTTCTCCTCCTCCTATAAATACTGGAATACTTGTTGTATTCCGGGTGGATAGTTTTGTATGAAAATTAGAAGTGAGGAGAGAAAGACTTTGTACTTTCTTGTAACAGAAGAAAATATTAATACATACATTGAGACTTTGTGCTGAATTTATGTGTTATGTGCATTAGATCTCTCTTAAGTTAGATCTATGTTCCTTTTCTATTAGATTCTTTCTTGCTTTTTTCATTTGTTCATCAAGTATTGCTTTATTTTTTTATGTAAATAAGTTTGGCTCTATTTACTACCAACCCAAAGCATAAACCTTCTGACCTTTCTATCTTGGAATTCATTTCTTTTCTCCCTTCAGATCTATCCTTCCTCCATTCTTCCCCTCTCACATTTCCATTCGTCATTCGGAACTACCTCTATTGGGATGAGATCCCAAACCCCTTGAAAGCAAAATACTGTAAGACTTGCACAGGTTCCTGCCGGTATAATATCAATAAACCAATTTCACTTTGTTGTCTCAAAGAGGGGCTATGCCCTGCACACTGTTGGCCTATTTCCTAATGATCTACCCATCCGAAATTTTTTCAAACCAACGTTTTTGGTGACTCCGTTGGGGACCGAACTAAGGAAATAATTAAAAACTGTGAAAATCACTACCAGATTGAAAATTTTAACTCTTTGTTAAAAATTTAAATTTTTGCAGAAGTGATCAAAACTGAAAATTTTCTTAGGAAAATCCATAGATCTGGACCAATTAGGAGCTTTTAGTTCACTTTGATTTTTAAAAAATTTCATATATTTCTGTCGATCTGAGAATCTGATATTTTCAAAAAAACCTTGCAAAATTCAGTTTGAAGATCTGAAAATCGGCTTTCTAAATGACCCACTTTTTATCCTTGTAATCTTTGTCAAAAACCGCAATCGGTTGTTATTAAAGAGGATAAGTTTTAAATATTAAAAAGTACATGCTACTGATTTTTGCCAGAAAAATAGAAAATCAGCAAGTACAAACTAAAAGATTGTTGTAGATCCATTCTAAATTATGCTAGATCTGAATGGCTACACTGGCGGGTGAACAATTTACTCATGGCGAAGAGCTCATGGAGAAGTTGATCCAATATTTGATCTACTTCAAAGGCACAATTTTAGTATCACACCAGCACGATTCACGTCATTAAGTTGGTGGATCGATCAACAAGAAGTGCCTCACCTCCATGAAAGAGTCGGGTTTCACAAGGTGCTTCGACATCTATCTGTAGTGCTCTTTTGTTAAGTAGAACCACACTCCCTACATGTTCTTTTCCCCACATTTCAAATGGTAGTACCATGGGGAAATGCCATGGGCCCTCTTGCACTACCGCATCCAGTTCATGCCCTCCCTCATGGAAATCACAAGAATTTCCCAAAAATTTGATGGGAGTGGAAATCAAAGCATGGATGCGCATATTGCTGCATTTATTATGTCATGCAGTATTCTAGACATAACTCACAAGATGTATTTGTATGTCTCTTTCTCGAGACCTTGCAAGGGCCTGCATCAGAGTGGTTCCAACATTTACCAGCTGGATCCATCACCAGTTGGGCCACATTACGAGCTGCATTTGAAGACAGGTATAAGCCTTCAGAAGACGCATTTGTGTTACTATCAAAGATCACTCACTTGAAGAAAGAAGCCAATGAAACTATGCGCGATTTTATCACCCATTTCAATTCATTGATCAACCGTGTGCCTGCCATGTTGCCAACACCAGAGAATCAAAAGTGTTTCTTTGTGAACGCCATGAGTTCAAGAGTAAGTTTCTTACTTTTTAAGAACAAATCACCACCTTAGTCCTCGCTCAAGCTATGGCCATTTGGATAGAGGACAACCTACTTATATCTGGTGAGTTAAAATGAGAGCCATCCAAATAAAAGGATTTGACTCCTTCTCAAGCCACCTCATCAGATCCGGCATTCCAGAAGATGGAAAACAACTTGCTCACATTAAAGAAGCAATTAGCTCAAGCTTCATCTAGCACTCCGTACCGGGATATCCCACGGAGGAACTTCACTCCCAACAACACCCCTCAAAGGCTGCATTTTCCCCACTCTGCTCCAAGGTTAGCACTTGAGGCCCTCTAATTAATGCCTTGGTCAAGATCGAAGAAGATGAGAAAATTTATGAAGAACCTTCATTGCAAGGTGAAGATGATCAAGATGTTGGTGAACCGACTAGCGACTCTACGATCGGGTATATGGAATTTTAAGATGAGGAATATAATGAAGAGGAAGGTACCCAAGGGTATGCAAGAAAATAGTCATATGGTGTTTTTAACCACTCACAAGGAAAAGAAAGAAGTTCACTTTGCTTAAGATACAAAAAGAAAAGGCCATATTAAGTACACCTCAACAATCGCTAAAAGAGGTAATCCCCTTCCTGCTCAACCTCCTATCAAGCCTTTTGTGAAGAAATCTTTTCCTCTTGTTTCTCCTCCGAATCAACCTCCCTCTAGTTCCATAAAGACCAGTACCACTCCTCTACCATCATAAAATGAAGGACTCATTCCTTCGTCAGTGTAACCCTTGGTCGCATTCGATATAGTTGATCATGCCAAAAGGACCAAGATCCAAATGTCTGAAGTTGAGTACCTTTAGTCTAACCCTGAGCTTGTTAGATTAACCAAGTATATTCAAAGTCAAGCTACCATCTCTCACCCTATTTCTCCAAAAGGAATTCTTTCCACTCCTCCTACATCCCACATAAACATTACCTCGATGTCTGCGCATCAAGTAAAATTGAACACTTTTACCTTTCTCTCTTGATTAATGGTCACAAGTTAAGCAACTACATAATTGATTTTGGAGCATCTGACAATGTCATGCCAGCAAAGGTCACCCATGCTTTGGGCCTCACACTCACTAAACCTTTCGCAAGATGTTACTCCATGGAAACCAAGTAGGTACCATTAATAGGTCAGATCAAGGATGTGTAGTTCGCATTCGCAAGCATTCCTTGAGAAAAGAGTTAAAATGACTATTCTTGTAGCTGATATTCCAGTTGCCTACAAGATATTACTAGGGAGGAGTTTTGCATAGAGAAGTTGGTGGAGAAATCCATATGGATTGGTCCAAAGCCAGGATCCCTATCAAAGGAGTAATGTAGATGTTGGAACTGAATCACAAAAGAAATATCTGGTCACTAACTCCGATGACCCCAAGGCCTAGATTCTCTTCAAATCATCAGGGATGGGGAATTACTTCTTATCCACTAACTCGATAAAATGGAGGTTCTCATCTAGGAGGAGGACCTCAACAAGATATGGACACTGCAGTTTGATGGTAGTTGTGCAACAAGTGGGTGCGGTGTTGGGGCCATTCTGATATCTCTTGAAGAGGAGATTTTCCCTCTTTCTTTCAAATTGCAGTTTTTCAATACAAACAACACTGCCGAGTATGAATCTTTTCTACTTGGTATGCAAGCTACAAAGGAAAGGGAATCAAGAATTTGAAAGTACAAGGTGATGCTGAGCTAATTGTCAATCAAGTGAAAGGCATATACCAAGTGAAGAATGATAGGCTCAGACACTACCACAACATAGTGTGGGATAACATTGAGGAGTTTGATGCTTTCTCAATCAAAGCAGTTCGCATGGCTCAGAATGACATGGCTGATTCTTTGGCTATCTCGGCCTCTCTCATGCTCCCTCACCCAGGGTTAAAAATAGACACATATACCATTGAGGTAGTTTTCCGCCCAAGTGTGCCAGATAATTCACAACACTGGTAGGTATTCAATGATGATAATCAGCTTATCACTTTCTGGAGAAAGTTGAAAATTTCAAAGAGCTCCATTTTGATGGATCGACTTCTGCGTGTCGTGAGTCTCTCATGGGCAAGTGCAGGAATCGGCAGAAGATCAAGGCATATGTCAGCTCAAGGGAAATAAGATCCCGAAAGGTTTAGTTTCCCTGGAATGATTATTTGATAAGCATGACCATTTTGTCAAGAAGAGGTGATAGGATGATCCCAGCTCTTCTCCAGAAACCGAATCTGTCAATTTGGGCACTATAGAACATCCTCGGTCTGTGAACATTGGGAAGTGTTGTACACCTAAGGAAAAGTAGAAATTTGTCAAATTGCTGAAAAGATATATGGATGTATTGGCATGGTCTTATGCCGATCTGAAGTCATTTAAGCCTAAGGACATTCAACATGACATACCGCTCAAAGATGATGTTAAGCCTTTTCATCAAAAGCAAAGGCACTACAATCCCAAAATCTCAGGTACTATCCAGGCTGAAATTCAGAAGATGCTGGATGCGAGAATTATTTTCCCCATTCATCACAGTACCTAGGTTGCTAATATTGTACTGTGTGGAAGAAGAATGGTGAAATATGCATATGCGTAGACTTTTGCAACCTGAACCAGTGTCCTTAAAGGACAATTATCCACTGCCCATAATGGATCAAGTTCTACAGGTAGTAACCGGTTTAGAGATGTTGTCCATGCTTGATGGTTTTCAAAGGTTATAATCAGATTGAGGTCACACCTGAAGATCAATTCAAAACAACATTCACCACTCCATGGGGCACCTTTGCCTACAGCAGGATGTCATTTGGTTTAACCAATGTCGGTGCCACCTTTCAATATGTGATGGACTTTGCATTCAAAGGTATGATGGGAAAGGTCATCGTAGTTTACCTAGATGACTTAACCATGTTCTCTAAGAAATGAAGTGATCACTGTGATCATCTGGAGCAAGTCTTGATTAGATGCCGAGAACACAGAATTTCTCTGAACCCTAAGAAGTTAGTTTTTGGGGTCACCAAAGGAAAATTGCTAGGACATGTCATCAGCAAAGAAGGCATGAAAGATAGATGTTGAAAGATTCAGGGCTATTCAGAACCTTACCTTACCCACAAGCAAGACCGGCATTCATTCTTTCTTTGGAAAGGTAAATTTTCTCAGGTGCTTTGTTCTTTATTTTTCCAAAAAGACTCGTCATATATCCAATATGATGAAAGGGTCGCAAACATTCCGATGGAGTGAAGAAGGCAAGATGTCATTCGAGGATATAAAATCCTCTGTTGCTCATGCACCTATCTGGTATGTCCGGACTTCTCCAAGGATTTCATCATGTATAGTTATGCATCCATGCATACTGTATCGCTATCTTAATGTAGAAGAACTCTGAGGATGTTGAATCCCCTATTGCTTTCATGAGCTCTCCTCTCAAGCCTCATGAACTAAAGATGTCACAACTAGAAAAGCATGCCTTTGCCGTATAGTAAAAGTAGTCAAGAACTTCCACTACTACATATTGAATTCTCATACAGTAGTGTTGGTTCCAGACATGGTAGTTAAGTCTATCCTGACTCAATAGGAGTTAGGGAGCCTGTGAGGGAATTGGATGCAAAGGTCCAAGAATATGATTTGGACATCAAACCAACCAAGTTGGTAAGAGGTAAGGGCCTATGTCAGCTTATGGCTGAAAATAAAGACCCAGAGGCACCTAAGGAGCAAGTTGCTCATGTTGATAAAGAACGAAGTGAACTGGAGAAAGTGGATTCTTTACCCATGGTTCTATTCGTCGTGACCAATGATGAATGGTATTCAGACATCGCTTTCTTTCTCACTTATGGCAAGTGTCCAGGTCACCTAACCACAAAATAAAAGTGGACGGTGAAGCTCAGGGTGGCAAGGTATGTCATTTGGGATGACGGGTTGTACAAGCACGGAATTGATGGCATCTTCCTACGATGTGTTGACAAGCTGCAATAGGTAAAATTACTAGAAATCTTTCATGACTCAACCTGCGGTGGTCATTTCTCCTCTTTCGTCATAGCACATAAGATCATTTGGGCCAGGTACTACTAGCCAATGCTATTTTAGGATGCAGCCACCTGGGTAGTGAAATGTGAACTCTGCCAACAGTTTGTTGGCAAACCAAAGTTGGTTGTGTTTCCCCTAGGCCCGTCATTATTGATGAACCATTTAGGAAATGGGGAATTGACTTTATTGGAGCACTCCATCCCCAATCGAGTGCCGGACATAGTTATGTCCTAACAACAATAGATTACTTCACCAAATGGGTGGAGGCCATACCTATCAAACATGCCACTTCTAAAGTTGTTTACAACTTCATCAAGGAAAATATCATCGTGAGATTTGGCATTCCACACAAAATCATTGCTTTGACAACACTTCCAACTTCTCTTCATGAGAAGTTATTGGTTTTTGCTATGGATATGGAATAACTTTGGCTCATGCCTCTGATTACTATCCTCAGGGAAATGGTCAGGTAGAATCTAGCAACAAGAACTGGTAACCATCATACGGAAGCTAGTTGATGAAAACCAATGGTCCTAGCACAAGTCATTATATGATGCTTTGTGGGTGGATCGTATCACTCCAAAGAGATCTCTCGGCATGTCACCTTTTTAGGTATTATATGGGACTGATGTTGAAGTCCCTATCTCCATGGAACTTCCTGCTCTACGCTTGGCATGAGCTATCGAAGATGAAAATTTTCAAAGTTCTTGGAAAAGAGAATTATGTACTGATGGAACTTGAAGAGAAATGAGTAAAAGTGGTTGAAAAGATCACCAAACATCAGAATCAAGTCAAGAGGTTGTTTGACAAGAAATCCAAGTAGAGAGATTTCCAGGTAGGGGATCTTGTCCTTCTGTGGGACAAATGAAGAGAACCAAAAGGTATGCATGGAAGTTTGAACTCTCTTTGGAGAGGGCCATACAAAATCAAGCAAGCTCAATGGAGAGAATAGTTTCTATCTCTTGTATCTAGATAGAACTAAGCTCCCACTTCCCTATAGCGGGCAACATCTAAAGATCTTCAGAAGTAGAGCTTGCTCTCTTCTTTATACAAATTTCTTTTGTTGTGTGTTTCCTTTTGTCACATTTTCATTTTGTTTATTGTTTGTTTCCTTTATTCCCTTTTGATCACCCTTGTTTTTGACTCTTTATAACCTAATGGATAGGCACATGAAGATTGGGATTCTCTACCCTTAAGTTTCACTTAAAGATAGTCCCCAGACAAAGCCAGCTGTTATCCTGTAAAATTGACAAGGGCAATTTTATAGGTAACCATGCCAAAATTTCATTTTGGTCCCCTGAAAAGGTCTATTAACATTCAAAATGGCCTAAAGGTTCCCTTTCAGAAAATCAAGTTTTAAGAACTTAGCCTTTTTCAGCCTTTTTGAGCTGGGTGCAAAAATTGTTGTGGTAACATCAAGAAAAGTGCGCCCCTTTGGCACCCTAAAAGGAATGTCAACATGACAAGAGTTTTCCCTAAGGTGCTAAGAATTACATGCCAGCATCCTCAAACTTGCACCAAATAAATGTGCTTAAGGTGCGAAAATTGATGTGTCAACACAAAAGAATGTGCGCCCCCTTTTCTCCTTGGCGCTAAAAATGTTATGTTGACATCATCTTAAGTGCGCCATAGGCACTGAAACCTCCGTGTCGACACTTCACCAACCATGCCAAAGGTGGTTGGTGGTGTAATAAATGATAGGTTTTCTATATATATGTGCATTCAACCTATCATTTTCATGAATTAAAAATAAGAAAAGTATTTCCTCTGCACTTGTCAGTTATCCTCATCAGCCTCACGTGTCGTTCCTCGTGCTTGTGGATCCCACATCTGTCCTTCATCATTATATATATCCTGGTAAGTGGTTTCTACCCATCTTGTTGTTGTTTGTGGTTTTTATGTCAGGTTAGGTGATTAGGATTGTATGTTAAATACAATGAACCTAAAAAGAATTTAACAAACCAAATCAGCCTGCTGAAAACCCCTCTTCCCACTCCTTCCAGATCTGCAAATCTGGGAAGGCTCTGCCTCTAAATAAACCATCCTTTGTATCTGAGAAGGCTCTGCCTTGCTGCAAATCCCACCAACCCTCTCTTTGACACTTTGCAAAAATTAAAAAAGGAGAGAAAAGGGTCATGTAAAGGGAAAAGAGATCAGACAAAAAAGTAGTCTTTTCCTTTGGCGCGCTATCCTTTCATGTTGTAAACCCCACACTTGCCCCAAGTTACACTATCCCTATATGTGACATATTCTAAACCTGTGCTAGGTATAAGTACTTAACAAATCTCCTCAAGGCAGGCACGTCCCAATCAACAGTGACATTCGATGTTGTGTTCCCCAAATGTGCCCTTTATAAACCCTTTGGCGCATTAAGCTCCTATGCAACACATTCCGAAACCACGCCTTGGGCGCACTATAAAACCATGCAACATCATCTTTGGTAGTGCATAGTTAGCAATTTTAACAAGGCATCAATCCATGAACCTTAACACCAACACTGCATGTTGTGTGTTCTAAACCCGCACCCCACGCCTTTCTCTTTGGCGCTAAGATCTTTCATGCAACACTCTTGAAAAGTGTGCCCCTCTATAATCCTTTGTCATGGCTTTACCCATTTCAACACAGTTGCATATTTTTACATGTTGACATGCTAAAAAGTGTGCCTGGCCTATTTAAGCCCCTGCAACATGCTATAAACCTGCGCCTTGCGCCTTAAGGCTTATAATAGCTCATTTTCCATTTTATAAGATGTTATTATGAATAAAATGATGGATGACATGGATCTTCTATGTTGGACTTCTTTGATTATCCATGTAGAATGATAGTAGCTGCCATCCTCAAGCTCACACATGTCTTCATCAAGAAAGAAGCCAACTAAATCTAAAGGAAAAGCTAAGTTGACAGAGCAAGAAATGAAATACAAATATCAGAGAGTCAGGATGCCTGACTCACTTGTAGAGTGCAGTCTCGACATCAGAGACTCAGAGCTTGGGCACATAGATATGGATGAATTTCTGGGAAAGAACCACAAAGGATACCATTTGTCCATGGATGGACAAACTGGTAGGCAGCGGGCTACACTTTGCAGCTGGACTCCCAGTAAGTGCTATAAACAATGAGTTCATCATGATAGTGGCCCGTTGTTATAATAAAGACACAAGATGTGTCGAAGACAAAGAGGGAAAGGTGGTCATTAACCTCACAGCCTGGCACTTTGAAGTCATGTTAGGCATTCCTCACCATAGCTAGTATGTGGCAGTAAGGTGAAGACTGCATAAAGACTTGGACCAACAATGAGGACAAGTGCATGTAGATGATGAATGAGGTTTACCTGAAGAACAAAAAGGTGGTGAGCAGATGGCCACAGACCATCCACCACAGTGACTTCTTAGAGGAGCTAAGTGATACCATCACTTTCCTCAATAGAGTTTTCAGACTTCCTGATGCCCACTACTTTCACAAATGGATGCTCAGGTACTTAGAGACCATAAGCAAGAATGTGCCTGAGCAACATTTTGGCTAGGGAGAGATTATCAGTGATACTATCTCATAGCAACTCCAACAAGTTTCAATGACTGGGAGGTTCTATATGAACTCCTATGTCATATATGTCACTGCCTCAAAGAGAGAGTACCCGGGATTGATTCAAAGTGGGGTATGGCCTCAGGTTAAGATATATGAGTACTACTAGGAGCTAAGGCTTGAAGCCAGTATCACCTAGTTCAACAAGATCAATGATGCCTTCTTCTATGAGGTGATCTGCCTAATGAGGCCAAACATGAGACACGGTTGGACCAGCATGAGCGTGGTCACTGCCACAAAGAAGTGGGGGTTTGTTTACATAATTCCCCACCTTCACATATCTCAGAGCTGCCAACTTCCTAGGAGAACCAACAAGGTTGCCAAGGTATGTAGGGCCCAAGCTGATCCTTCTGGAGCTCTCAAGATAGCTAATTACATATCATGAAAAATGTATGAAAAGGAAGAAGGGTGGAACTCCTTTCCCCTAACGGTTGGTAGATCCTACGCCTCATTGGGTAAAGCCCAAGAAATGTATGTAGAGCTAGAATTTCTCAACTGAAGCATGATTTCCTAGCAAGGCCAACCTTCGACTGCCGGGCTTGCCTCCCAAGGAAAAATTGATCCCATCCATGTCCTAGAGATCGAGGACATATGGATAGATGTGAACCATGAAGTTGAAATTAGGTGAAAGGATCACTCTCGGTTGGCACTAGAAGAGATCATCCACTATGGAGTTGTCATCATCCCAAAAGATTTCCAAGAAACTGATCAAGAAATTGATTAGGTTTACCTTGACATGGATGGGGATGATTGGCTGTTTGCAAGCATCGATAGGACCAAGGCACCCAAGACCATAGAAGAAAGGGTCCAGCCCACATTTGTAAAACACACCGAACATTGGTGCAAATGAAATGGTCTCATCTACCTTGGGGTGGATTTCACTACTTCCCCTTAGGAAGAGCACCTCCAAAGCTAGATCACTTGCCAAAGGGCAAAGGAAAGGATGAAGTTGGAGAATCAAGCAAGCAAGAGAAATCTCCTGTTAGCCCTTCTTCTGCTTCAAATAAAATAGTGGAATTAGTGTCCCTAGGAAAGGAAGAAGTGGAAAATGTTCCAATGGACACATCCACTCAGGATGTTGTCACAGCTAAAACTGTGGAGGTACCCTTGATTCCCTCTTCTTCTCCTCTCCCTCCTCCTCCTTAGGTAACCACTCCTTTGGTTGTTTCTTCTCCTCTGTCTTCCTCCCTCCCACTTCTTCCATCTTTTCCTCCTGTGGATCTGTCTCCTGGTATTCCCTCCATCCAACTATAGATCCCTTCCATCTTCACCTCCTCCTCTCTTGTAGTGACTCTGAGCCCTGTAAACACTATTGCATCGGACTCTCTATTCATGTCACCACCAAGTGTTTCCACATTCTTCCCCGAGTTTGCTACATTTGATCCCCCTTTCACCCCCATTTCCTCTTCTTCTTCTGATCCCAATCCCCTAAGTCTTGGTTGGATCTCCGACCACCTGAGTCAACACAAGAGGAAAGTCCCCATTATAGCTATGGACTTCTCGTCATTCGACAAAGGGACCCAAGAAGCAAAAAGCATTAACTCACTTCTCAAAAAGTGCCTCAAGAGAAAGGGTCATGGAGATAGCCTATCTGGATCCCATAAAGAAGAAGGAAGATCTATCTCCTACAGACTTCACAGTGACTCAGTCACAATGGGAACATCATCCAAAAGCCTGCAAGGAGAAGCCTTGTCAGCTATTGATGCCCTCTGCAAGAAGCTTCAAGAGGCCAAAGAGGAGAAGAGAGTGCTCAAAGAATAGAACAAACATCTCCTCCAAGCTTTACAGAAGATGGGCAGAGCTCCTTCAGTAACTACTATAGAACCTGTTCAAGCTCCCAGCCAAGAAAAAATAGATGAATACATAAATATTGCTGAATAGGGTACAGTTGTGTCATCCTGGATTGAGAAGATCCTCCAGGATGGTCAGGTAATAATTGGTAGGTTCACGTTTGTACATCAAGATATAACTCGGGAAATAAAGAGCTACAAGCAGTAGCAAGCTCCCTTTCTGAGGAGTTGGATAACGCTAAGTTGTAGTAGGGAACATTCCAGACCATGGTCAACTATTCGGCTAATGACCTATTAAAGGTCGGCGTTATCGATCACCCGTGGGCACATTATAAAGCTCTCACTACTTTAGATTACCGGGTCGATCAAATGGAATTCATCCTGGAAAGAATTGAAAAATTCAAGGAAGAAGCCTTGGATGCACTACACAACATGGAGAAAATAGTTGCAAAGATGTCTCCTAGACTACTCAGTGCATCTTATGAGTTAAGAGAAGCAGATGACACATTTTAGCACTTCAAGGCTATTGTCTCTCAAGGTCTGGCGCACAAGAGGTCACTTTTGATCAAGAGTCCATCAACAACCTCTTAGCCTGCCGTGACTTTATAAGCTCTTTGATCGATGCAAACAAAGAGTACACTGATTTTCCCGACAAGCTCAAAAATGAGAAAGAGACTTGTGAAGTTATTCATGACCATTTCAAAGGTCCTAATCAATATCAACTTCAGAAGATAATCAGCAAGTTCACAGATTATTAGGCGCAGTGTCACATTGACTCTCTTGAGCCTCATCTAGAAGCTAAATTTGAGAGAGACGATGATGAATAGCTTCCTCTAGGATGGATTTTCCATTTTTGTAAAATATTTAAAAGCATGTTGGCACATGTGATGACATCATCCATGTTGCACCATGGGATGTTGCCATCCTAAAAATTTCCCCAAAGTCAACTTTTGACTT
Organism: Taxus wallichiana var. yunnanensis; assembly: GCA_018340775.1. Classification (NCBI taxonomy): domain Eukaryota; kingdom Viridiplantae; phylum Streptophyta; class Pinopsida; order Cupressales; family Taxaceae; genus Taxus; species Taxus wallichiana. Next base: position 481,785,798 of record CM031234.1, read on the forward strand.
TTAGATATTTTGTAAATAAGTGGTTGGTTTCTTTTTGTCTTCTTTTCTCCTCCTCCTTCTATAAATACTGGAATACTTGTTGTATTCTCGGGTGGACAGTTTTGTATGAAAATTAGAAGTGAGGAGAGAAAGACTTTGTACTTTCTTGTAACAGAAGAAAATATTAATACATACATTGAGACTTTGTGCTGAATTTATGTGTTATGTGCATTGGATCTCTCTTAAGTTAGATCTGTGTTCCTTTTCTATTGGATTCTTTCTTTCTTTTGTCATTTGTTCATCAGTATTGCTTTATTTGTTTATGCGAGTAAGTTTGGCTCTGTTTACTACCAGCCCAAAGCATAAACCTTCTGACCATTCTATCTTGGAATTCATTTCTTTTCTCCCTTCAGATCTATCCTTCCTCTGTTCTTCCCCTCTCACATTTCCATTCATCATTCGGAACTACCTCTACTGGGATGAGATCCCAAACCCCCTTGAAGGTAGAATATTGTAAGACTTACATAGGTTCCTGCTAGTAGAATAGCAATAAACCAGTTTCGCTTTCTTTGTCTCAAAGAGGGGTGATGCCTTGCACACCGTTGGCCTATTTCCCATGATCCGCCCATCGATGATTTTCAAACCAACATGTCTATAACTCAAAGAACCCCCTATAGTCATTTGAAGCTATCTAAGCTTTGAACTAAACCTCACAACTAGTGAGAGAAGCTATGCATTCTAGAAGTAATAAAAGAGCACACACAAGAAACACGCGAGGAAATAACTATGTATAAACAAACAATGTGCGAAGCACACTTGGAGGAATTGAAACTACTTAATATATACAACATGATGCAACTAAGCTAATGGAAGGGTTTGAGATAGATCTCGTTTCTTGGTATTTACAAAGACACACTTCCATCCAGGATGAGTTAACTCGAAAGAGTTAGCTTCTTTGTAGGACTTGATGATGTATGCACCACTCTAAAGTGCATCAAATTTTGAATGACGCCCTGGTTTAGCTCTGTTAGCATCCCATTTAAGAACCAGTCCCCAAATTTTAAAGTTTGAGGCCTAGCCTTTCTGTCAAACCATTTCTTTGTTTCTTATTGATGTTGTTCTAGTTTGATCATGGAAGAGTTTTGAGCTCTTCAAGATGAACCATCTTTTCCATCTTGATTTCTCTCTTATCTGCACCCTCAAATTCTAGCTGTTGGGCAAGTGCCAATGAATTTAGTTCTAGTGTCAAAGGTAGGGCAGCCTCCTTTCCATAGATAATCTTGTAAGGTGAAGCTCCTATTATGTTTTTTATTATGATTCTATCTACCCAGAGCACACGCAAGACCTTCGTATGCCACTTTCTTTGGATGATGTTCATTGTGTGCTTCATGATTGTGATCGAGTTTCTTATTTTGGATCTGCCTGATTTGTTTTCCGAGGGTAATAGTTAGAAAATGTTTTGAGGTAAATGCCCGATTTAGATCCCAATTAGTGATTTTATCAAAGAAGGAAGGCCTTTGCATTATCGAGATAATGGTTTGAGAGAACGCCAAACCTTATGACTAAAACTTCAAGAATGTCAAGGATGACTACCTCGGTTGATTCCTTAAGCGCAATAGTGTCTCTGTCGATTTGGTAAAGTAATCAGTAGTGCCAAAACCCATTTATGTCCAAAGGCTTGAAGGCAAATTGATCATGCCTATGAAGTCTACACCCCATTACGCAAAAGGATAATCGATTGGATTCCTTAGAGGGGAAGCACTTCCAATTTTTTTCTTTTGCAAAGAAAGTGCACTCCTTGCATTTTTGACCCACCTATGTGCATCTACAAATATGGTAGGCAAAAATATACATGCCTTTATGATCTTCATTGTTGTAGTTTTGGTAGAGAAGTGTCCACCAGAGAATCCATCGTGAAACTCTACTAACACTTTCTCGAGTCTACACATTGTTGATACATCTTAGTAGCATGCCATCTAGATTTATTTTGAAGATAAATCCATCAATCAAAACATAAGGGATAGATTGCAACCTCAGATGCCTTCTCTTTGCTTTGTTCAAACCGGGAGGGTACGCACCCTCGGAAAGGAATGTGATCATGTCCTTCATCTAGTCATGTGCGTTGGGGTCTATATTCTATTCATGTTCTACATGTGGGAGGTCTTCATCTAGAAATAATGAAGCCTCAGGTTCACTCTGTGCATCCTCAACAATCTGCTTGTAGAGTGCACTACCTCTTACCAGCTTTATGGCCTTAATAGTCACATCATATTCCATAATTTTTGTCACCCATAGCACTCTCTTCTCACTGATTTCTATGCCCATGATGAAGTCTCTAACAAATTAGTGGCAAACTAACACTTTGATGTGATTTGTGGTGAGTATGCTTTTGAATTTCTTGAGCGGGCACATGATGGCGAAGACCTCCTTCTTTGTATGACTGTATTTCAATTCATAATCCTTCAGCATCTAGCTGAGGAAGGCCATTGGATTTTCCATCCCTTGTTTTTTTCTGTGTTAGGATAGCAACAATGCTTACATCAACACCATAACCATAACGGTTGAAATCCTTTGAGTAATCTAGATTGATGAGTGTTGGCGCACAAGAAATCACTTTCTTGATCTTGTTGAAGCTTTCTCTTCCTTTTGTTATCCATCTAAAGGCTATGTCATTTTGAGCATGAGTGTGATGGGTCGAACTAGTCCTCCAAAGTTAGGGATAAAACACCTAACTTGAAGTTAATCTTATCAAGGAACAAGCTGTAAGGCCTTTTTGTGCACCAACAGGAAAGGGCTAGGATGGCTGAAATGCACTTTCGGGATCAATCACAATACCATCTTTCAAAATGACATGGCCCAAGAGCTTGCCATGACCCACCAAAAAATTGCACTTCTTGGGGTTAAGAGATACCCCAAATTTGTTGCATCTCTCAAAGACCTTTTCCAGGTGCGCCATGGGATCCACGCCTTGCTTTGAGAAGGTAGTAATATCATCCAGGTAAACCAAGAAGAACTCATTGATGTAACCTTTGAAGGTAATATCCATGGCATGCAGAAATGTTACGCCTACATTTGAAATACCAAAGGGAATTTTATGGTATGCAAATGTTCCACACCTGGTTGTAAATGTTTTTTTGAATTGATCCTCTTCCTTGACCAAGATCTGGTTAAAACTCAAATACCCATCTAGCATGGAGAATATTTGCGCACCAGCCATAGTCTGTAGAATCTTCTCCATTGAAGGAAAAGGATAATGATCCTTCAAAGATGCCTTATTCAAATCTTTGAAATCAACAAAAAGTCTGATTTCACCATTCTTCTTATGTAATAGAACCAGATTTGCAACCCAGGTAGAGTATTTGATAGGAAATATAATTTTTACCTCAATGAGTTTTGATAGTTCCTTTCTCATGAGGGGCTCTATCTTTGGATTGACTGGCTACTAATTTTGTTAGACGGGCTTGATACCAAGATCAAGGTCAATAGAGTGTTGAGCAACACTTGGATCAAAACCTTTGAGGTCTTAATACTACCACGAGAAAATGTCACCGTATTTTTTGAGAGAGATGAAGGCCTATTTTTCTTCATGCGTACAAGTCCTACTAAGAAGCGGCTCCTTTCCGCGTGTAATAGTAATGGAGGAGAAATCTTCTTACGTGGCAAGCATGTATCTTTATTTACCTTTGAACTCATCATCAGGGCTGAACATTTTCTCTATGGTGACCAGCCCTTTAGGCAACTTATTTTTCTTTAGTTGTATTACACATGGTCACCATAGCTAAAATGGAGGGTTAACTCAAGATCCTTAATGAGTCCTAAGGTGGTTACAATTGATCCATCAAGTTGTAGGAATCCTTTAGACAAAGGGCTATTTTTCAGACCTAAGACAACAGCTATCTTCTTAGGCATAACAAATGTACTAGCGCCTGAGTCAATCAAGTAGTTATGCACTAGGTGTTTTCCTATAATCAAGGACATATAAAAATTTGGGGTTTTAGCAACTTTACTTACTTTTTTCTCCTCTTCTTGGCATACTTTGATAGAAGTACGTGGATTCTACATAATTGGGTTAGCACACAGAATTTGTGCCAGAGCTACATACAATAGATCTCGCTAAGATGGAATGGTCAGGGCATCCCACATTGTGACATTTATGTTTGTATTCTTCATTTGGTCGACAATGTTGAATGGAATGCCCCCCACCTTGTGCATTTGGGTAACAACATCCCTTCTTGACTATTCAGGCATGGAAACCTAAATTTTAGCTAGAGCATAGGCCTAGCCTACCAAAGGATGGGCACGTGCTACTTCGAAGGGTATTTATGCGGGACCTCCTATATTAGGATTTGAACACTTTTGTTGTAAGAGATCTTGTTTGATTTTTTTCTTCCGAATATCTACTTGTGTTCTTTGGGAATATGGCTTATGTGCCTGAATCTAATATTATTTTCTTATATCTTTTATTTTCCACAACTTGGGCGTGCGGTCTATTTGTATCTTCTATAGCTTGGTTGATTACATAGAAGTCCTCCACACCAAAGAACATCAAATTTGTTTCAGAGGATCTTCTCGGTCTTTTACGGATTATCTACTTCATGGGCTCTTGTCGAGGGCTCATAGGATGAGGCATTCTAGATCATGAATGCCTAAGGCACACGTAGCATTAGCACAATGATATTGAATACGAGGCATCTTGCAAGGGAAGCACCATTTTGACTCTTGTGCCAAATTTTTCTAGACTAGAATAAGTACCTCGCTCATACATGGTGCTAGGAGAGAAGGTGTGGGAGGGAAAAATTTTAAGGGTAGATGTGCATTAGGCTATCACCTATCATTCTACTTGTTTGGGAACGTATCTTTGATTTCTATATTGATTACGCGCAAGGCTGATTCCCTTGGCCAGTGCCCGATTAGAATTGCCTCTAAGAGCTTACGCTGGTTTCTTTTCCAATTATATGATTTTGTTTGACAAATTTTTGATCACATTCTTCATTTCCTCATTTTCCTTTTGCTATGATGGAGAATAGGATGTTGAGGCAACCGATTTCATGCTCTACTCAAGAGTAGGAATAGAGGCTATAGAAGGTTGGGGTGCTTATGAAATTTTTTTGGAACAAGGGCATAGGCGGTCTTGGAGCCAACTTTCCCACCTAAATGAGACTATTTTCTACCCTTACCGTAATGCTATAAGCAAATGGTAAAGTCCTACCTCCCATAGATTAGATCATAATTAAAATATCACTATTGAGCACCTTCAGATAATAAAGGAAAGCATGTTGGGTTGTAGGTCTTACCACAAGAGGAATTTTGTCCCAAGTCTTTGAAATCTGATGTTGAAATCAATCATCTACTCATTGGGTGCCCTCCTTGTTGTTGTCAGTTGCTCCACCAAAGATAGGTGATCTAAAATGTCCTGAAAATAACTACATAGATCCGTTCCCATCTCATCCTAGGTACTAATAGATCCAAGTCTTAAACCTCTATATCACTTTGAATTTCTTTACCTTTGAAAGAGGTTGCAAGTAGCTTGACTGCTACATCATTATGTGTGATCAGATAGAGTGAACACACATTTGCTACATCCTAGATATGATCCTGAGGGGTGACTTGATTCTCACTAGTAAAGTAAGAATAATACTTGATTACGCCATTTGGCATATCATGTTGCACATGGTGTAGGAGTAAGGAACTCCCTCAATCAAAGTTTGCAAAGCTTATTAATGTAGGAGGTTTCTAATTCACCATTGCAGGGTGCGCAAGTTGAGTGTTTTGAGGAGTTGAGTGGGAATGGCATCTTTGGAGATAGAGATGCGCATGTGGGATTTCTTGAATGAACTCTTCTCAGGGATAGCTGGAGGTATTCAAAAGAATATTCAGCTACTGCACTTTTCCTTGTGTGTACTTTTCTCATGAAAGGCACTCAGGAATACTAAAACAAAGATTTCAAAATAGTGGGATTCACCGGATGTGTTTCAAATGAGCTACTAAAGGTGAAACACTAAGTTCACACACCGAACTTAGAGTTATGAAATTTGAGCTTTCAATACTATTCCCACCGGGTATTCTAGAAACTCGTTGGTTTCTCAAACGTGCACCCACATCTCGGATCTTGAAAGGGCCAAGGTGTTTGAGACCACAATGAAACCTTCCCCAAGTTGTGGGACCTTGCAAGCTTGGAACGGATCTCTCGGAGAAGGCCGGTTCTCGTATCTATTTCTCGCTACTACTATTACTCCTAGTGCTAAAAGGGAAAACTATAAGAATGCCAATGGACTAGGGAAAGAAGGATAACATGAAGTAAACTACACTTAAAGGAAATATCACTAGAAAATAGGGGTGAAAACTATCTTTTCTATGCAAGAATGATAGGGAATGTGTGAAAGGAGGCTAGGCACAAGTAGCACAAAGTGAAATACGCATTCACCGGATCATTCTCATGGAAGCAGAACCAAGTATGGAACTACAGGGGACCTAAAATAGCACAACAATACATAATGCAAGAGAAGAGGCAAGAAGAAGGAATGCAAACACATTAGGACAGAGAATAGTCACAAAATGATGCTTCTATTACTTCCAAAAATGCACAAAACTATTACAATGATAAGGAGGCCGATATCCACATGCAAGAGCCAAACATGGAGGTCTACAACTCAAAATATAGAAAATATGGAGTCCTTAGCAACATGCGTAAGGATCTAGAGTGTCTAACCCTTTACAATGATCTTTTACCCCTCCTTTATAGATTCATCCCGAGGGGAAGAAGGAGAGAGAGAAGTGGGAAAAAATAATTCAAAGCTCAACCACCATCATTAATGCCTCCTATAAATCTACCCCAAATCTATCGTGTCTACATCAATTACTTGTTTGGCACCTCAAAGGAGGAGGAACGGTGGATCAGATCAAATCTGATATGGTTGTTGGGGGAAAATAGATCCTGCTTTTAATGGCATGAAGGTGTTTCTTCTTTTTCCACCTAACCTCTCTAAAATTAAAGTTTCAGATCTCCACGGTATAGACGAGGCTAAGCTCTTTCGAATGGTGCCAATTTTTTTAGATTTTGAGCACCGAGTCAAAAATATACTCATTTGAAATTTGAATTAGGTCCGTACAAAAAGGTGGGAACCAACTACCAAAACGGGCCTCCTTTTAAAACCAGACACATAGAGGTTGACACATGTCTAAGGGCAGCCTTTGTATTTAGCTTTTTAATTTACGTCGGGTGACACATGGCTTCTTCCACAACTCACTTAGTGCTTTGACTATTCAACCCCAACCCTATCCTTTTATTAAACTAGATGCATGGAGGCTTCGCGCTCATTTAAAACCCGCTCAGTATTTTTCCTTTGAAGGAGCATCAGGTTGCCACATGGAAAGAAGGTGAATGCAAGGAAGAACTAGAAGAAAGAGGAAAAGAGGGGCACACATGAGAGGAAGGTATACTTACTGAAGGTAAGTATGAAAACAAGGCATGGGAATTCAACTAAAGGATGGTGTGTAGAGGGAGAAAGAAAAGAGGACGCTTGAAAGAATTGTGTCTGGGTAAGCACGCAAGAGGAATGTCAAGGACTTAGTTGATTGGAAGGTAAGTCTACACAGGTGTGCACAAGGAGTGCATGATGGGATAGGAGAGAAGTTAGGAATGTAGGAGGAAGGCATGTAAGGGAAAATGGAAGGAGATAGAATAATGTGAAAGGGAGCAAGAAGGCACGTAGAAGGACCGAAACTATGCCAAGGTGTCTTTAAAAGAATAATCTTGAGCACGCGTAATCTAAAATGTGAAAGACTAGAGTTAGGATGAAAATATAAGTTATCTAGATAGTTAGGATAGTTATTTGGATAACAATAACAAGTTGGATGTTCTTGTAGATGAGGAGCGTTAGGACGCCCATAACTATGAGGTGATAATGGGAGTTTTCCAACAAGGAATGTATTTTCAAGTGCATACTCACCTAAACCTTTATGAGAGAATGTAACATTAGGTGACACCTTAGATGTAGATGCTTCAGAGGAAGGTGTCGAAGCATGAGGGCTCAATAGTATATCTAGGTCAATACGGTTAGCAACATTAGGAGTTGGGCTAGCTTCGATTGTGTTATCTATAGTTATGTGGAAACCTTATGCGTTGATGGAAAGTGGAACGTATGACATGTATTGCATGTATCCGAGGTCTACCGAGGTTCGATCCTAATCCTACTCTTAAGCGCCGGGAGATAGGGATAGAAATGCAAAAATTGAAACTAATTAAAGATGGTGATGCACCAAAAGGAGTGGTGAAACATATTTTTCATGCAAATAAACACAGACCAAAGTTCACAACATAAAACATACACAGACTGATCAGATATAATTCATGATTTGAAATGAAGCAAATAATACAAACAAAGGACTGAAAACCATTCACAGAGCTTGCATTATCATTTCCAGTGTCAAAATCACTGCATTACAACCTTAGAGAGGTAAAAGCTCATATACAATCCTTTGGAGAGGTTCGATTCTTGTATCAATCACTTGCTGGAGGTGAAAGAAGAACTCTGCTATGTCAAAATTGTTCCCCCCTAGAAATGAGCCAAATCTGGCTTTTTACATTGCATGGGTCGAGCCCAGGGGACAGAAAACATACAGAAACATGGGAACCCATCCCTCCTTGACTGCAGATGCATTAAAATGGCATGGGGGACCTTACAAACCCATACCCTATCATTTTGACCAGATTACAGGAGAATGCGACCCATTCTGCATTAAATCTGGTCACTGAAATGTCACTTCCGGCCATGAACATGTGTCAGAGCCATTTCTTGATTTTCTCTCTCTAGACTACACCAAAATTCAATATTAACCCGAAATCATGTAGAGAATTTCATGAGCTTTCCGTTGATATAAAGAACGTGCAAATCTGAGCTCTGAATCGAAAGATATGTCGATCTGAAGATCTAGGGCACAAAACAGGTGAAAACGGATTTTTAAATTTCTTCCTGCGCTCTGCCACCTGGATGACACGTGGCATGCATTGATTGGTCACGTGATTCTCTCTCCTTCCCTACTTCATTGGACACGTGTCCTCTTTTTATTGGCTCGGGTTAGTGCTTGAAACCTCACCCTCTGACCTTTTGGACTTTTCTCCTTGTGACACATGTCATGATTTGGTTGGTCCGTGGTCTACCGGCTCTTCGCGCCCTTCACGTCTTTCTGTCCCGGATGTCCCAAACTGTTTGGGACAAAAACTCCCAAACCACCCGAAATGGGCTTCCTTGTCCCTCATCTACCGGTGACACGTGTCATGATCTGATTGGCCCTCGGGTTTCTCGGCTATCCGCGTCCCACGCGTCCATTTGTCCCAACTGTCCCAGTGCTGAAGTTCCTCGTTTCGGCCGAACCGGCCGGTTCACGTCCTTCACGTCCATTTTTCCCGGATGTCCCTTTGCTTCGTGAGCCGCCTGGAGGCTTTTTGGCTGATCCGTGCCTTGATGTCCCAACTGTCCCAAAGGCGGCCTGGAGTAGGACTTAGCCAATTTCATGATTTTTTCCTGAATCGACCTACTTGCTTGGAACTGAAAACTCTGATGCATGTTATCGAAATTTACCCTGGGGGGTGAACTTTGGATAACAATTTGGTGAATTTTCGGGGTCATCTACCTGCTAGGTGAAAAGATCGGTAGCCAGAAGCAGTCCATTGGGCATGGAGTTATCAAATATTCTGTTCAGAACCCAACTGACTCAGAATGTGTAAGGAGGAAGATGGAATGTCACCTGATGAAAGCAAGGACTGCCAAACATCTCCATGGACAGCAAGCTGTGCCAAAGCACTTAGGGAAAACAAAAATAACCTACAGTAAAACAATGTGCACAAGCACTTGGAGGAAAGAAAATCTAATCTAATATTTACAGAGGTAGTGAAATTTCCTCTAGAAGTAGCGCTTGAGATAGATTTCATTGACTGGAATCTGCAGTTCTTCACCATCCAACGAGGCCAGTTGGAAAGCATTGATGTTCTTGCACTTTGTGACCATATATGGGCCACTCTAAATGGCATCAAATTTTGAATGCCTTCCCGGTTTTGTTCTATCCACATCCCATTTCAACACTAGATCTCCAACTTGAAAAAATCTATCCTTGGCCTTTCTATCAAAGGTCTTCTTGATCAAAGCTTGATCCTTTTCCATTGCTTGGGATGCCTCGATTTCGATCTCTTGCAGCTCCATCAACTCTACATACCTCACCTCCATGGGCTCAAATTCAAGCAACTCCATCTGCTTCATGAGTTCCGGTGTTGGAAACTCCAAGTGACATGGGCAAGGTTGCCTCTCTTCCATAGACAAGCCTAAATGGAGAGTTACCTCGTGGATATTTTGGGAGTGATCCTATCAGCCCATAAGGTTGATTTCAGTTTGGTATGCCAAGACCTCGATTCTCATCAAGAGTCCTCCTAATGATCCTCAACAAGTTCTTGTTTGTAGACTTGGCCTCGGCCATTACCTTGAGGGTAATAGTTTGATGAAGTGCTTAGGTAAATACCGTTCTTAACAGCCCACTCGGTTACCTTAGATCCAATGAATGCCAATGCATTATCGAGATTATTGTAGCAAGTACAACGAATCTAGTTGTTATCCCCTCATAAAAGTCTAAGATGCTAGACTCATTCTCCTCTTTGAGTGCTACTGCTTCTGTCCATTTGGTGAAGTAGTCTGTGGCTGTCAAAATCCATTTGTGCCCTTGGCTTGAATTGGGATTAATGACTCCAATGAAGTCCAAACCCCATTGCATGAATGGTTGGTCAACTGAGATTGGATGCAATGGGAGGGCAGCAAGTCTCTCTTTTCTTGTGAATAATGCACAATTCTTACACCTCTTGATCCATGCATAACAATCACTAAAGATTTTAGGCCAATAATAACCAACCTTCATGATTTTTAGAGCTATCACTCTTGGTGCGAAATGGCCACTAGCTGGTCCACTATGAAACTCTTCCAACACCCTTTGAATTTGATTTGTGCTAATGCATCTCAGCAGCACTCCATTCACATCTTTCTTGAACAAAACTCCATCAACAATGGCATACGGGACAGCCTACAATCTGAAGTGTCTCCTCCGGGTCTTGTTCATCTCTCGGAGGGCATAGGCCTATGCCTAGGAAGTGCATAATACCTTGGGTCTAGCAAGGAGTCGGGGCAGCATTGTCTTCTTCTTGCACGCTCGATCGGCTCATGGCTGTCTTGGATTGTCAAAATAGTTTCTTCTTTGTTGCATACTTCTTTTGCTTCCCTAAAACCAGCCTGCTCACACAATCCTTTCCCTCTTACCAGCTTGGTGATCTTGATCTCAATGTCATACTCCATGACACAGGTGATCCAACCTGCCCTTTTCTCATTCAAATCCTTGTTGAGGAGGAAGTCCTTAACCCCAGCATGTGAGACCAACAGTTGAATCTTATTGTTTGAGACCAAATGTCTGAACTTCTTCAAGCTCCTGATGACAGCAAGGACATGCTTTTCGATGAAAGAATACTTTATTTCGTAATCTTCCAAGGTTTGGCTGAAGAATGCTATGGGCTGTTCTAAACCTTCTCTATTCAGCTGTGTTAAGATAGCTGAGATTGTGTCTGATCCTCCAAACGCATACAACATGAAGTCCTTTGAAAAGTCTGGGTTGATAAGAGTTGGAGCTTGTGATATTGCATGCTTGATGCTTTCAAAACTCTCTTTGCCTTCTGTTGTCCATTTGAATGCCAGACTCTTCTTCAACATCATTGTTAGAGGCTTCACAAGAGTGGAAAAATTAGGCACAAATCTGCGAGACAAAGTTTATCCTTCCTAAGAAGCTTTGAAGAGATTTCTTGTGGTGTGGCAATGGGAGCGTTCGGATGGCTTCAACCCTTTCAGGATCAATTATTAGCCCTTCCCTAGAGACAATGTGGCCCAACAATTTGCCCTCATGTGCCAAGAATATACACTTCTTTGGATTCAACGACATACACCTCTGAAACACTTATCCGAGGTGAAAGAGATGGTCTGTTGCATTCTTCAAGAAGACAGTGATATCATCTAGGTATACCAGCACTATATTGTTGATTAAGCCTTTGAATGCCATATCCATAGCTCGCTGAAATGTTGCTCCGGCATTTGATAGGCCAAATGGCATCTTCTTGTAGGCATAGGTGCCCCATTTGGTGGTGAAAGCCATCTTGAATTGATCTTCTTCCTTCACCATTATCTGATTATAGCCTGAGTATCCATCAAGTAGTGAGAACCTTTCTGAACCAGCTACAACTTGCAATATTTGCTCCATGGAAGGGAGTGGGTAATGGTCCTTGAGGGAGGCTCTGTTCAAGTCTCTGAAGTCAACACACAGTCTGATTTCTCCATTTCTTTTTCTCACTGGCACCAAGTTTGCAACCCAACTTGAGTGTTTGATGGGGAAGATGATATCGGCCTCAATCAACTTGCTTAACTCTTTTCTCATGAGAGTTTCAATATGGGGATTCACCGGCCTTTGCTTTTACCTAATAGGCTTAGATTTTGGATCCAACTCAATAGTATGTTGTGCCACTTTGGGTTGAAACCTCTTAGATCTTTGTAAGTCCAAGCAAAGATATCTGGGAACTCTTGACAAAGTGAACAAAGTTAGATTTCTCTTGTGAGGTACTTACTTTACCAATCTGTAATGTTTTTCCTTCTTCCACTAAAATAGGCTCGAATCTTCACCCTTCACTTGAATGTTTTCTTTCTCCTTCCGAATTGATCATTCGGGTTGAAGATTGACTCCAAGGTTATGAGGCCTTTTGGTAATTTGTTAGTCCTCAGCTGCACCACTTGGTCACCATATTGCTGATGCAGCTTGTCTTGATTTCTGGCGGAGAACTCAGCTTCTTCTTGTAGGAAATTAACAATTTGCTGATCATTCTCGAAGACTTGCCAACTTGTGTTGTTATCTGGAACAGTTGGTCTCACAACCACTTTGATATGAGGCTGAGGTTTTTTACTTTTGATATTTTCTACAACGTCAAATGCAGCCCCAATTGCTGCAAGTCTGTCAGCGGCTTCATTCCTTTTTCTTGGGATGGAATTGATGCTAAAAGCTTCAAGATCTTCAATAAGATCCCATACCTAATTTTTGTAGCACTTGAGCAGATCATTTTTTGTAGCATTTTTTCCTTTGACTTGGTTTACGACCAGCTCACTATCACCAAATACTTGTAAATTCCTGATGCCTTTCTTCATTGCCTAGTGCAGTCCATGAATTAAGGCTTCATACTCAGCTGTATTGTTTGAACAGGAAAACTGGAAATGGAAGGCTGAGTAATACCTTATACCGTGCGGTGAAATGAGCATAGCTCCTCCTCTTGCACCTTGTCTACTCCTTGACCCATCAAAGACCAATTGCCATACTTCATTCTTGTCCTTATGATCTGGCTTGGTGATGCTGGGGAGAGGTTGATCCTCTTCATGTAAACAATAAACCCCTAGCTCAGATTCTTCTATTTCTTGATAGGGATCAAAAGCATTCACCTTGCTTGCCCATTCATCAAGAGTCAAATCTGGGATGCTTCCAACTTTGGTGTCGGCTTCATCTATGTTTGGATAATCTTCTTGATCAAATGCTGAGCAATTGGCATTGATTTGGCTTGGAGTATGAGGCTCAATATGAAATTTTACAATTGGTTCAGATCTGATTATGACCTTAGTACCATATCTTGTTCTAAACAACATGTGTGACCAATCAGCAGATAAGTAGCCTCCAATTTTGGCTGTGAAATCCCTTGATAAACATAGGGAAAAGAGTGGTGGCAAATCTATCACTGACACATCTTGTAAAACGGTAATGTTGGGGCATGCATGCAAGGTAAGATTCAAACCTTTAATTACTCCCACGGTTTCTACTGCTGTCCCATCCAACCGCACTACCCCTTTAGATATTACTTCATATTGGAGACCAAATAATCAGCTATTTGCTTGGGCATCACCGAGCTACTTGCCCCGGAATCAATCATGCAATTGTGTACTAGTTTATCTCCAATGATTAATGAAACATAGAAAGGAGGGGGCTTAAAAATTTTACCTTGTTGTCCTCCACGACTTCCTTCAGGATGGGCAGCATTTGTAAGCACTTTGTCTTGCATTTGAACCTGCTGATTCGAAGTTGGCCAATTCTTCATGGCAGCTTGCAGCAGATCTCTTTGGCCTGGGATAGATAGGGATTCCCACATTGATATGTTGACGTTAGTCTTCTTCATCTATTCAATGATACTGAATGGTGATGAAGGATCTCTCTGTTGTCCCTTGATTTGCACATTTACTCCTTGCACGTGGGCAGCAACAGCTGGCATTTGAGTTGGCCTAGGGGCTGTTCTTGGCTATCCTTGTGCATTTGAAACTGGACTTTACTTGCTAATCATTTGTGGAGCCATGGAAGGTTGTGGATTGGCTGGGGCTAATGGCTATTCTTCACCCAAGTTTCTCCTCTTTGACCTTGTGTTGGCTGCAACACCTTGAGAAACTACCTGATTCATGCCACATAAATACTCTGCTTGCCAGTTTACCAATGTGGTGTCATTTGGGGCTTATTGTTGTTGGAATGTTTCTTGTTGTTGGATGTTTCCTTGACTGCCCTCACCCTCCACACCAGTAGTTGTCACCATCAATGCTTGATTGAGAGCACCATTGAAACACATGGATTAGTTATGAGGCTCGTTGCATGGAAAGCACCAATCATATTCTTGGGCCATGTTATTTTGGACTGGCACTAATGCTTTAGAAGTAGATACGACATTGGGGTTATAGGGTTGAAATGGTCTATTAGCGGGAGGCCTTACTTGGCTTTGATTTTGATTTGTAGCCTGATTTGGTGACCTATTTTGTTGGTATGGGGGCCTAGCTGCAGTGCGTGCTTGAGGCGATATGGTCTAGCACTTTGAGCTTGCTTTGTCTTTTGATAGTAACCAGCTCATTTCCCAAATTTTACAACTGTTTCATGACCTCTTGGATTTCATTTGAAGCACTAGAGGATAAAGTAGAAGTTTCACTTGAACTTTGATTTCTAGGGGTGGGAACAGGAGCCAAAGTGGGTGCTTGACTAGTGCTTGGATTTTCTAAGTTTGGATACAAGGGCATGGGAGGCCTAAGAGCCAATTTACCAACTTGAATAAGACAGCTGCTCTAATGGCAATGTTATAAGCAAGTAAGGTTTTACCTCCCATAGATTGAATTAACATAGAAATATCGAATTCAAAGATTTAAGGTAATATATAAAAGTACCTTCATTGCGTTGGCCTAATCGCCACTGGAATCCTATCCCAAGACCTTTGAAATCTGAAGTCAAGTCGATCGGCTACTCATTGGGGGCTCTCTTGATAGTTTTCAGCCGCTCCAAAAGAGACAAGTTGTCTCCCTTCTCTCCAAATTGCTCGTGAAGTGCAATACACACGATTGATTCCAATTTGTGATAGAACCACCTCAAGGCTCCTAAACCATTGTAATGCTTTACCCTTGAAGGAAGATGCCAAGAACTCGACATGACCACTCACATTTCATTTATTTCATGGATTGCACAAAGGTTAGCAATATCTTTAACATGATCACCTGGAGTAGTCTGATTTTCTCCAGTGAAGTAGGGAATGTTCTTCAAGGCTGCAATAGGAACTAGATGTTGTGCATTGAGAGCAAGTGGGCTGCTGCCTGTGAAGTTGACATAGGGGTTGTTCTGAGCCATTCTAATTGGTCTTAAAACCCTTGTTGACTGAATGAAAGGCCTACCAGGTGGAGGAGTTGAGAGAGTTCTATTTGGTAGAGATGGAGACCTTCGAATCCTTCTTCCTCTTTAACTTCTTCTTGGAGATAATTACAGGTATTCAAACAACACTTCTTCTTCTCCAACTCTTGACCTTGTGGTGATTCTTCTCATGATTTTTCGGCCTGCGCACTTGCTGAAACCAGATTGATTCTTCCCCTTGGAGTCGCGGATATGCAAATAATAGCTCTTATAAGCAAGGAAACTACAGCATATGCATATCAACTTTGCTGCAATAAAAATGAGACCTCTAGTCTCCCACCTAGCGTGCCAAAACCAGCTGTTGTTGTAGACTCACATCACCCCCGGATGTAGATCGGGCTTCTTGGGTGATCACTCTAGCATCCAAAGTGTGATTGCACAACATGGAAACCTCTCTCCAAGTGTGGGGAATTGTGAAACCGAGAGAGGAATCTCCAGTTAGAGGTGGTTCCTCAAACTCCTCTCGATTTAGATCTATATTTTGCAAAACTACAGAGGTTCGAGATCCTAATCCTACTCTAAACTGCCAGGAGATAGGGATAGAAATGCAAAAATTGAAACTAACTAAAGATGGTGATGTACCAAAAGGAGTGGTGAAACATATTTGTCATGCAAATAAACATAGACCAAAGTTCACAACATAAAAACATCACGCAGATCGATAAGATATAATTCAGATTTGAAATGAAGCAAATAATACAAACAAAGGACTGAAAACCATTCACAGAGCTTGCATTATCATTTCCAGTGTCAAAATCACTGCATTACAACCTCAGAGAGGTAAAAACTATTACAATCCTTTGGAGAGGTTTGATTCTTGTATCAATCACTTGCTGGAGGTGAAAGAAGAACTCTGCTATGTCAAAATTGTTCCCCTAGAAATGAGCCAAATCTGGCTTTTACATTGCATGGGTCGAGCCCAGGGGACAGAAAACATACGAAACATGGGAACCCATCCCTCCTTGACTGCAGATGCATTAAAATGGCATGGGGGACCTTAAAAACCCATACCCTATCATTTTGACCGGATTACAAGAGAATGCGAACCATTATGCATTAAATCTGGTCGCTGAAATGTCACTTTTGGCCATGAACACGTGTCAGAGATGTTTCTCAATTTTCTCTCTCCATACTACACCAAAATTCAAGATTAACCCCAAAATCATGTAGAGAATTTCATGAGATTTCCGTTGATATAAATAACGTGCAAATCTGAGCTCTGAATCGAAAGATATGTCGATCTGAAGATCTAGGGCACAAAACAGGCAAAAATGGATTTTTAAATTTCTTCCGCGCTCTGCCACCTGGATGACACGTGGCATGCATTGATTGGTTTCATGATTCTCTCTCCTTCCCTACTTCATTGGACACATGTCATCTTTTTATTGGCTCGGGTCAGTGCTTGAAACCTCACCCGCCGACCTTTTGGAATTTTCTCCTTGTGTCACATGTCATGATTTGGTTGGTCTGTGGGTCTCGGCTCTTCATGCCCTTCGTGTCTTTTCTGTCCGGATGTCCAATAAAATATTTGGGACAAAAACTCCCGAACCACCCGAAATGGTCTTCCTTGTCCCTCATCTTCCGGTGACATGTGTCATGATCTGATTGGCCCTCGGGTTTCTCAGTTATCCGCGCCCACGCGTCCTTTGCGTCCATTTGTCCCAATTGCCCCAATCTTATGAAGTTCCTCGTTTCGGCCGAACCGGCCGGTTCGCGTCCTTCGCATCCATTTGTCTCGGATGTCCCTTTGCTTCACGGGCCACCTGGAGGCTTTTCGGCCGATCCACGCCTTGATGTCCCAACTGTCCCAAAGGCGGCCTGGAGTAGGACTTAGCCAATTTCGTGATTTTTTCCTGAATCGACTTGCTTTCTTAGAACTAAAAACTCTGATGCATGTTATCGAAATTTACCCTGGTGGGGTGAACTTTGGATAACAGGTAATTCCTCAATAAATGAGATAATTGAACTAACATCAGCATTATTGGTAGAAGGATGTTTGTCAAGTATTTTTATTATCACTACCATGTTTGGGAAATGAGTTTGAGAAAACCTTAAGCTTTTCGTTGGGTGTCTTATTTGGTGATGATTATTCAACAGTGATATCACCACTATCAATGAGATCTTGGACAAAGTGGCGTAAGAAAAATCATCGATCAATCGGGTGACCATCAATGTAATGAAAATAACAATAAATACTAGCCTTGTACCAAGTAGGCTTAGGTTCTCCCTCAACCCAAGGTCTAGTGATGGGATAAGTAACCATGTTTACATTAATGAGTTGTTGAAGGATAGTTGATAGAGGTTCTCCCAAAGGAGTGAAATGATGTCATTTAGAATCAAGAGAGGATGAAAACTATTTGCTAGTAACAACAAGAGGTTGTTTACCTTTGTTTGCTCTAGTCTTAGTGTTTGGGACATTATGGACATTGTGGTTGTCTGTAATACAATCATTAACCATACTACAATTATGGTTAACATGTTTATATTTGTCTTTGTGAGAGCTATTAGAATGGTTACTATGTTTCCCATTATCTTTTGAATGAGGTTTAATCAAACCTTTTGTAATAAGGGTTCTCTCAATCTACGATCCTTTCTCAATAAATTATATGAAATTATTAAGGAAATGAATTTTCATGTGAAAGGATATCTCACTATTGAGATTGGGTACAAAGATGCTCATGAGCTTCTTCTCAGGCATGGAGAATGGGAAATGGATAGAAATCCCACACCATATTTTAGGAATTGTATGAAGGTTTCATTTGTTTGTTGTTTGGAATTACAAAATTCCATCATTGTAATTTTAGACTCTATGTTGAATGAGAAATGTTTGATGAACTTATTTGAGAGGTCCATGAAAATTTTTACAGAGCCCTTGGGGAGAAGTAGGAACCAGTCCAAGGCTTGTCTTCCTAGACTTTGTGGAAAAAAACACATTAATTAGACATCATTATAGGCAACCTCTTGGAAATCCATATAAAACTCCCTAATATTCTCTCTAGGGTCACTCTTGCCTTGTATTTGTCAAATTTGGGCATCTCAAAATATTTTGGAAAAGGAACACGTAAAATGTCCTTATCGAATGGGTAAGGACACATTTCTTCAAAGATGAATTGTTTTCCTTGATGTTTCATACTAGAGATGGTATCCTTCATCATTTTCCATTCTTGGGAAAATGGTGAGTTGTTCTATAAGAAAGATAAGGAGCCATCACTTGTAGATTTATTGTTATCTTTGGTGTGCATGGTATGACTCTTAAATGAAGCATCACTAGATTTATTGGTGCCTCCTTGTCATGGGATTCATTGGTGACTTTGGAATTTAAAATAGCAAGTTGTTTAGCCATGTCATTAATTTGATTCATGAGGGCTTGAGTAGTATTAGTGTATGAATCAGTTGATTTTACTTTGTTCTTTTCATCATAATTTTCTTTGTGTGATTCATTACCATTGGTGTTATTCAAGGTGGACTTGTTTTGATCATCATTATTTGTGTGACTAGGTCCTGCCTCATCATCATTTTTTGTCGAAATGAAAGGTTCACCCTTATTAATTGGTGGTTTGCCAAGTAATGTTTGTAAACTAGCTTCATTGAAGTCGAGGGTAATTTTTCTCCCATCTTAAGGAGACGAAGAAAAATAGTATTTATTCATACATAAAATATTTTCAACGCAATATTGTTCTTCGAGAGATATGTCATTATGATCATCCTAAGATTTTTGGTCATTATCAATATCAAAATTTCCAAAAGGACTATAATCTCTTTGTCGTGTTCCCACAATTTTTAAAAGAGGGAGGGAGAAAAATAATATGCGAAAGATAACTCAACCCACAACAAAATGAATGCAACAATGTAAGAGAGGTGTTTGATTGATTTTGATAATTACTTTTCCCTTAACAAAGTGAATGCTAAGATGGGAAAGAGGTTTGGAAGATATGAGTGATGCAACCCTTAACAAAGTGAATGTCAAGATGGAAGCATGTGAAATTGTTTGATAAACGTGGCCCTTGACAAAGTGAATGCTAAGATGAAGAGAGGCACGATGTGATGAAGGTTCTCATCCTCTAAAAAAGTTAATGCTAGAATTGAGGAGGGTTATAATGACAAAAGTTTGAATGTGTTCAACCTATAACAATTTGAATGCTAGAGTGAAGAAATAAGGATAGATTGATTGTAAATGCACTCTACCACCTAGCAAAACTGAATGCTAAATGGGAAGAGGGTGTGAAAAAATGAATCAAATTTTGTGTGATGTGCTCAACCCTTAACAAGAATTAGTTAAGAAGGAAGAGGCTAATGAAGATATAAGACTCAAATAATGAAAATGGAAGTGTTGAAAAGAAGATATGATGAAGAAAGAAAGCATATTTAGTTTAACAATGATGTTATCCAACTAAAGGTCATAAGAGGAGAATGAAAATGAAATGTGATGAAATAATCTATGAAAACTGGAACACAACACCGATAAGATGTGAATTGTAAGATGAAAGTGCTTAAGTGAGGACGTGGATATCCACAACTCAAGACGTGATGTCGAAAAGAAGATGAAAATTAAACGTTGGGAAATACAATCCAAATGTTTAAGTTGTGAATGAAATGAGAGATGAACTCAAAAGGAGGTGAATAATAAAGATAGAAGAATTTGATAATCACGAAAGGGGAAGAACCAAATAAGTGAATGAAAAATCCAAATGAGTGAAAGAAGATCAAATGGAGAAGACAATGAATATGAAAAGAAGAGAGAATTAAAATAATGAAAAAGAGATGAAAGTTCCAAAAAGGGGAAAATTGAGGGTAAAATGAAGGTTAGTGAATGATTGACAATGAGAAGAAAAGAAGACAAGAATGAAAGTAGAATTGAAACAAGGATTCTTTGGGAAAAAGTGAGTGTGGAACACTATGACAAAAAAGAAACAAAAACAAAAGAAGAGAGCCGAAAATAAGGGAATTTTTTTTTGAATGTTTGATTGTGGCCTCTACCTTAGATTGGCTTGGACAATGTTTGGATTCCTGGGTGGCTCTCTCAACTAGGTGTCAGTAAAATATCTAAGTGAGTATGACGCTATTACTAGCTGGCGGCTTTACTTCACCCCCTTTGAAACCCTGAGAAAATACCTTTCTTAGAATGAATCACATTGGGGTCACCACTATGGATATTCCGTGACTCTAACTCACAAAGGCTTTACTAGTTAGGTAGGAGAAAAGGTTCTGTTTCGTCCACCAGTTCCCTAAAGGCGTAGAATACTTTTGGGTTCCTAGAACCACCCCCTTTGTTGTAGTTTAAGGCTTATGCCAAGGTAATTATGTTCTAGTTAAGTAGTCAAGTTGTAGCTCTTAACCGAACCTGTAAATCAAGAGTTTTCAATGTGGTGTTTTTTTATCTTATAATTTAGGTGTGGTATGGATCAATTCCTTTGGAAACCTGTAGTTAGTAGTTTTTAATGGTTTAACCACCTTGTGTGAGAGCGGGTCATGCAAACAATGATTAGAAAGTATTCCGGAATGAGGTAAAACAAACAAAACAAAATAGGCAAGACAACATAAGTGAACCCACATTTTTTATTTCTAAGATCACTTAAAAAGAACGAGGAAAGAGCATACATGTGGGTTGGCTTTGGCTAAGTGAAGTGTTAATTCCCAAAAAAAAAAAAGAAATGGGACATGGATGGTGCTAATTTTCCTTATAGTTTTGGATACATATTTTACACAAATCATTACATGTCGCATGGATGTTTGGCACTATACCTATTACTAGTCCCACAATATATCTTGGGGAATATACTTTCGTATACATATTGGGTGTTATCGTTTCAATTTATACTAGTTCTTATTCTTATCAGAACACTACTATATGAGATCATACATGAATTTGACATAAATTTTATCTTTCTAACATAATAATGGGTTCTTCATGTACATCATTTTCTTTACAGGTCTATTTTCCACCATGGTTGTCTACTACTTTGTTTGTTATTGTCTTCTATTTTATTTCGTTGCGATTAAACTAAAATGGAAAATAAGTACATTTTCTAGCTTAATCACATGCTATGAAAATAAGTAAATGATGGATAAATAAATAAAATAAATGACCCAAACAACTAAGAAAATGAATTACAAAACCCTAATATGCAAATAAGGATTAAAAATATCTTATCCGATTTGATGGTTGTTTGGGACTATGTTGTAGAAGGGAATAGATGAACAAAATGAAAGAATGAATATGCGAGAGGCCTATAAAGGTGAATTTCCGAGTTGTGCGAGAAGAATGGGGTGCCTAGGGAAGGGACGAGGGAACCTAGGGCACTCTATCCTCATATCTAGGTGCCCTGGTATGTGAAGGAGGTCTAGAAACTAGATTTACGGGGTTGTCAAAGTGATGTAAATCCTTCACTTCCTATCATGTATATGTCATTGAATTACATTGTATGTTGTTGGTAATAAAATACGAATAAGAGACCTATAAAACCCTAAAAAAGCATCAAATCCCTAAAAACGAAATATGCAAATAAAGGGTTTGGATTGTTGTCAGCTCCCACAATTGTGGACTTACTAACTTGAGCATTGCACTACATCTCGAGACCTAATGTAGTTCTAGGTGTGTGTGTGTGTGTGTGTGTAAATTGTGCCTTAGGTATTGTAGACACCAAATTCGTGTCTTACGACCCTTGTGACCCGCATCCCATTTCGCAACCTAACCTCATTACCTAAACCTTACACAATTATTTATTAATTACCTTGTAATTGATAAATCCCCATCACCTCACCTGCCACCTCATTTTGCCACCTCATCATGACCTAGCCCTAATCCTAAACTAACCTAATTAAAACCTAAAACTTGGTCTACACCTACACCCATGACTAAGGACTCCTTTCTCGCACCTAAAACCGACCTTCTAGTCACTTGACCAAGCCCGCAACTAATTTCTTGGGAGAAAAGCAGGGAAGGTGGGTTGTTTTACTAAAAATAGCCTACTTTTTTCTTACCGATCGGTTCTACTCGACCGCCGTCGGTTACGTAACCGCCATCGGTTCCCTGTAAATGGCCTCCCCAAACCAAAAACAAAGGATCGGAATTTCATTTTTGGATCAGAGAAAAGGATTCTTTGAATCAAGAAAGAGCATCAGGAGCGATCGAGAAAACCCGGATCTTTACTTGACTGAGCAGAGACAAGTGAAGAGACAAGGAGAGTTAGCAAGCGAGGAGAGCAAGCCTGGGGATCAGAACTAGATACGAGCCCCTGTGATACTCAGCTGATTTGATCTGCTGTGTGCCAGACCATCCTACCTCAGTTCTGCCTTTGCCATCAGAGCTCTTGGACCTGCATCTCCGTGAATAATCAGTAAGTTCCATCTTGCATGTCCTCTTTAATAACATTTCTTCGACTTTTTGAATCATAAGTCCCCACAAATCCATCCTTGGATCCACTACCCAACGTGTCATTGCATCTAACTGTCATTCATCTACCTCTCATCACCCTATTTCCTAATATTACCTATATACAGCCCTACAAATAACACAACTACCAAATAACACCACCACCCCACAAAACAACTAACCTTCAGATCCTAGACTCTACCGATATCGGTCATCAGTAACCGCCATCGGTTATCAGTAACCGCCATCGGTTATACTGACTATAACCAATAACTGTGCCCTTTCCCTACCCGGTTAACAAAGCAATTTAATTGATATCTTATAGTCTTTTGTGTTAATTCATATTAGCAGGGAACTGACCACCTTCGAAAGGAAGTTTTATATTTCCTGGGCCCAAGGCAGTTTCCTCATTTATTGTCTAATTAAAATCTTGTGGTCTTGTGTTCTTATTTGCAGGTAGTCCTTCCAAGACAAAAAGGAGTTCTTCGCAGTCAGCCTGATCTTTCTACTGTGCACGCGTACATCATCTCGACATTCTACGGGTATTCCTCCTAGCCCCAACCCTTATCTGTTTCAAAAAGGAATGAAACATTCCGAGTGAAACATTTTGGCACGCCCGGTGGGACCCATCTTGGGTTTCTGTTTCTCTTGCTTATTTTCATTTTAGGAAGCATACTTGCTGTTGCTGCTTTTGTTATATATTTCGTAAAGAATTTGTCTTGCTTTCCTAGTTTCGCATTAGTGAAAGTCATCTCTCTTGCTTCATCGAACATAATTTTCGATATGGGTTTAAAACACGTGCATTACATTCGCTTGTTGTTTTCAATTCTAGTGAACATAGATTAAGTAATGTGTCGTACACGTGGGGTGATATCCACGGTATTGACGGAAATTAATCTTACATTCACTGCACAACACATATCTTGAATCACTTCACAATTAACACAACAGCTCAAACATCCCCCTTTTCCGCGGTATTCCTCTGCTGATTGAGGTAACCTTATAAGTCAAAACAACTTGACATTTCCCTAAGTCTCTTGTTTAGGATTTTGACATCATTCTACGTCTAAAGGCATAAGCCCACGATAATTAAAATTAACCCTAGGGTTAATCTCTGGATTTGTGTGTGCATCTTGCTTGTTTTTAGTTTTGTTTTCTTTTCTCATACTCATCTTCTCGTGATCAATAATTGGACAAGTATACTAAACATTGTTAAAAATCAAATTAGCAGCCTTTTATATCTTGTTAGCCTAGACTTCTTACACCGACATCGGTTACCTGACCGACGTCGGCTATAGTATAACCGACATCGGTTACTAGGCGATATCGATTCTTGTCTTTTCCAATTCGACAAACCAAGAACCTACCAATTTTTGCGATCGAGTTTGTTTCTATCTCTGACATGATTGAAACCCTACCGTGAACTCCTGTTCATGGTTGTTATCACTTGAAAGCAAGCTGCTGCCATGGTTTCACATGCTTGCTCTATTTCTTTTCTGAATCACCCCTTCACATTCTCGTGGGAATCCTACGGATACTAGCGAAGTTCCTAAAATTCTGTGGGAGATAAGGACTTCACCAAGTTTCGGATGCTAATTCTAGTAGCTGTACAATACTATTTGTCTCATACCCCTGACCGTACGCCTGATGGTCAGCTCCTTGTTGGTATGCCTATTAGTATAGCTGCTCATTTAGCTCCCACTCCGCCTGATAATACCGCCTTGCTTCCTGCATCTCTAGCCCCGTCTCCCAATCCGACGGCTTCAGAGGTTCATACGACTCAGATTGGCTTTCCGTTGGTTAACCTCGGACCCCACATATCATTACCGCCGACTGCCCCTACCTCATCTCTCTTGCAGACTGCTCCGTTCATGACTTGCTCTCTGCCACCTATCCACACGAGCTTTCCTTCTCAAGCTCCGCCTACCTTTTCATTCCCATACACGTATCCAGTGACCTCAACATCCTATATGGGACATCCCTATTCGGTTGCCTCAACATATTCATCCTCCACACCTTATCAACAATTAACCCCACCAGGGTCTAGCGGTGGTCCTTGGCCCAATTTTCCTCCGTTTACCACAACCACACCATCATCTCATCCAACTACTGATCTAATTAAACAAATGATGGACAAAATGCAAAACCTGGAAGCTTCTGTTTCAGGAAGTTGTAGCACCTTGACATACGAGCAAGTTTGTCGGGAGCCCATTCACCCTTCTGTCCCCCTTCATTCATATCCTCCTCAATGGGAGTTTCCGAAATTTACTCGTTTTAATAGTAAAGAGGATCCTCAACAACACTTGCGATCATTTAGACATGCTTGTTATTTGATTGCCCATGATGATGCCTTGTTACTCCGCACCTTTCCCATGTCCTTATCAGGACCTGCCTTGGAGTGGTACAGTGCTTTAACCCAGCACTCAATCTTCTCTTTTAACCAACTAGCCCAATCTTTCTTGGATCACTTCTCCATTAACATTGCTAAGAAAGTATCCATCACCGACCTTTATGCCATTCGACAATTCGAAGACGAATCTATCGCAGATTTCGTCGGATGATGGTGCGGCCTTATCAACCAACTTACATATGCCTTGCCTCAGACTGAACTTATCAAACTTTTCACGCGGGCATGTGCTAAGCACATTTCTCCTACTCTCCAAATTCAAACTTTCCGTACATTCGATGAAGCCTTTCTTGTAGCTCAAAACTAGAGATTCGAGCCTTAGAGGAAGAGAAATTGCGGTTGCGTAACAAAAACCCCAATTTCGAACTCCTGATTCTACCAATAAACCAAATACCACCACTCCTCACGCGTCCACTTCTTCTAAATCAAAAGGAGCTGTCCACGCGGTGATGGTCAAATCTCAAGCACCGTCCAATACTCCACCAAAAACCACCTATAAGTACAAAGCCGAGCCCATCAACTACACTCCCTTGGGAGAAACATATGGTGTGATATTGGAAAAATTGCTCAAAGCAGGAGCCATTACATTACCTCCTGTTAAACCTCATTCCGGGTTTGATTCCACTCGCGCCATACCTTCCTGGTACAAAGAAAATGACTTCTGTAACTTCCACCGCGTGAAGGGACACAGTCATGAGAACTGCAAGATGTTGAAAAACATAGTGCGCAGAAATGGTTCCTTGCAGGGGATATAACCCTCGATAATCCTAATGCCCCCGCCAACCAAAATTTGAAAATCTTTAACAAACCATTTCGAATCACTCTTCCAACAGCAACGTAAACCAGGATATCTTAGCCAAGGAGAGTGTTCATGAGATCCATGCAGTCTTTGATACCCAGCCCAAAGCCTCTATCGAGAAAATTTTGAATCAAGCCTCTTCACTAACACAGGAGCCCGAACCTCCTTTACCACCATCGAACCAAAGTGAAATCATTCCTTTACCCATAAAGGAGTTAACTGCCCAGACTTCTCTTCCCATCGATGAGTCTTCTTATACCACATCCCTACAAGATTGCGAACGGATGTTATCTAACCTATCTATTTCCCAGATTTCCCCTTCTACCCCTCTTGCTGCACAAGAGGAAGGTACGCCACTCCTTTTGACATCCTTAGACGAGAAATCTCTTGCACCGACATCACCAAATTCTTTAACCATGACAGACCCTCTCAAACATGCCCTCCTGCCTATTAGTTCTTCATCACCTAAATCTTTTCAACGACCGGTTGACCTCTTGACATCTATTGATACAGTGCCTCGTTTACCCCCTGTATCACACCCACAGTGGACTGGAATCACAACCCACCTTTCTTCCGTACAAAATTTACAATTCAAACCTGAAGACTGTCATTCTTCAGAAGATAGACGAATCCTATGGGAACGTTTGAGTACTCCCTATTCTACTCAAATGCAGATGACCGATCCCGATACCTCTACCATATACCCGAAGTGTTTACAGAAACTCAAAATGCCTATGTCCTCACTCTCACCCCCCGTATCTATACTCAATATCCCATCCACCTCTATCAACCTAACCAAATCTTCCCCTACACTTGGGACCTCGCCAATACCCAGTCTAACACACCCGCCTAAGCGACTAGATTTGTCCAAGAATAAAGCCGCCCGCCACTTAGGAGATACACTCAACCCGTGCCTCTATCACAATCAAAACCATCATCGTCATACCTACCTTCCATATTGGGACCTCATCCTTCCACCTTGCACCAATATATCATACCTCCTGCGTTTTCTTCAAAACGACCTACGCCTTCTGCACCCATACAGGGATCAAAGGGTATATCAACATTATCACTCCGCGTATCCTGTCCACCTATCAACCCTAAACAAATTCCATCATCAAAAGATTTGTTTTCGGTCACTCCTATTTCCCCGTGGTTGTTTTCTGATACCACACCATCTGTGGCCTCATCATCCAATATAGCTTCTGCGCCAAAGAAACCACGTTTAGTGAAAAACACGTGTCAACACCCCTCGGCTAAACCACCACCCATACGAACCAACCACGCCCAAACATTACCAAAACCCACGCAATCAATACCCTCATCCTCTTCTGATTTTGACCCACTCAAAGGATCTTACGCCAAAATCCTTGCTATGTTAGTAGAGAATGTGACCATTTCCCTACCCCCACTTAGACCTTATGACCCGTCTAAACCTCGACCTATAGGTTATGATGAGTCTAAGATCTGCACTTATCACCACACACCAGGACATGATGTGGAGGGATGCAAAGCTTTAAAAACCATCCTTCGTCAGTCACCTCTCCCAGATAGAAAGGTTAAGAAAGACAACTTACGAAGGGAGAGACCTTTAGTTTCCATTCCCTCTCCTATACCATCTGTCCCCGCCTCACCAAGATCTGTCATTATTACAACCCCACCTCTTGAAGACCATGATTTATCCCAATCATCTCCGGTCTACGAGATTAATATGATTAGTGTTGCTACTCGAGCGCAGAAAAACAATGAGAAAGCGAAAGAAAGCACACCTGCGTCCTCTCCTTCTCCGTCCAGCATCCCGATTGCACCACCACCCAAAGTGGTTATTCGTGGACCCACTTACCCCATCTCTAATGGAGCTGCCCATCGAGCCATGATCAAACAACTTTACCAATCACCTGTAAAAATGACACTATATGATCTCATTCGGACTTGAATCTCATCGACAAGCTCTCGTTGAAATTCTTCAGGATCGAGGTCTTAATAATGAAACCCTGCCCGTTGCCTCCATTCTAACACCCAATCATGTTGCCTCTCTCACCAAAAAAACCCACCGCCCCACCACTTTTGTCTCTGTACCACAAGCTGCTGCAGTCAATTTCTCTGAAGATGAAATTGTCGATTTTGGTACAGAAGATCCTGACCCTGCCCTGTTCATCTCAGCTTACGTCCGGGACATTCATGTACGTCGTGTTATGATTGACGGGGGTGCTAGCCTAAACATCATCTCTTCAAAATATTTTCAACAAATGAATATCCCTTCTAGCTACATGTGTGCCAACCCCATCATGTTGCGGTCATTCAATGACGCTATTACCTCTACCTTAGGCACCGTGATCCTCAACATTCGGGTAGGACCACGTACTTTACCCGAACTCTTCTATGTCCTTGAGGGAGAGTTCCAATATAATATATTGCTGGGTCATCCTTGGATCCGGGCCATGGGATGCGTTCCCTCAACATTACATAGATGCATAAAATTTGAGTACGAGGGGAAGTCCTACACCGTAAAAGCTAATCCTCCCCCCTTTAAAACCTACAATATGTTATACCGCCCTAACGATGTGCTTATACCAATCAAGACACCCATACATTCAACCCAACCATCCTCTTCAAATGTACCTCAACCATCCACCTCAACCACGCCTACACCTTCAACTGATGAAACCACCATCGCAAAACCACTTCCCTTCCAGCAGCTAACATCCCAACCTCCAGGCCCCTTAGTAGATGTTTTTCAATGCCTTACGCTGGGGAGTACCACCTATATAATGTTAGTTCTTTCCCTACCCCTGGGAGTACGGACAATTACATGCACATCCCACCTACGGACCAGTCGCATGGGGAGGTAATCTCTCTACGAACCACCCCATTGCCGCACCAACCTAACGTATGGGGTGTTGACGCATCCTCCATTACCCCTGAACCTCCTCTTGGTGTGGTTCCCTTCCAATCCGATTTTCAATACTTGACAAATCATCGTTTCGCCCTCACCTTCTTGACTCGCTGTGCTTGGAAAGGCTTTGGTTTTGGTCTTTATGAACAAGGCCGACATACACTCATTCCCGTGACTACCCGCAAACACAATGATCGCAGTGGTCTCGGTTTTCCTGAAACACCTACACAGGAGACACCTCGTGTCAGCTGTATTCTGGAAGAAGACGACGTCACCCCTACCAAACCATCATCACCCACTTTGCCATCATCACCCACAGAATCTATAGACCCTGAATCTATCCCTCCTAACTTTTTTTTTTCATAAATGCTATCTTCATAGGTCCTCTCACTTATCAACGTGATAATGAGGACCCATCTTCTCTTCCCCTTCTGTATCCAGACATGATCGAAGAGGATTCGCCTTTGATTAATGTTGTTGAGTGTCAGGATGACGACTCCATCCTCACTTACCTTGGCGCGGATGATTCTTATATTCAACGAGCCTTACCATCTGAAACCCAAACCATGCTGAACGAATCTACTATAGAAATCAACATCCACATGGAGGAGGATCCTCACATTGTGAAGATCAGACAATCCCTTAACGCATCAGAACAAGTCACCTTTACTACTTTCCTCCGTGCTCGCAACCAAGCTTTCGCTTGGTCCTACGCTGACATGCCAGGAATTGATCCTACCATTGCCGTCCATAACATCACTCTAAACCCCGATTCCAAACCAGTCAAACAAAAACTGAGAAAAATGCATCCACGCATTGCCCTCTTGGTCAAAGAAGAGCTTCAACGACTTCTTTCTGTTTCCTTCATCTTGCCTATTGACTATCCTCAATGGATTTCTAACATCGTACCTGTCACTAAAGCGACGGGGGGACTTCGGATATGCACGGATTTCCGGGATCTTAACCTCGCTTGCCCTAAGGATGACTTCCCCCTCCCAAGTATTGATCAACTTGTTGATCTCACTGCGGGTCATGAAATGCTTTCTCTCATGGATGGCTTTTCAGGATACAACCAAATTTTGGTTGCCCCTGCCGATCAACACAAAACTGCCTTCATAACTCCTTGGGGAACCTTCTGTTACCGTGTAATGCCATTTGGCCTTAAGAATGCTGGTGCGACCTATCAGCGGGCTATGACCTACATTTTTCATGACATTATGCACACTATCCTTGAAGATTACGTCGACGATCTTCTTGGCAAGTCTAAACATCGCAGTGAACATCTCGATGTTTTAACCATTATTTTTGATCGCCTGTTACAATATTCTATTCGTCTTCAACCAAAGAAATGTGTCTTTGGTGTCCTTTCGGAAAGCTTCTTGGTTTTATCGTGCATTTTTGCGTGGCATTGAGGTCGATCCATCTAAATTCAAAGCTATCATAGAAATGCCCCACCTACTAATCTCAAACAATTGCGTAGCTTACAAGGTAAGTTACAATCTATCCGACGTTTCATGTCCCAACTCTCGGATCGATGTCAACCTTTCCATCACCTCCTTAAAAAGGACATTGAATTTCAATGGAGTGAAGAGTGCCACCAAGCCTTTGAAGCTCTCAAAACTTATCTCTTGTAGCCACCCGTGCTTATCCCACTTCAAGACGACCGCCCTTTCTACCTTTACCTTTCCGCCACTGACCACGCTGTAGGGGCCATGCTTGCACATCGTGACTCTGAAAATCGAGAACAAGCCATTTATTATATAAGTCGTACTTTAGTGGATTATGAGAATAGGTATACACATGTAGAAAAGTTGTGCCTAGCCCTATCATTCGTGGCTACCAAGCTCCGACACTACCTTCTGAATCACAAAACTTTCGTCATCACCAACACGGACCCCATCCATTACATGTATGCCAAACCTCATCTAAACCAACGCATCGCCCGATGGCTCATGCTCCTCGCCGACCTCAACCTTGAGTTCATCCACCGAGAAATCAATCAAATGACAAACCATCGCAGACCAACTTGCGGAAGCCCCTTTACCTGGGGAACAATTTACCAATTTTACATTCCCCGACGAACTCATCGCCACTCTTTCACTCAAGGAGGAGTCGTATCCAATGACTCTCTTCTTCGATGGATCCAAATGCCAACGCGGTGGAGGAGCCGGTGTTGTTCTTATTCCTCTCGACGCCGAGCCTATGCCTCTTTCATTCCGACTCGATTTCCCTTGCACTAATAATACAAATGGAATACGAGGCCCTTGTTCTGGTCTCCGGGTTGCATGCATTTACGCACTTAGGAATCAAATCTATCAATATTTTTGGTGACTCTCAATTGGTAGTCAATCAAGTTATGGGCATCTACCAATGCAAAAATGAGGAACTTCAAAAATACAAATACTACGTGGACTCACTTCTAGCCTTATTTACTCACTATTCTATCCAAACCATTCCCCGCTCCACTAACAAATTTGCGGATACTATGGCTTGCTTAGCCTCACAAATTCCAGCTTCATCAACTGACTCTGAATTATTCGTCGTGGTCCAACAACTCTTTGCCCCATCTTATTCAGCCCCGGTTGTTTGTACGATAAATACTGTGTCTACTAATTCGCAGGATACCTGGTACCACCAATTTCACGACTATCTTACAATCTCTATTCTCCCACCTGACCTTACTAGTAACGGCAAACGTGCTTTTCTTAAAAGTGTTTCACGTTATGTTGTCATGGGGGGACTCCTCTATAAACGTGGCTTTGATGGTATCCTCCTTCGCTGTCTAACCGGCGCGGAGGTCACCTATACCATCCAACAAGTCCATGATGGGATTTGTGGTGGACATTTTAGTGGCCTTGCCGTGGCTAAACGAATCCTTCGCCTTGGTTATTATTGGCCTACTCTCAATAACGACTGCTACGAATATGTTAAGCGTTGTGTTATGTGTCAACAACATGCCAACCTTCAACATACTCCTAGCCACCCGCTCCAGGTCGCTCGAGATCTTTGGCCCTTCTCACAATGGGGTTTAGACCTTATTGGTGAGATTCACCCATCCTCTTCACAACGTCACCGATGGATAATCACAGCCACCGAATATTACACAAAATGGGTGGAGGCTATTCCACTCATTTCAACTAAAAAGGAAAAAATTGTCGAATTCATTAACCATCACATTATCTGTCGTTTTGGTATTCCTCATCGCCTAATAACAGATAATGGTAAATCTTTTAAAAACAAGTTGTTACAAGACCTTTGTGACAACTTTGGTATCAAACTTAGTTTCTCATCGCCTTACTATCCGCAGGCCAATGGTCAGGCTGAATCTTCTAATAAAACCCTAACCAAAATCCTCATGAAAGTTGTCAATGAATCCGGAAGAAATTGGCACGATCACATTCCCTTTGCCCTTTGGGCTTATCGTACTAGCATTCGTACCTCTACTAATGCCACACCTTTTTCTTTGGTATACGGTACCGAGGCTGTTTTGCCTCTCGAAATACAAATACCCTCCCTTAGAATATCTCTTCAGGATATTCTCACCAACGATGATTTCCACCAAGAGCGGTTAGCCCAATTGGAGCTTCTTGACGAACGTCATCTTACAACTCTTGATCACCTTCAAATCTATCAAAAACACATCAAATGTGCTTATGATAAGCAACTTCATGAGCGTACCTTTAAGGTTGGTGATCTTGTCCTCAAAGAGAATCAACATGTCACCAAACTAGAAAAGAGCAAACGTGGAAAATTTTCTCCCAATTGGATTGGGCCTTATATAATCACTCACACCTATGGATCAGGCACTTATCGTTTAGCTTCGCTTAATGGTAAACTCCGAGCTCGAACCCTTAATGCCTTGCATCTTCGACCATTCTACTGTTGAATTTAGTGTTATATCACTTCTTATCTACCTGCCGCTCGTCCCTTGAGCTCACATACCACCACATGCACTTCGTTTCCTACACCTCATAATAAAAATCAAGCTCACATAGTTTGATTCTCACCTCACCTAAATGATGCCTTCCCCTTTTTAGTCTAGTCCATGACTTCAAAGTATTAAAATAAGCCATATTCTTATGGGATTTTCTTGAGTCAAACTTCCTACCAAACTAGATGCTTCACGCCAAAAGAACATCTAGCTATCTAAATTATATATAGATTGTTCCCTCGAAGGACAGCTATATGCCAAATTATTGCTGCTATTCTATATAGATTGCTCCCCTGAAGGACAGCTATGCACTAAAATCATATCTGCTACTATAAATAGACTGCTCCCTCGAAGGACAGCTATACACAGTCAGCCTTTATCAGAAGCTTCTCGCATTGATCAGCTTCGTGAAGACCTCAAGAATAGCACAATCAATATCCCTTGTAGACTTCCCGCATCGATCAGTCTATATTCAGTAAAATAAAAGCCTCATTCAAAAGGAACTTTTGGGTCATGGACTTGTCTATTTAGGGTAGGTTCTCTTTCGTCAGAACACTCACTTTGTAATAAGTTCTCTGTACCTCAGCTATATCATCCACCTCACCTCACCATTTGTTTCAACTCAAGGGACGTAACGTACACCCGATATATTGTGATCATACAACTCTTTTCACCTATGGACTTCTCGTCTATGCACGGTACCTAGGGCTTCAAGCTCGTTCTACGTTGTGTGGTTTGTTTAGCTCTTTTCACCTACGGAGCACTCTTTCCGCTTTGCCTCGCATCTAGGATTGTGTGTTGATCTTAATCAGGACATGGTTCCCTTCTACTTGGGTAGGCTAACTTTCGCTTCCCTTATACCTTTTACAACATCACCAATTCATTACCGACACCAACAACCTTACCTTACCAATATTAATATCAATATTCTTACCAACCAACCAATTGCCTAAACCGTACCAAATTGCCTGAATTCGCCTCTCCCTGATCCTAAGGGAGAACTACATCGGTCTGAGGCCCCTCCTTGCTTTGTGCAAAGGGCTATGTAGGCAGCACTTCGGAGACATGGGGTCTCCCAAGGTTAGCTCGACCATCCCCTACCATAACTAGTCCTGTGATTTCGCCTACAAGCCCATAAACCCCTGTATAACTCCGCCAAATATGCAGGTGCCCATGCAAAAGTCATGTTCCTTTCTATCATCTCCCAAATAACACACATCAATGCCTTTGGAAATCTTCCCCATCCGCCTCGGTAACGCGTAATACCCTACCGCTATCATTAATATCACTGCTAACCTTGTCTCCTCAGGGTGTGCTGCATACATTATCCCATATGTGAATGACAAACCTCGCTGTGTTAAATCTCGTGCGTATGGACCAAATACTGCTGTTATCACTCCCCGTGCCGCGCTAGGTAATGCCTGATATACTGGTTTTCCTGTAATTGGGAGTCTCAAAATACGGAACACATCTTCCAATGTTACTGTCATTTCCCCTGTTGGTAGATAGAAGGTATTTTTCTCAGGATTCCATCTTTCAATCAACGCCTGCAACATAGCATGGTTCCGTGCAATTCGTGAATAATATCGG
The DNA here is from genome assembly GCA_018340775.1 of Taxus wallichiana var. yunnanensis. Lineage (NCBI taxonomy): Eukaryota > Viridiplantae > Streptophyta > Pinopsida > Cupressales > Taxaceae > Taxus > Taxus wallichiana. Next base: position 481,820,534 of record CM031234.1, read on the forward strand.
ATCCCACTTAACCCCAAATGATTTATCAACATCCATTCAGCTGGTGTTACATCCGCTCGGATTCGTGATAACAGCGCTGGTACACTATCATTCATCCTTAGCCCTGCCTCTGCCTACATACATCCAAATAACAAACAACCATTCAATTCCTCAAATCCCCCCAGGTTTTTTTCCTAAAACATGTAAATTCCTACCCAAACCCCCAATTTAGCTTAATACCATTCAAATGCACAAAATAAAGAGTTCCGAACATACCCGAACGACGACACGTCGTCATGGTGGGATGGGTGGTGGTGGTCCAGCTGGTCCAGCCCCTCCTGCTCCTCCTGCCTGTGCCATAGCTCCAATTCTGATCTGCTGGGTCCCCGGCCAATCAACTGCTGCCTCCTCCTCACTCGGGCCCGCAAACAACTCACTCCTCTAGCAAAATAGCTCCACCTCACTCAATAAAACCTCCAATCTCAACTCTCCACGTCAGACAAATCAATTTGGTTTTCAAATAACAAAAGTGACAATGACAAGCCGTATTTTTCTTTTTATAGGTTTTTCGCCCATAACCGATATCGGTTTCATTTTTCCCTAATGAACCGGTATCGGTCCCTTAACCGATATCGGTCATGTAGAATCGACATCGGTTTTTCTGCCAACTTTCCCCCAATTTTTTTTTTTTTTTTTTTTTTTTTGCCCCTATTTACCATTTGCCCCTTTTTAATCACATATCGCCTATATCCACCTTTGCTGAACACCATTTGTTTGCCTATTCGGCCCGACCTAAGGCCTCAACCTACCTATTCGGCCCGACCCAAGGCCTCAACCTACCTATTTGGCCCGACCCAAGGCCTCAACCTACCTATTCGGCCCGACCCAAGGCCTCAACCTACCTATTCGGCCCGACCCAAGGCCTCAACCTACCTATTCGGCCCGACCCAAGGCCTCAACCTACCTATTCGGCCCGACCCAAGGCCTCAACCTACCTATTCGGCCCGACCCAAGGCCTCAACCTACCTATTCGGCCTGACCCAAGGCCTCAACCTACCTATTCGGCCCGACCCAAGGCCTCAACCTACCCATTTGGCCCGACCCAAGGCCTCAACCTACCCATTTGGCCCGACCCAAGGCCTCACCCTACCCATCCGGCCTGACCCAAAGCCGCCACCCAACAACTTGGCCCGACCCAAGGCCTCACCCTAACCATCCGGCCCGACCCAAGGCTGTAACCTAACAACTTGGCCCGACCCACGGCCGTATCACTTCAATACCATACCCACAATCAACGTTTTATTTTATCCATCCATCCTGTACCTTTTGTTCAATCGAGCTCACCTGTTCGTGTTTTAGCATGATTAGGGTCCTTGACTTGATCTCGTCGACCAACCCATTGCTAGACCTAGACCGTGACGTTTATCTCAACCAAACCAACCATTTGTAGTCTTTTGCCGAACACGCCTAAATGTTCCTATACCTTACCTGTTATATACCCTAGAGCTACTTCCTATGCCTTGGATACCAGGATTATATCACCCTTGTTTGGATAAACTATCGACCTTTTCCTATACATTGCTGGTTTGCTCGCTAAATCATGTACTCTAGTCGCCCTATTGCATTTCAACATGCGTCTACTGCCTTGGACCTCCCCCACCACCTTACCATCCTCTCTACAACATGTACCCTTTATCAACCCTATCCCTGATTTCCCGTTCACTCAATCCGTGATAGATTTGAGGGGGATTATCTATATCCTTAATGGAGAAACCACTTCATATTATTATCTCGCATGACTTTACAAAACAAGCTACACGACAATAAGGGGCTAATGTAGACACCAAATTCGTGTCTTACGACCCCTTGTGACCCGCATCCCATTTCGCAACCTAACCTCATTACCTAAACCTTACACAATTATTTATTAATTACCTTGTAATTGATAAATCCCCATCACCTCACCTACCACCTCATTTTGCCACCTCATCATGACCTAGCCCTAATCCTAAACTAACCTAATTAAAACCTAAAACTTGGTCTACACCTACACCCATGACTAAGGACCCCTTTCTCGCACCTAAAACCGACCTTCTAGTCACTTGACCAAGCCATGCAACTAATCTCTCGGGAAAGCGGGAAGGTGGGCTATTTTACTAAAAATAGCCTACTTTTTCCTTCTTACCGATGCCGGTTCCTACTCGACCACCGTCGGTTACGTAACCGCCATCGGTTCCCTGTAAATGGCCTCCCCAAACCAAAAACAGAGGATCGGAATTTCATTTTTGGATCAGAGAAAAGGATTCTTTGAATCAAGAAAGAGCATCAGGAGCGATCGAGAAAACCCGGATCTTTACTTGACTGAGCAGAGACAAGTGAAGAGACAAGGAGAGTTAGCAGTAAGGGAGAGCAAGCCCGGGACTACAATGGGATACTAGAGCCCCTGTGATACTCAGTTGATTTGATCTGCTGTGTGTGCTGAGACCATCCTACCTCAGTTTTGCCTTTACCATCAGAGCTCTTGGACCTACATCTCTCGTGAATAATCAGTAAGTTCCATCTTGCATGTCCTCTTTAATAACATTTCTTCAACTTTTTGAATCATAAGTCCCTACAAATCCATCCTTGGATCCCCTACCCAACGTGTCATTGCATCATCTCTAACTGTCATTCATCTAGATCTCATCATCCTATTTCCTAATATTACCTATATACACCCTACAAATAACACAACTACCTAATAACACCGCCACCCCACAAAACAACTAACCTTCAGATCCTAGACTCTACCGATATCGGTCATCAGTAACCGCCATCGGTTATCAGTAACCGCCATCGGTTATACTGACTATAACCAATAACCAGCCTTTCCCCTACCTAGTTCAACAAAGCAATTTAATTGATATCTTATAGTCTTTTGTGTTAATTCATATTAGTAAAGGTGACCACCTTGAAAGGAAGTTTTATATTTCCTGGGCCCAAGGTAGTTTCCTCATTTATTGTCTAATTAAAATCTTGTGGTCTTGTGTTCTTATTTGTAAGTAGTCCTTCCAAGACAAAAAAGAGTTCTTCGCAGATCGGCACTGATCTTTCTCTACGGTGCACGCGCACATCATCTCGACATTCTACAAGGTATTCCTCCTAGCCCCAACCCTTATCTGTTTCAAAACAAGGAATGAAACATTCCGAGTGAAACAGTATTCTTGTTCAGGACACATTTTTTGAAGTAGCAAGCTATAACTCGATGTAGAAATGTAATAAATGACAGATGGAATAAAATAAACTCCCCTTCTATGTAATCTGATGTAAATGAACCATCCTTGTCCCCTTGTGACGAGGATAAATGGATAAAAATGGAGCCTTTGATGGATGTAACCTTAGGTTATTATAGTAGTGACTACTACTTGGTCCCTCATTATGGTCTCATAACTTTATATTTATATGGTTCTCTTGATCTAATTTTCTAATTAACCCCAAAAAGGTTGACCACCAAAATGATAGATAGCTCAAATGACTATAAAGTTCCCAAAATATGGAAGTTAAGTGGGAAGATGATCAAAGCGCCCAAAATGGGACTAGAGCACTTGGGGCACCCGATCGAGATGTGCATCCCATTCATGGGTATAATGTCATAAAATTACAAACACATACTAAGCATGTATGTGTGGGAGGTCTAAGCGACGATAAAAATAAAAGTAATATGGCCGAAAGACCACGGTTAATTAATACCTTCTTCACTCAAAAACCATATGAATAATAGTATGATCTTTGGGACTAAATAATACCCAAAGTGCATGATTTGTGTTTACATTTCCCCACTTGATATTTATGAGTTGAATGCTCGGTAAGACATGTGTACCTAATTTCCATGTAGAGTGATGTAGAAAAAGTGTCAAAGGACTAAACAAAACATGGAGTGAAAAAGATGGAGCATGGAAGCTAAAGATACAAAAGAGTAAAAGTGATGAGAATGAACCTAGGGAAGAAATGTGTGTTTAGTGTTTGATGTGTTTAATGTACCTGTATGTTAGTATGAGGTGTGTGTTGTCACAAAAAATATTTATTGTTGACATCATTGTTGTTGTTTATGATGTTGTTGTTGTTTTTATGACATCATTGTTTTCATTGATTGCTTTCTTCTCATATAAACGGACTTGCAAGGAGAATATGATCAAGTATTCAAATACACATGTATATATGTGTAAAAATGCATGTAAAGATGCATGTATATAGTAAAAATAATGTAATGGAAATGAAAAGGAACATGTGTGCCTTATCCGTGATGACAAAATAAGTGAAGAAAGGATATCCTATACTATGATTTTTTTAGGCAATGTGTAGAATGTAATGCAAGATGAGTAGATAGCATAGTAGTGTAAGATGTGCATTATGTAGTATGTAGAATGATTAGGATGTAATGCTAGACTTGTAGATAATAGCGAGTGTGGCACATGTATGGGAAAGACTAATATGATATATGATGTATGATGTATAGATGTGTAAATTTTGAAATGATGTAGATGGAATGTAGAGTGTATGATGTAAGATGTATGAAGAGTTACAATATGTAGTATATATTGTGTAGTGTGTGGGGTTCATGTGTAGTATTCCCTCAACAGTCAAGTGTGAACCAAAGCTTAAGAGTGTTTGATTGGGAAATGGTTCAATCCTATGATGATTATATACATGCTAAGAGATAGATGTATGACTATGACTATGTACGTATGAGAGATGTGTTGATGCTAATGTCGAGAAGTGGGATGTATTGGATGTTATGCCCCCAAGTATGTAAGATGAAGGATGTAATCATGTAATGTCATCTAAAAGATCATCACTTTCAGGGTCATAGTCGAATGGATAAGCATTGGTGACTTGGTAAGAAATAGTGTCTAGTTGATCATGTAATGAGCCATTGAGGTATAAGTTGTACATACCCATGGAATATTCCTCATCAGTAAATGGAGGAAGGGGACAACATTGTGCATACAACCAAGTGAGATTTTGTGTATAGCCAAGAAAGAAACTATTTCAAATAAATAGATGACCAAAAGGCATGGGGAAAGAAATGTTTATATGATCAGGATCAATAGTGCCGCTAATGTAATCAAGACACGATTACCCTAATATAAGTGGTGCAGATCAAGGATGACATGCAAGGAATACCTTAAGGTGAAAGAAATTGAGGCCATAAGCGGTAGTGATGCGAAAAAACCCATAATAAAGATGAGAAGCATATGATGTAGGATAGAGGTCCTCAAAAGAAAATCCTAGTCAAACCAAACCCTCATTTGTACATATAATGTCATCACAAGTAGGATAAAATGGAATATGTTCCAAATATGAGTCATTCATGAAAAGTGTGCAAGTGAATGGTGGGTTTGCTAATGTAGGTCGTACATGTGAAGGTGTAGGTGATAAAACAATGTCCATAGGCTAGACATACCCATGATAAGGAATCATAGCAGATAGTAGACTGTAGTAGTTGGTGGTGCGGAAGAAGCTACGTCTATCACAAAAAGAACACCTTCAAGTGGTGGAAATTTAGGTAGTTCATTCATAAGTTAAGGATCATTTGTAGTATCAATTCATGTAATAGGAAGAATAGTATTAGGAGCATTGCCACAATATTGGAATGGATTGCGATCACGGAAAATAGTATATTCAATGCCTTCATAGAGGAATTTAACACAATGATGTACAGTAGAAGTGATAGATTGCATGGCATGAAGCCATGGCCTACCAAGAAAATAGTTGTAGGAGACTGGGAAATCAATGATGAAGAACACAATATTGACAATTTTTTTCCCTATAGTGATAGGTAGTGTAATGTGACCAACACATGGATGAACAAAACCATCATAAGCATGTAGTGAAAGACAATATGGACTAACATCGTGAGTGGAAAGACCTAAGATTTCAAGAAATGACATGGGACACAAGTTGAGCTCAGATCCATTGTCAATTAAAGTGTGTTTGATACCCAAATTGTTAATATGAAACATGATATGCAAAGATACGTCATTTTTAAAAGTATGAACATTAGAGGGAGGATTATAATTGAATGTTGCGTTGAGAAAATGCATCAACAAATGTTTGATAGATTGAGTTAGGATGCATATCAACATGAATGCAAGTAGTACCAAGAAGATGTTGGACTCTATGCCTTATATCAGGATATGTAATTAAATTATCATTGATTGAGATACTCATGATGACTAAACCATAGGATTATAAGAAATAAATGAAGATCCTATAAATGTGAAGATCAAGTCGGGTTCACCAAAATGATTAAGCTAAAATGGAAATAAATGGTATATTCTAGCTTAATTGGATGTTATGAAAAGAAGTAAATGATGACTAAATAAATAAATTAAATGACCCAAACACCTAATTAAATGAATTATAAAACCCTAATTTTCAAATAGGGGTTGGTAAGAGATTAGTTGATTTAACGATTGTTTGGGACTGTGTCATAGAAAGGACTAGATGAAAAAATGCAAGAATGACTATGTGGAGGCCGAGAAAAGTGTAGATCTGAGTTTGCCTAAGCATAATAGGGCACTAGGGAAGGATGAGCTTTCATGGGGCACCCTGGTCTAAGATATGGGTGCCTGGTCTATGAAAGAGGTCCATAAACCATATTTTCAAGGTCTCCAAGTGATGTAAATCCTTCGATGCCTATCACATATATGTCATTGAATTACGTTGTATGTCACTGGTAATAAAAGATGAAGAAGAGACCTACAAAACCCCAAACCAAGCATCAAAATCCTAAAGAAATAAAGATATAAATGAAGGGGTCAGACTTTCCTCAGCTGCCTCAATGGTGGACTTACTAACTAAGTGATGCTCTACATCTAATACCTAATGTAGTTCTACATGTGGGTGTAAATTATACCCTATGTGCTATTTTGTCAATCATACTTTATGAAGTAGCTAGCTATAACTAGATATATAAATGGATGCTTTGATAGATGAAACCTTAGGCGATGATAGTAGTTCTTAGTACTTGTTCCCTCATTATGGTCTCATAAATTTATATTTATATGGTTCCCTTGATCTAATTTCATGATTAACCATGAAGAGGTTGACCACCAAAACGATAGAAAGCTAAAACGGCTAGAAAGTGCCCAAAATATGGAAGTAAAGTGGGAAGAGGATCGGGGCACCCCAAATGGGACCAGGGCACAGGGTGCCCAATCATGGGAAGAATGATGCAAAATGACAAAAACATTCTCAAAGCATGTATTTTTAGGAGGTTAGTAGTGACGACATATACAAAAATTAAAATGGCCAAAACACGGGGGTTAATTAGTACTTTATTCACTCAAAAACCATATAAATAGTAGTATGAGACAGATACTAAATAATACCCAAAGTGCATTTTTTTGCGTCTAAACATTGTATGTGATTTTTTGTGGGATTTTCCATATGTATTCCTGTTTCACTATTTGTGTGATGTTAGCCTCATAAGCCCTAATTATCTTCCGACATTGTGAGAAATGTCCCATATTTGAAATCCTCTTTTCACGGTCTACTTTTTCTTTTTGGGTGTTACCTTACACATTGTTTTCTATATGTGTGTTTATCTTATTTACACTAACACTTGTTTCCAACCACTTTTCTTTTGTGTGTCTTGGTTTCTACCAAGCACATTCCCTCCCCAACATGGTATTAGTTACATTTCAGTGGTTATTCCTCCTTTGGGTCACATTATTCTCAAGACATTACATGCACCCCAAATGAAGGGGGAATCATTGGGTGAATCAATCACCCCATACAATAGTTCATAGTCATAGTTCAGTTTTAGTACAATATAGTCTTGATCAAAAAAAAGGGCCCAAAATTTGACTTGGGTCTTGATTTTCACAGATGTCAGTGCCTACACACAAACATGAGCACCTGAACACCCTTGACCCTTCTTGGGAACCTATAACTATGTGGAAGTTAAAAAAAATTCTCATATTAACACATTTTTTGGTATTTTACACAATGATTTTCTCAAGTATAGGCACGGTGCTCTAGTAATGAGGATGTATAATTTTTCTTTTCCAATTTTCATATTTGATTAGATTTGAACACACCATCTATAGTGGTGTATACATTATCAGGAAGCACTCAAAGGTTGGAGAATAATAATAAACCTATCTCCCTATACTTTTTATTCCATGGTGTGAGATTACCCAAAAACTCACATTCGGTATGAGATCACCTGAAAAACTTGTTCTTAGTGTCGCCTAAAAACTCATTCTTCTATAGAATTTTAATGATCGTTTTCACTCTTCACTCATCAAGGATCATGTGCAATTGTTCCTTTTCACATTTTTACATACTTTTCACACGTTTAGATCTAAATTTTCATATATAAAAATTTGACTACTCTTTCTCTTCTCTTTTGTAGGTCCATCCTTATGGGAAGAAGTAGCCACATCATCGGGCATCATGTTACATGGGAAATATTTCTAATGTGACATATACACATATGCTTTCACCCCTAGTGTCACTTCCTCTTTTCTATATTCCACGCTTCATATTATTCACTCCACAATTTTTCATTTCTCCTCGACACACTTTTCACCATCGATCTACATGGTTATCGGGTATATTCACTCAACAACATAAAGTGCAAGAAAATTTAAACACTAAATCACACACTTGAGGTACATTTCTAGGTCCTAATCAAATACCTCTATTCGATGATTCTTGAGAAAGAAAATTACTAATTGACCATTTTCTAAATGGCCTATTTATTTTCCTTATGGTTTCCTTCTTGGTCTTACACACCCTATTTCCCAGTCTAACTTTTGCTACTTCAACTTTTATGATTCGACACTATTTCTCGGTTAGGACACCGGTGCCGTGCATCCCGACCTATTTTTATCTTGCTCACATATTTTCATTCCTTTCTAGTTATTGGTCATCTTGCTTTCTTATGGGTTTGCATTTTAGTGGTTAATTTTGAAATTCAATCAAGTGAATCATATAAATAATATGTTATCGACAATAATAAAGGACCAAGCACCGAGCATCTAGTATCACCACCTAAGGTTCTATCCAAGAGAATCAAATTATCCATCTAAATATAATTGAAGGGACAAGGGACTGCATTCTTCTTCATACAATTCATAGGAGGAAGTTAAATTTTCTATGCACACATATATTTACATATTCTACATCTCGCTATTGCTCGCTATTCAAGTGCTTCGGCACAAGAGCCATCTAGGAACGATTCTACACACACATGTAGAAGTAAATAGAGTATTAAATGTAGAATAACTCTCAAATCATAAGCTCACTCGGTCAGTGACCATCGGGGTTAGTCGACTCCTATTTTCATATTTTTATTTTGAAGATTTGATGTTTTTGGTGTTTTATAGGTTGTCTTTCTCCTTGCAGTTTTTAAGCGAGCTTGACGATAAAAAAACAACATACGAGTGAAAAAACTGATCATTAATGAACATATTTCGACCGAAAAATATCATTTTTCGAAGTTCTTAGTAGTCACCATTTCTTAGAGTAGGTCTACAATGCTTAGGTGCCTATGACCTGTCTCAGGCCTCCTAGTCTCGACTTATTTTGATACTCCCGCATTTTTTGGGCTTCGTTGTGATAGCACTTTGTACTTTTTTTACGAGTTATTTAGCTTTACACACCTACATGATTATAATGAATTAGTTAAGTCTTCTTTCCTCCCTCTTGCACTCAGGGTTTAACAATTGTATTGTTTATTGCTTAGGTTAAATCAAGACTTTATTGCTTGTTCATTTATTGTTACATTGCAATATAGGGTTTATTATATTTTTTTAATCATAATTGGAACTTGAGATCCATCCAATGGATCTTATAATTCTTTGGGATTCAATATCATATAAATTTTCACTAAAACATGCCTCACAAAGCTCTAACAATCAAATTTACAAGTTCTCTCTTTGGCGGGTAAGTTTCTCATAGTTAGAATATTTTGAAAGGGAAACTTGTGAAGCCCGGGATGAGGTAAAAATTTTTCCGTCTTGTTCCCATCCCAAGGGAATAAAGGGGACATAAAATTTCACCAATCTTCATATTTTCCTCCTAGATCTTCAAATGACCTCAAACAAGAGCTTAGAGGGCTTATTTTCCTATTTTTACCCCCTCCATCTTACATTGTGAAGACACTGTTAGTGCAAAATCACAGCACCCCTGGATGCAGATCAGGCTTCTAGGTTGATCACTCAGGCATCCAGTGTGATTGCACAACATGGAAACCTCTCTCCAAGCGTGGGACTTGTGAAACTGAGAGAGGAATCTCCAGAGAAGGCTGGTTCCTGCTCCTAAACTACCTGCCACAAGCTATTCCAGTGCAGGAAAGCTAATCTAATCCTAATCTAACCATGCCAAGGAGACAGAGAGAGAGAGAGAGAAAGGAAAAGAACAAAAGCCTACACTAAAACGGTGATACACCAGAGAAGGAGAATGTTGGACATCTATCAAAACTGCCATGGGACAAAGAGAGGTGAGCAATGGGAAGGATGGATAGATGCATCACAGGCCCAAGGATAGATTTCACACAGAAAATGTCCCAAAACTCCATGAACACAGCTCCAAACCTACAATGAACATTCAAACATGCACAAATACCTGCAATGAAGAGAGGTAAGAAGAGAACAAGCAAAAATGAGCAAGGATGGATAGATGCATCACAAAACACATTTTGTTGCTCCAGAAGTTTGCACAGAACATCATTTTAGTAATAAAAGGCAAAAACTGCCATTACAGAGCAAAGGAGGAGGTTCAAACTCCATTTTCAACCCTAGAGAAGAAAAGAAGGGAGGGCAGAGCAAAAAGATGAACAACTTGTTATCTCCATATAAAATGAGCCAAATCTGGCTTTATACAATGCATGGGTCGAGCCCAGGAGACAAAAAACATAGGAAAATGTGTAAGTAGCCCAACCATTTACCAAAATGCATTCTTCATTAAAATCGAGTGGTTGAGACATCACTTTGGCCATCTTTGAAGAAGAATGCGACCCATGTGCATTAAAACTGGTTGTTGAAACGTCGCTTCTGGCATTACCACGCGTCAGAGCTGTTTCTCAATTTTCTCTCTCCAGACTACACCAAAATTCGAGATTGATCCTAGAATCATGTAGATAATTTCATAAGCTTTCCGTTGATATAAAGAACGTGCAAAGCCGAGCTCTGGATCGAAAGATATGGAGGTCTAAAGTTTTAGGGCACAAAATAGTTGAAAACGTGTTTTGAAATCTTTCCCGCACTCTGCCACCTGGATGACACGTGGCACGCATTGATTGGTCACGTGATTCTCTCTCCTTGCTCACCCACGGGTTTTTCTTTGAATTTTGACCTTTTTGATGATTTTGGAACATTTTTCACTTTTTCCGCTTCCCCGCCACTTGTACGACACGTGGCATGATCTGGTTGGAGGACAGGGCGCGAGGTCAACCTTGTCTTTTAAACTTTGGGCCCAAGACTTTTTGCAAAATTTCTAAGTCCCCCGAACTCTGCAGACTTCCTGCTCCATTGGACACTTGTCCAATTCCTATTAGCTCGGGCAGCGCTTCAAACCTTGCCCCTTTGACCCTTGGAATTTTTCCTTGTGACACGTGTCATGATTTGGTTGGTTCTCGGCCCTTTCGGCTCCTTCGCGTCCACCGCATCCATTTGTCCCAGATGTCCCAGTGCTGCTTGGGACAAAATCCTCCGATTCGGCCGGTTCGCGTCCTCACGGCCCAGATGTCCCATTTGCCTCCGGACTGTTTGTTCTCATTTCGGCCGAACCGGCCGGTTCACGTATCTTTGTCCCAGATGTCCCAAAGTAGTTAGTGCGAAAGTTCTCCTTTTCGGCTGATCCGGGATTTCCACGTCCGCCGCGTCCATTTTTCCTACTTGTCCGTTTTTCCTTGTGCTAAAGTTTCTTGTTTCGGCCGAACCGGCCGGTTCGCGTCCTTCGCGCACTCTTGTCCCACTTGTCCCTTTGCTGTTTGGGCCGCCTGTAGGATTTTCGGCCGATCCGCGCCTTGACGTCCCAAATGTCCCGACTGTCCCGGGGACTAGGACTTAGCCGATTTTCACGATTTTTTCTGGATCAATCTACTTGCCTTCTGTAACTTTTTCCGCATTTTCTCAGAGCTCGTTCTTTTCGACCTGGACAGGGAAGTTAGAAAAATTTCTGAAGGGACCCTAGAAACATGATTTTTTCCCTGAATCAATTTATCTACCAGGACTTGAGAATCTAATGCATGTTATCAAAATTTACCCTGGGGGTGAATTTTGGATAACAATTTGGCGACTCAGCGGGGTTACCTGCCTGCTAGGTAGAATGATCAGTAGCCTGAAGCAATCCATTGGGCATGGAGTCATAAGCAAGCCTGCAACTGATCTGAACTTTGAAAACCTCCCTCTGAGCCACTTGAAACCTACTGGACATGGAGTTGTTCTCACCAAAATGCCATTGGAATGAACTGTGCAAGAGCAAAACCAGCACACCAAAACTATGTACAAAACTGAAAATCATACATGTCCCAAATGGAACATGCAGAGTGTGCACAAGCACTTCTTCTACTGAAAGCAAACCTACCTACTCTACTCTAACTGGGAGCAAAGGCAAGCTAAACAAACCCTGCAACTGGTTGTGCAAAATAGCTTCCTTTCTTCAAAATTGGCAGCCATGCAATTGATTTGGCACTGATCATGGCTGTTTGGATGGATGGAAAATCAACAAGAAGCTGGTCTTCTATCCAAATCATCAAGGTGTCAGCTGAAGGCAAATTCAATACCTCTTTTAGTTGCTCTACATTTGGGTTGAAGAGGTATGACAGCTGATCCTTGATACTTTGTAGCTCACCCTCATGCTCAGAAGCAAGCATGACTGGTTGTGACTTCTCCTTTGGCTCCAATGAAGCCAAATACCTGATTGGGCAAGGTATGGTCCTTTGAGTATGCCCATTGCTGTGATTTTCAACCCCAAGAATGGAGTCTTCTTGTAGACCTTCTTGAATGGATGATGTGGAAGAAATGGTGAAATTCCTCTGCCCTTTCTCCTCCTCCAATGAAGGACATGAAAGATTAAAATCTTCCAATCTTGGTTCCAAAGAGCTGCTATAAGATGCAGGCTTCTGTAAATGAAAGATCTCCTCCATGACAGCAGGCTCTGGTGTTTGGGATGTGGATGATGAAAGAGAGAATGGTGAAAACTCAACCGGCTCTTCTCCATCAAAACAGTCCTCCAAATCTGACAGGTAAACTGCCTCATTGCTGTCCTGTTGCTTATGTTCAACTTCCTCCATGGTGTCCTCTTGATCTGTAACTTGATCACCATGGTTTCCTTCACTCTCCAATATTGAGTTTGAGAGATCGAACTCCTCTTCGACATTGGAGCTAGAGAGAGATGAAGTAGAAAGAAGAACTGAAGGTTCTCCTGTAGCCTGCTTTGTGCTCAGAGCTCTTGGATCTGCACTTTTCTCCTCCACAACTAGGATGTGCTCCTCTTCTTTTGCCTTTGGAGCAGCTTCTCCCTCCTCTATTACTCGAGGGAAATCTTGCTCTTGATATAACTCTTCCTCCAGCATGAAGTTTTTTAAGTCAAACTCTTCAATCTGCTGCTCTAGAGGACAAGTTGGGACTGCAAGATCTTCTTCTTCAACAAAAACAGTCCTCACCACCATTTGTTCAACCTCAGCCTCTTCTGTAGGTTTTACCAGCAAAGGGATCTTCTCAATTCCAAATTTAAGAGCCAAACTTACTAAGCTCTTAATCATTTCTTCTTTTCCTGGCTCTTCCTCTTGCTGTCCTTGATGACTGATTTTTGCAATTTCTTCTTCCCCACATGGAATTGGGAATGCAAGAGGAGGGATGGGTTGAAACTCAACTGATTTTACAATTTTTTGTGGTGGTGGAGGAGGTGAAACCTCTTGTTTCTTTGGAGGAGGGGGTATTTCATTTAGCTCTTGTGGAGGGGGTTTGGATTTGGAAGAGAAGAGGGCAGAAAAACTGAGATGGGATGGAAGACTGAGAGATGGAGACATGGGATCAACATTTGGGACAGCAGATGAAGGTTTTGAAACTTGACACTGCTGAAATGATACAGATTGGGAAAGAGGAAACAGAAAGGCATGAGATGGTGTGCTTACCCGTTGACAAGGTTGCTGAATACTCCTCTCATACACCTCTATTTCTTCAATCCACTTTGCAAGCAAAGGCAACATTGCAATCATGAAGTCAAGCTTCTCCTGAGGGCTGTAATGCCTTGGAAAAGGTCCCACCCATGGACAAGGTGCTCTGCAACTGATTCCAAATGCTTTCATCTCGTGCTCGAGCCCCTGGATCGCACTATGTTTACCTCCATCTTTTGGATTTTCTCCAACAGACCAGCATCTTGCATCTGATGGTCTTCATTGTATGCATACTCTTGCTCTTGGAAGGCTCCATATCCAAACTGACTTTGCACTGCTGCTCATATGGGTATGCATACGATCTTGAATCTGCTCAAAATGTTGATTTGGAGGATTTGTAAAACATGTTGGAGGTGGAATATACTGCTGTTGTTGATGTGAATTCCATGATGGAAATGAAGTCATGATTGCACAACTTCATAGAATGAAAGAATGATGGAAGAGATGGAAGGAAGAATGGATGGAAAATGAATGAAAATGAATGGAAGGGAAGGTCTACAACTTCAGAGATGGGTTGTTGACCAGATGGAGTCGCCAGATGTGTTTGCAAGTGCCTCCAAAGGCTGAAATCTTCACAGGAGCACATCAACCTACAAAAGATGAAGTGGAAGACCTCTAAGCTCCCACCGGGCATGCCAAAACTGTTAGTGCAAAATCACAGCACCCCTGGATGTAGATCAGGCTTCTAGGTTGATCACTCAGGCATCCAGTGTGATTGCACAACATGGAAACCTCTCTCCAAGCGTGGGACTTGTGAAACTGAGAGAGGAATCTCCAGAGAAGGCTGGTTCCTGCTCCTAAACTACCTACCACAAGCTATTCCAGTGCAGGCAAGCTAATCTAATCCTAATCTAACCATGCCAAGGAGACAGAGAGAGAGAGAGAGAGAGAGAGAGAGAGAAAGGAAAAGAACAAAAGCCTACACTAAAACGGTGATACACCAGAGAAGGAGAATGTTGGACATCTATCAAAACTGCCATGGGACAAAGAGAGGTGAGCAATGGGAAGGATGGACAGATGCATCACAAGGCCCAAGGATAGATTTCACACAAAAATGTCCCAAAACTCCATGAACACAGCTCCAAACCTGCAATGAACATTCAAACATGCACAAATACCTGCAATGAAGAGAGGCAAGAAGAGAACAAGCAAAAATGAGCAAGGATGGACAGATGCATCACAAAACACGTTTTGTTGCTCCAGAAGTTTGCACAGAACATCATTTCAATAATAAAAGGCAAAAAATGCCATTACAGAGCAAAGGAGGAGGTTCGAACTCCATTTTCAACCCTAGAGAAGAAAAGAAGGGAGGGCAGAGCAGAAAAGATGAACAACTTGTTATCCTCCATATAAAATGAGCCAAATCTGGCTTTATACAATGCATGGGTCGAGCCCAGGAGACAAAAACATAGGAAAATGTGTAAGCAGCCCAACCATTGACCAAAACACATTCTTCATTAAAATCAGTGGTTGAGACATCACTTCTGGCCATGCTGAAGAAGAATGCGACCCATGTGCATTAAAACTGGTTGTTGAAACGTCGCTTCTGGCATTACCACGCGTCAGAGCCATTTCTCAATTTTCTCTCTCTAGACTGCACCAAAATTCAAGATTGATCCCAGAATCATGCAGAGAATTTCATAAGCTTTCCGTTGATATAAAGAACGTGCAAATCCGAGCTCTGGATCGAAAGTTATGGAGGTCTGAAGTTTTAGGGCACAAAACAGGTGAAAACGTGTTTTGAAATCTTTCCCGCGCTCTGCCACCTGGATGACACGTGGCACACATTGATTGGTCACGTGATTCTCTCTCCTCGCTCACCCGCGGGTTTTTCTTTGAATTTTGACCTTTTTGATGATTTTGGAACATTTTTCACTTTTTCCCGCTTCCCCGCCACTTGTACGACACGTGGCATGATCTGGTTGGAGGACAGGGCGCGAGGTCAACCTTGTCTTTTAAACTTTGGGCCCAAGACTTTTTGCAAAATTTCTAAGTCCCCCCCGAACTCTGCACTTCCCTGCTCCATTGGACACGTGTCCAATTCCTATTGGCTCAGGCCAGCGCTTCAAACCTTGCCCCTTTGACCCTTGGACTTTTTCCCTTGTGACACGTGTCATGATTTGGTTGGTTCTCGGCCCTTTCGGCTCCTTCTCGCGTCCATCGCATCCATTTGTCCCGGATGTCCCAGTGCTGCTTGGGACAAAATCCTTCGATTCGGCCGGTTCACGTCCTCACGGCCCGAGATGTCCCATTTACCTACGGACTATTTTTTCTCATTTCAGCCGAACCGGCTGGTTCACGTATCTTTGTCCCAGATGTCCCAAAGCAGTTAGTGCGAAAGTTCTCCTTTTCGGCCGATCCGGGCTTTCCGCGTCCGCCGTGTCCATTTGTCCTACTTGTCCCTTTTTCCTTGTGCTGAAGTTTCTTGTTTCGCCCGAACCGGCTGGTTCGCGTCCTTTGCGCACTCTTGTCCCACTTGTCCCTTTGCTATTTGGTCCACCTATAGGCTTTTCGGCCGATCTGTGCCTTGACGTCCCAAATGTCCCGACTGTCCCAGGGACTAGGACTTAGTCGATTTTCACATTTTTTTCTGGATCAATCTACTTGCCTTCTGCAACTTTTTCCACATTTTCTCAGAGCTCGTTCTTTTCGACCTGAACAATTTATCCTCGAATCAATTTATCTGCCGGGACTTGAGAATCTAATGCATGTTATCAAAATTTACCACGGGAGTGAATTTTGGATAATGAGACACCACTTGTCATCATCACATGAGGTTTAATTTTTTTATCCCTCTTTTAACTATTCGTAGGTGGCATAGCGGACACAAAAATTCACCCCACTCTATTCCTTTCTCACATTTCCTCATGTGATCAAAATCAAGCCCCTTAGTGCAAAAGCAAGCTCACCCCTTGTCCTTCTCTTAAAATATCATGCAATCAGAAAATTCCACTCGTCAAGCCCATTCCCAAGGGGATAGTGGGGCCATAAAATTTCTCTCCTCACTCTGCCCCAAAACTCAAATTCTTAAACTTGAGACTTGTTTCTACCTCCGTAAAACTCCAACTGTTGGGTTGCTTTAAAACTCAAAATAACTAACTTACAAGCCATTTCCTCAACCAAGTTCGACCCATATACCATCTTGGAGGCCATGAAACCTAAAAATTGTTTATAGAAACACCACCATGCTATTAAAATTGTTCGAAGGCATCCTTGATTGCAAAAACAAAGTTTTTCTCACTGCTAGTGAACCAAGAAAATGATCGTACCAAGGGATTGAGATCATTTTTATCATTACAAGAATACATATGATGGTTGTAACTCATCAAATCCATTAATGTCTGCAATGATGAAGCATTTAAAGGAAAATGAGGAACCTCTTCACTTTCCGAGGATCCGTTAGGTGGAATCATTCAAAAATGGAGGAAACAATCCCTAAAAATCTTATTTCACGTGAACTCTTATTTGTGCCATGAAGACCCTATTTTATAGGGATATGAGGACCATGTTTTTAATCATCATTATTCCCTCAAATAAATTTTTGAATTCTTGAAGATTGATCAGGTGAAATCATCTAAAAATCATAAGGAAGGGTCTTCGAAAATTTTAGTTTCATTGAAACTAGTTTTTTACACAATGAAGTTGTTGATTTTTCAAGATATCATCAATAAAGTGAATAAAGTGTATAAGACTTAGATTGTTGAGAATGATTTTTCTTAAATTTGATAAATTAAATTTCAAAGTATATAACTTAGATATGAATTCGAGTGGCTTAAAATTGATAATGGGAATATAGAATTATAAGACATAGATGTGAAGATTAATTTTTCTTAAACTTGATAAAGTGAATATAAAAGTATAAGACTTAGATGAGAATAGTGACTGTTCTTAAACTTTGACAATGTGAACGTTGAAATATAAGACTAAGATGAAAATAGTGATTGTGATTAAAATTTGAGAAAGTGAATTTTGAATTAGAATACTTACATGAGAAATTTTTTCTTAAATTTTGACAAAATGAATGTCAAAATATAAGACTTAGAAATGGAAGAGATTGCTTAAATTTTGAAAAAGTGAATGTCAAAATATAATACTTATAGAAGGAAGAGATTTCTCAAGTTTTTACAAAGTGAATGTAAAAATATAAGACTTATATATTAGAATGGATTACTTAAATTTTGATATGGGTGTCCAATGTTTAAGACATAGACACTTGACTTGTGGATTTTGCATATCTTGGATAAAGTAAATACCCAAAGTAAATTCTTTTGATTGAAAATTTTAGTTTTTCTTAGGATTATGAAAAAGTGAATGTCAGAATATAAGACTTAAAAATGGAATATATTGCTTAATTTTTGACAAAGTGAAGGTTAAAATATAATCCTTAGAAAAGGAAAATATTGCTTACATTTTGACAAAGTGAATGTCAAAATATAATACTTAGAGATGGAAGAGATTGCTTAAATTTTCACGAGTAAATGCCAAAATATAATACTTAGAGATTAGAATGGATTTCTTGAATTTGGATATGGGTATCCAAATATTAAGACTTTGACACTTGACTTGTAGATTTTAATTAGCTTGGATAAAGTAAATACCTGAAACAAAGACTTGTCATAGAATGTTTTTTTTTCTCATCCTTAATGAAGTGAATACCAAAGGATAAGACATGGATTGAAATGGATTGATTGAATTTGGATACGGTATGCAAAGTTTATTACTTAGACACTTTGATTTGGATTGAACGATGTGCTTAAAATTTGGAAAGTGAATCCAAAGAGTAAGGCTTAGACATGATAAATTTGATATAGAAAATAATATGATTTTGATTGGAAAAATAATATGATTTTGATTTGAGAGAAGAATGTGGAACACAAACTAATATGATTCAATAACTTGGATGAAAATAATGGTGGTAGGGAGAACTTTCAAAGAACTTGGTTCGGTTAGTCAAGCTTCCTATATATGGATATATCCCTAAATACCAAGGTTTATCTAAATGGGCCCTATATAGTAGAAAATTTATAGTTACATACTTTACTTTACCCCATTTGATTAACTAAGATGGATTTTACTCCACTCGATCTATCAAACTATAAACATTGCTAAGGAAAAACTTGGCTCTAATCTCATGGGTATCACTACTCAAGTGGATATGGGTACTTATTTCGAAGACACCAAATTTGGGTCACACTCCCCTCGATCCCTTTCAATTAATCAATGTAATGCATGCACCTAACCATAGTCCCCTTCCACACCTTGATATTAATTTAATCACTTACAATTGAATTAATATTCATCCTCACATTATTAATTAATTTAATTATTTTAATTAAGTTAATTTAACCCTCACACATTCACCTCATCAAGACACCTCACCCTGGACCCAGTCCTAGACCCTAGACCAAGTCATCACTCCCAGTGTTGAGTCACCACTTGACCTAACTAACTAAGACTTCTTCCCAAACCTAATTGGACTTCTTCTATGATCTTCCTACCTTTTCTAATGAGAAATCCACTTTCCTAAGTGGACTCAACTTGGAAAACATGCCAAATCTGGGAAGATCTTCCTATTTAGTAAAAAGGACTATTTCACCCTAATCAATGCCATTTTATCCTCGGTCGGCGCGGTTACCTAACCGCCATCGGTCACTTTATATACACTTTCAAAAATCTTCACCCAGGTTGGTCATTTAGTTATTGGAGCCTTATTACATTCAAGCTCGAATCTTTAAGTCATCATACATCTAGAAAAATAACACACACAACCATAGTGCGAGACAAGCAACATATTCTCCTTCTAAAGCATTGGAATACTCATAGGAGCACACAAGTTTAAATTTCATGGCATTGGACTTAGCCATCTCTTCTTTGATCAACCACCAACCATCTCCATTCATAGGATCTACAAAATACCAAGTAAGTATTGTGATATTCATCATTTGTGCTTATTCAAGTGTAGATATCTTACTTCTTTTTATATTTCATTTCTTTCATTACCCACATATCACCTTCTTCCCACCAACCCACTTTTCAACCATCCCAAGCCTTTTCACCCTTCTTAACCTCTTTTTCAGCATTCTTGAGTCTTCTTAGCCATATTACAACCCTATCGAATCCACCCTCAGTCTCTGTATAATCACAAAGAGGCTAAAACCCCATTTATAATATTTTATCACCTATTTCCCCTACCAACATCAATTACGACCGTCGTCGAGTTCTTTCCCTATATCGGCACCGGTCACCCGACTAATGCCGATTAATGTGGTTAATAATATTCTTAGACCAGTTAGCCTCCCACTCACCCAAATTCAACCTAAAACTCAACCCACCAACTTCATTCCCTTACCAAACTCCCGACAAACTTTCCGACTCGAACAAACCATAGTTCTATTTTTTTTTGTTAGAGTAGGTATTTACCTTAGCTCATGTTCACCTAGGTACTTTATTTACCTTTATTGTATTTATCCTGACCCACTAATGTGTGTGGATATTTATTTTATCTTATTTAGATATTAGGAAGATATTATCTAGTTGTTATGTATAGTTATTTCCTTGATCTATGGTATTGACTAGATCTTTGATGACTGGTTCTTTCCTTGATCTATGGTATTGACTAGATCTTTGACGACTAGTTCTTTCATTGATTTATGGATTTCTCTATGGCCTTGACTGGTTCTTAGATAGATCTTCCTTGACTATATAAGCAAGGCCCATTCTCATTGTAATAAATGAGAGTTCTATAATAATATATGATATTCTTTGTTCTTTGTTTGTAAATTCTTTTGTAAAGTTATTCTGGTGAATTTCTTTCAGCTTATCAAATGTGGTGTGTTATGATCATCTAAGATCTTCATGGCTTGGAACAATCTTCTTATCGTTCCTTTCATGGTATCAGAGTGATAGATGATGTAGACATCCATTTGTAATTTTTTTCTTTACATGCAAGGGTTTATTATTTTCATGTATTTAGAATTTACTAAAACTTTTTATGAATTTTTATGCAAAATGGAGTGCACCACTAGATTTGGAAGGTGCCAAAACCCCAAGAATTGACACTAAAATTGATGATGTTCGAGACAAGTCAAATATGGGCATTTTTAAGGGTTTTTTGGCACATTTATAAAAAAATCCATACAATTATGTATAGACAATTTTTTTGACATAAAAATTATAATATCTTTCTAGTTTTTTTAAGAAACTTTCTAGGTTTCACTCTGTTTTTGATACGATTGTAAAAAAAGAGATATTTCTATTCTAAGTTTGTATTAACAATTGTACTTTTTGGGTGCATTATTTTATCCATTAGATATAAGTGTGTACCTTCGGATGCATACTTTTACCATCTGGACAAAGATATGTACCCTTAGGGTGCATCCTTTTATCCATTGGATTTAGGCGTGTACCTTTCGGATGCATTATTTTACCCTATGGATATTTTTGTTTTGGATGCAATATTTTATCCACTTGACATAAATTTATATCCTCTCGGTGCATTCATTTATCCATTGGATATGGGTGTGTACCTTCCGAATGCATTCTTTTACCCTGTTCATATTTATGTTTTGGATGCAATCTTTTACCCACTAGACGTAGATCTATACACTCGTAGTGCACTCCTTTATTCATTGGATAAAGGTGTGTACCTTTTAGTTGCATTATTTTACTATCTAGATATTTCTGTTTTGAATGCGTATTTTATCCACAGGATGCATATCGGTACCTTCTAGGTACATTCTTTTATCCATTGGATATAGACATGTACCCTCCGAATGAAATGATTTACCCTATAGACATTTAGGTTTTGAGTGCATGATTTTATCCTTTGGTCACAAGAATGTATCATGTGGATGCACTCTTTTACCCTTTGGAAATTTGGGTGTCACGTGTACCTTTTAAAAAAACATCAGCATTAAAATATTATTTTTAATAGAAAAACCTTCTAGAGCTCACAACTTTTGATCCGTAGCTCGATTAAGGTGATTTGTGTTTTGAAATTTTTTATTTTTTCGAGATCTACGTATTGGTGACATTTTTCTACACATATTTTAGATGTAAAATGTACTTTTACCCATTGTAATATTTACATCCACTCAATTATAAAGTACCAAATTTGGAAGGGTGTTGTAATCACTTGAGGACACAATCTTGGTTGAGCCCGACGTCCTAAAATTTTGGGTGTTGCATTCTTATATCTGTCATGGATTTTGAGAATGATATTATTTTCTATGAAGTGCATGGACTTCAAGAGGATATGGTCAATTTTTTTGAACAAAATAGATCACTTAAAAATAAAAATATCTTCTTTGTAACTTCATTTATAGGAAGGATACACTAATACACTCCTACAACAAACATTTTCTCACTTATAAAATCGACCTCATACTGTGGACATTCATATCCATGCTCCTAGTCCACTTGCAGTTATTTCTCTTGTACCCACCGAACACGATCTATTAGTTTCGATCCTACTCCTACTCCTAATGATCCTAATCCTATTAGGCTTGTTACTACATGTTCTTCCACATCTGTGCCTATTGTAGTAACACATGTTGTGTATCCTACTTCTTCTCACATGCATGACTCTTTTTAGAAGCATACCACTACATTCAGTTCTCACATGCTCCATTCTATGGGTTTCACTAGCAGAGGTATTGGTCAACATTCATAGGGTATTATTTCCCCTATTCCACATGTTATGTGGAATTCTCACCATGGCATTGGTTTTCGAGCAGATACTTCATTGGGATCACACATTGACAGAGCTCCTACTTTTGTTTTCTCGACTCTTTCCGAGGATCATGAGCTACACATGAGTTTTGTACCTTCACTCGGGCTTGAGAAACCGAGATTTCAGCTAACGAACATGATCCAGATGACACACATTATGATGTTCCTTTGCATGAACCCATTGTGCATTTTTCACCAAGTCATATGCATATATCTTCTTCATCCATCCATGTTGATTTGGGGTGGATATCTGATCACTCATGGTAGCGACATAGGAATTCATTGAAAGGACTCTATAGGCATAGTTTCTCCACCATTCGGCCTCTTGCTCCACTTTCTACACCTTTGCATTATAATGCTCCTTTTTTTTAGCAATTTTTAGCCGGTGTAGTGTATTTCTCTTATTTCTTGAGATATTTTATATCTCGTATTTTCTACATTTTTGGCATGTTGTGAGTCTCTTTTGTAGGGGAGCTATTCTAGTGCAGCCCGGTGTTATTTTGTCATTGTTTGAGTAGCTGTTTTGATAACTCATACATATTTGTACCATCACTCCACCCATTCAAGTAGTATGGGAGGGTGTGGTGTTAATACTGCTTCTTTGGTTTTTATTCCTTACCTCATTACATTGGTTTTTCTTAGATTGTGGCACTCCTATTTATTCAGATCTTATGCTCTTGCCTTGATTCCTTGGTTATTGTTCTTGGATTGTGGCACACCTATTTGTGGCAATTGATCTCACTTATTTGGGTTTTGATTCCTTTCCTTGTTACCTTGGTTTTTCTTCGATCATGGCACTCCAATTTCTTTGTATCTCATGTCCTTTCCTTATTACCTTGGTTGTTCTTGGATCATGCCACACCTATTTGTAGCAGTTGATCAAATTATGATTGGTATTTTTTTGCACTTTTGACATCACTTTGTTGACAGTCTCCTTGTATGGACCTATTATGGTGAAGCCCAGTGTCAGTTATTTTTGAGTTTTTTGATTGAGTAGTGGATTCAGACCAAAGTGAATACCAAACCTTTTCAAAATTATATGGGTTTTTGTAGCCAAGTTTCTTTGGAGGCCTTCTAGCGGGTTTTTCTTTCTCTAATTGTTATTTCTTGTTTTAATTACCTTGTGGTGTCCCTTTTCCTAGTTATTATACATGAGTACCTCATCAGGCCTAGTTTCCAAAGCACTCATATAGTGGATATTCCACTTTTATTATTGGCCCCTAGCTTCACATGAGGAGGGGTGTTAGAGTAGGTATTTACCTTAGCTCATGTTCACCTAGGTACTTTATTTACCTTTATTTTATTTATCCTCACCCACTTATGTGTGTGGATATTTATTTTATCTTATTTAGATATTAGGAAGATATTATCTAGTTGTTATGTATAGTTCTTTCCTTGATCTATGGTATTGACTAGATCTTTGATGACTAGTTCTTTCCTTGATTTATGGCTTGATCTATGACCTTGAATGGTTCTTAGATTGATCTTCCTTTCCTATATAAGTAAGGCCCATTCTCATTCTAATAAATGAGAGTTCTAGAATAATATATGATATTATGTATCTTTGTTTACAAATTCTTTTGTAAAGTTATTGGGTGAATTTCTTTCAGCTTATCAAATGTGGTGTGCTATGATAATATGAGATCTTCACAACTTAGAATTTTCTTCTTATGGTTCCTTCTAGATTTAGTGTTATATTCGATATATAGCATAGAATCTAATTTTATTATGTGTATGAGAAACCTAAATCATTACATTGCAATAGGACCTATTTATTTTAGTTTTATATTTACATTAAATTGTTATTAAACTATGGATTGATAGCCTTTCTAGGAAGCACCACGCTTCCTAGATCTAGCATATGCTAGGTAGTCCACTATCCTATGATATTTAATACTCTTTTTGTGGTCTTGCTTTGCATTTACAGGTAGTCCTTCCTAGACAAAAGGATCTCTCTATAATCTGCTTGGACAATGTCAACAACACACACATTCTACCTTCCACCTTTTCTTCATAGGGACACTGGTGGGAACCTATGAAGAAATCATAAAATTATAAAATCATAAAAATCATAAAATTATTGGTGAAACATTTTGGCACACCTGGTGGGACCCTCTCTTGGGTTCATTGCATTTTCTTCATATAGGGAAATATTGTGTGTGTCTTTCTTTCGAAAAATTCACATTTAATCTTCTCCCTAGTAACATTCTTTTTCTTCTAATTGATCTAAAGGACATTTGTGATTTGGTGCTTAAAAATAAATCAATTTTCTTCTTGCATTTTTATAGTAGTGAAAGAACACATTCTTGACCTATTCATCATTTGCTACATTGAATCTAATTGTCGATTTGGGTTCTAAAATTTGTTGCATTTCATCCTTGTATGTTGCATTATAGCTCATCTAAATTTATTTACAACCTATATGCTGGAGGTCATGACCAGATGATGGTTGGTGGGAATGAAGCGTAGCTCACTTTTTGCACACACACCCTAAACCAAATCACTAAAACAAATTACACATTGCTTAAACATCTTCTTTCTTGGTATTTACCATTAATAACTAATAATTGGATTAACGGCGGATCAGTGGTGTTATGTCCAATAATCATATCATAGTAGGGCCTCACGTATTGTAAAGTATATATTGAGGATACCATGCCAAAATTTACTTGGAACCAGCCATAGTTGTCAATTTTTGTAGGGCACCTTCATTGACCAAAAATTCTATTCTACTTACAGTCAGTCCTAAATGGCATAAGCCACAACATAAAATATACAACATAGGATTTTGTGTTTGCTATATTTTTGATTGATTGTGTTTTGAGGTGTGAGGTTTGTTTCTTCATTTTTCTCATCCTTTATGCCCCCTTCACAAATGGTGTATTCCAGTTTATCTCGGACATGTTAAGACTCCTCACAACCATACTCAGACTTCTGGGTTGGCCTTTTGTTTGATCTAAATCACCAAAATTCATTTTTTCTTCTCTTCCTAAATTTTATATTAACCAGTATCCATCCAATGATTTCCATTAGTTATATCATCTCATCGGCATCGGTTAATTGACCATACATCGGTTTTATGTTGTTTTGGTCATTTCTACCAAAGTAGCATTCAATCTACATTTTTGTGCTTTCTGTGACTTGTTCTGTCACTTCATCACCTTTTCTGTGTTCTGTTGTCACCTACAAAGTTCAAATCCATCTCATTTGTACCTTTTCATCTTCAAATCTCAATATTTTATTCATTCATAGAAAGGTGTATCGGTCCAACGACCACCCTCGGTTATATTACCATAATGTTATCGGTTTATTGACCATTGTCGTTCATTGTTGTTTTGGTAATTTTCCCAAAATAATGTTTTATTCACATCCATCACTTTTTGTGACTTCCTTTGTCACTTCATTACATTTCTGGGTCTTTAATATCATCTTCAGAGTCCAGTTTCACTTTATTTTCACCTTCTAGCACGCATTTTTAAATCTTTTATTTATCCACCATAACCAACATCGGTCCCTCAACCGGCATCAATTACCCTCCAATACTAGAAATTGTTTCCTAACCGCTATCGGTCCGTGTTTTGATTTTTCAATTAAAACAATGACTAAATTATGTTTTCGAGATCCATTCCACTCTATCTTTATGTGTTTTCGTAGCATCACAGAACTCAGATTACTAGTTCTATTATTAGTCATATGGTTTTGAATCATAGAAAAGACAACACCCTAATGTTCTATGCTAGTCGATAAGCGGTTCCCATGTAGCCCATCATCACTTTTCATTTCACCACCTATGGACCCCAACCATCTGTCACCATACATACCGGTGATAAGGAGTTTGTAATAATCCTTGATCAAACCCCGCTACACCGCATTATTACCTCTCTCACTCATCCACCTGTGACTCATCTGGAAAACTTATATATGGCATGCCTATATCTATTCCTCCCTATGTTACCCCCACTTCCACATCAGCCACTACTAGTACATCATTACCCGCTTTTGCCTCATTGTCTGTGGTTTCTCATCTTGACCCCACATATTTGGTATCTGTCGCTCGCCTGTGACAACTACTATGCCCTTAAAATCCATCGCCCCTACAACGCTTACCATATCATCATCCACTACCCTTAGTTTAGGTATACCTACACCATCCACTTCCCATGTACCTTTTGCATCCCAGCCATTTCTATTGTTACCCGGCTCACATTCCCTTCCAAAATATTTTCCTCTCCATCCCGCATTCTCTTCCACCGATCGCCATGAGATTATTGCATCCATACCACCTACCAACACCTATTATCAACAACCACCTATTTCATCTAGAATTTATTCTAGGTATTTTTTGTGACGTCCATCTCATCCTATATTTCCTCATCACAATTTTCATATTGGACACCACCACATACTATAGTATTGTCCATGTCATACCCATACCCATCTTATCTCCCCCTTATACTACAAGGGATGCTCCATCATCATAACCCAAAAATTTCTTATCAAAATGATGATGGAAAAGATTCAGACATTAGAAACATCTATCTTCGTATCACATAACTCTTTGACATACAATGAGCCCATTCACCCTTCCATTCCAATTCATCCATACCCTACACATTGGGAAATTCCAAAATTCAATCGATTCAATAACAAAGAATACCCACAACATAATTGTTAGTCTTTTAAACATGTGTGTTATCTCATCACTCACGATGATGCATCACTCCTCCGAACATTCCCAATGTACTTGATGAGACCCACCTTAGATTGGTATACTTCTATACCCAAGCACTCCATATTTTCATTTAATCGCGTAGTTCAAGGTTTTCTAGACAATGTTTCTATCAAAATTGTCAAGAAGGTCACAATGATCAACTTGTACGTGACACGCCAATACAAGGATGAGTATATCGTAGATCGTTACTCGTTGGTGTGGCCTAATTAATCAGTAAACATTCGAGCTTCCTAAAATCGAGTTAATATATTTGTTTACCCAATCTTGTGCTAGACACGTTTTCCAACTCTCCAAGTCTAAACTTTATACACATTCGAAGAGGCATTCACAATGGCCCAGAAACTTGAAATTTTCACTATTGAGGAGAATAAGTTGCAAACACGTAATTAAAATGATCTCGTTAAGAAAAATTATTGTTCTTCTTTATCTAAACCACAAAATAATTATTCTAAAGGAAAAGGATCAGCCAATGCAGTGGTTTTAAAATCCATCTCTTCTCAACCATCCAACCAATCAAAACCTTCTTCTAACCTTTTTCCTATTCAAACTTTCCAATTCAAGTGGTTTCAACAAAAATAGACTCCCATTAGAGAACCTTATTCTTCTATTTTGGAAAAACTTCTAAAAGATGGAGTAATCACTCTTTCACCTGTCAAAACACATACTAGTTTTGACCCTTCCCATCCTATACATGCATGGTACAAGGAGAATGATTACTACAATTATCACCGTGTTATATGTCAAAGTGACAGTAATTGTATAAATTTCAAAAACATTGTCCAAGAATTGTTAGATAATGGAAACCTTGTCTTGGATAACCCCAATGCACTTGACTAATTAAAACCTCCACATCTTCAAGAAACCATTTTAAAATCAAATCCCATCATCTAACTAAGCCGGTGAAACCTCAACTAATGATACCAATGTTTAAGAGGTCCACTTCATTTTTGATATCATACTAGCTCCTTCAGCTCTATTTCCTCCCATCCCGTCTTTTGAGGAAATTATTGTACAAGCTCCTCCACCCATAAAGGAAACTATTTCATCCACTTATCTACCCACAGAGAAGCCTACCTTACCTTCTTCTTTACCCACAGATGAGTATGCCTTATCTTCATATGCATCTATCGCCATCATCTCTCCACCTGTCAAGTAACCCACATTACCCATTCTTCTTCCTACAGAATAACCCAACATACTCTCTTATTTACTAAAGGAAGAAACTATACAATCAACCTTTCCTCCATCTCTACCCATAGAGGACCCACTAGTGGAATTTATTTTTCTTGATGACAATTCCCCACTGGATTTTAAAGACCATGTTGATTTACAATCATCTCTTCTACCCACAAAGTCTGAAGCCAACCATTTCCCTGTCTCATATACATTCTTTATAGGGATTACTACCAAATCAACATCATCGCTCTCCACTTCTATGTCATTCTCAAATTTGGCTGAGTTCTTGGATTATGTTGATAATTCCATGTTATGGTGAAGCCTTCAGCTTCCTCTCTCAACTCAAATGCAAATGTTGTCTACTGACACTTCCACAATCTATCTAAAGGTGTTTAAGACAATAAAACCAACCATGCCTATAGTATTCACCTCTTCTTCATCACCCTCACCCATACCTAAACTATTACCATAAACCAAAATTTCATCTATGCCTAAAACCCTACTTGCACCCATACCTTCACTCGCATCCAAACCCATTACCACATTGGGAGTTATGATGACATCAAGCCTAGTCCATCCTCATGTCAAACTAGATTTATCCACATCCTCACAAGTCATCACCAAGACTATTCCCCCACCTCATAGAAAGACCCATCATTTTAGGATACATTCACTAGCTTAACCCACTACCTCTTTATTACCTTCACCACTTCCATCTATCCTATATCTGCACCCATCAACCTTGGTCAAACAATCTCCTACCTAAGGTAAACCAAAAACACAACAGCCCACCTCCTCGTCACGATCTTCTATTCCACCCAAATTACCTACACAACCTACACCTTTGTTGTTACCTACATCCTTTCTACCTCCCATACCTACACCACTTCCGTATCCTTATCATTACCCATGCCATTCCCTTCTCTTCAACCATTCCTTTCCACATTACCTCCTACCACCATCTTCACTACGCCTCTATTATCACCTTGGTTAACTTGTCCCCTTCTCGACATCTTCCTTCCCTTCTACATCACACACTTTTCCTACACCTTTACCTAAGAATGTTATTCCAAAACCCAAAGCCCCACTACCTTCCAAAAATTAGTTAAGCCTACACCACCTCCAATAACTAGTTCAGAGACACCTTTACCCAAGAAGGTACAACCCAAACCCAAAAACCATACTATCTACCAAATAGGTAGTCAAACTTACTCAACCTTGAATTTCACCTCTAGTGATGCCTCTCCTACCGAGGTCACCCAAACTTCCATCCAGGACTCACACTCACTTCACATTGTGATCCATTGGCAAGGCATTACACCGACATCCTAACTAACCTTTTAGAAACCTATATCGTCACATTACCACCACTTAGACCTTATGACCCAATCAAATCTAAACTAGAAGGGTTTGATGATACAAAAATTTGCACTTACCATCATGTGCCAGGGCATGATGTAGAAAAATTTAAGGATATTAAGACTATACTTCTCCAACTATGTCCTCTTGAAGAGAAATTTGATGATGATTACCTTTTAGATGAGGACCCCATGCCACCTTTTCCTATCACCATATAGCCTCACCCCATACCTATTCAGTGACCTTTATCTCCACCTTCATAGCCCTTTTATCCTCCTTAACCATTTGAGATCAACATGGCATGTATTAGAGAACTAGCCAAAACTACTCCAAAATTCTAGTGTCTCATAGTCCTTTCACAAGACTCTTTTCCTTCACCACTTTTTTCCCATTCTACCACTACACATTTCACAACACACCTTCTTCACCTCAGATCAATATGGTTAAAGTTACCACTCAAGATCAGAAGGAAAAAGGAAAGGAGAAAAGTGCCACTCATCCGCTACATCTTTACCTCATATTCGTATGCACTACGCCCCTAAGTTCATCATCCGTGGACCCACATAACCCATTTCGATAGGTTTTCCCATCGTAAAACGATCAAATAATTGTACCACTGCTGCTCAAAATATCTTTGTATGACCTTGTCCAAACCTCTCGAGTCTCATTGTCAGGTCCCTCATCAAGGTCTTATAATCTATTGAGGTTATACGTAATGACCCCACACTTGTTACTACCATTATCACTCCTCATCATGTGATTGCTCTCACAAATTCACCCCATCTTCTCGCTCCCAATACCATTCATCAAGTCTTTACTCTTATTTTCTCTAACCATTCACTATTCATTTTCTACAATGATAATATACACGTTTGACTCATTATCCTTAATGGAGGTGTCGAGTATCAACATCGTTTCCTCCCATGTGTACAAAAATGTGTATCCTGCTAATTGCATGCATAATAACCCATTTATGTTGCTTTCATTTAACAATGCCACAACATCCACCCTCGGTACCATCATTCTCCACATTTGCATGGGTCCCCATGCCATTCCTAAATTATTCTATGTCGTAGAGGGGGAATTCTAATATAATCTGCTATTTGGTAGACCCTGGTTTGCACCATGGGTTATGTTCCTTCATCCTTATAACATTATTTAAAATTTGAACATGAAGGGAAAAAATATACCATTTTAGCTGACAGTTCACCAATCAAGACTTGTAACATGGTGTATCGACCCGGTGATGTCCTTATCTCGTTAAGGAATTTGACCCTCCTACTTTCTTCTTCATTCGTTGCCTTATCCACCAATTTTACCACTACATATTCCACAATCAACTCCTACATTCCCCTACTACCACAAATTCTGTAGCTAGCCTATCACGCATCCCATCTAATTCTCAAATATCTTATGCTTCTTCTTCCTAGTCATCCAATGATTCAAATATCCCTGCTACCCACATAACAACCACTGATCAATTAGAAGGTGTTTTTCAATGCCTCACTCTGGGGGAGTACAACCTTTATAACATTAACACATTCCTTACTCCTCAAGAGTATGGTAACCTTCATCAACACCCACACTATAATCACTGAGTAGGTGAATTTTTCCCCTATGATCCTCTTCACCTTCGCACCAACCTAACGTATGGGGGCCTTGATATTTCTACCTACTCACCTGAGCCACCTTCCCAAACTCAACCATTTTCATCCGATCTCAAATCTCTCACCAACCACCATTTCTCACACACCTTCCTTCATCATTGTGCTTGGAAGGGATTTGTCTTTGGATTCTATGAATAAGGTCATTATATTGTCATTCCTTTCACCACCCGTAAGTATAAAGACCGTAGTGGTATCGGATTTTTCGAACCACATTCCAAGAAGGCCTGAGTCAAACTCATTAAGGACAATAAACCTTCTTCACCCCATTCACCTACCTCACCACCTTCACCTACGAAATCTATGGATCTAGAATCCATTCCTCCTAACTTTATTTTTGTGAACATCATTTCCTTGGAACTCGACTTATCGGTCACGATGGCGAGGCTCCCTTTTATTCTCTTCCTATATCCTAACATGATTAATGAAGACAAACCTTCTATCAACCGCATTCAATTTTAGGATGATGATTATATTCTCACCTACCTTGATGTGGAATATTATTTTATTCACCATTCATTACCTTCTAAGATACAAACCATGTTGAATGAATCAATCATAAAAATCCACATTCACACTCGGGATGACCCATACATTCTAAAGATAGGCTAATCTTTAGATGTTTCGAAAAATAATCTTTCACTTCTTTCCTCCGAGATCATAACAACACTTTTACTTGGTCTTATGCTGATATGCCCAATATTAACCCAAATATCATGGTCCATAATATTGTAACCATTCCGATGTCAAACCCTTGAAATAGAAGTTGTGAAAATGCATCCTCGCATTGTTCTTCTTGTGAAAGAATAACTCAATTGCCTCCTTTCTGTTTCCTTCATTTTACCCATTAATTATCCCTAATGGATCTCTAACATCGTTCCTATCACCAAAGCAACAGGGGGACTCCCATTTGCATAGATTTCCATGATCTTAACCTAGCTTACCCCTAAGCTGAATTTTGTTTACCTAGTATTGACCAACTAGTTGATCTCACCATTGGCCATGAGATGCTATCACTCATGGATGATTTCTTGGGTTATAACCAAATGTTAGTCACCCTAAAATATCAACAAAAAATTCCTTCATCACTCCTTGGGGTACCTTCTGTTATCATGTTATGCCCTTTGACCTTAAAAACACTGATGCCACATATCACCAAGGTATGACTTATATATTTCACAACATCATCCATAGAATATTAGAAGATTATGTCAACGATCTTCTTGCCAAATCAAAAATTAGGCTAAACACATTATAGTCCTTAAGGTTTTCTTCAATCACCTCATCAAATATTGTGCTCACCTTCAGCCTAAGAAGTGTTTCTTCACTATTCTCTTGGGAAATCTCCTTGGTTTCATCATTTCTTTGAATGGAATTGAATTTTATCCTGCTAAAATCAAGGCTATTCTCAAGATTACTCCACCTACTAACCTTCATCAGCTTCATATTTTGAAAGGAAAGTTGCAATCCACTCGTCGCTTTATTTCTCAGCTTTCTGACTGTTGCCATCTATTTCATCATATTCTCAAAAAGGATGTCTCCTTCAAATGGGATGATGAATGACATAAATCCTTTGATGCCTCAAAACAATACCTCCTTCAACGACTTGTTCTCATTCCACCTAAGGATGACCAACCATTTTACCTTTAAATTTTTACCACTGACCATTCCCTAGGTACCATGCTCACTCATCATGATGAGCAACACAAGGAGCAAGTGGTTTATTACATAATCCATATGGTTTTAGATTATGAAACTCAATATACTCATGTCAAGAAGCTTTTCTTAGCCCTAGTATATTTTTCCTCTAGAATTCACCACTACCTACTCAACCATAGAAATTTCATTGTCACCAACACCGACCCCCTACATTACATGTATGCTAAGCCTTATCAACACCAACATGCATTGTTTTGGCTCATGCTCCTTGCATACCTAGAACTAAAAATCATTCATCAAAATTTTGTTAAGGGACAAACCATTCGGACCAACTTATAGACGTACCTCTTTCGGAAATCAATACTCTAACTTAAATTTTCTTGATGAATCCATCGCTACCCTCTCCCTTGATGACACCTTTTATCGATGACCTTATTTTTTACAGTTCTAAATGTCAAAGTGGGGTGGCACGTGGGTCATCCTTATTCCTCTTGATGATGAGACTACGCCTTTATTCTTTAAACTAGATTTTGACTATACTAATACTATTTCTAAATATGAAGCACTTGTGTTAGGTCTTCAAACCGCTATAGCCTTAGATGTTAAATCCATTAATATCTTTGGTGACTCCTAGCTAGTTATGAACCAATTCAATGGTTTATACTAGTGTCGTAATGAGGTAATTAAAAAGTATAAACATCACATTGACATACTTTTGACTACCTTTGATCATTATGAAATTCAAACCACTCCACGCTCCACTAAAAAAATCGTGGATACCATGGCCTGCCTTGCTTCTCAAATACATGCTTCTCCTTATAACTCAAAAATATTTGTCATAGTATAAATTTTTTGAACAACCTCTTATTTATTTTGAGACATTAAATTTATAGGAAGAATTGAAACTGATACACGTGACATTTAGTATAAGTAGTTTGTCGATTAATTTTATCTCTCAATTCTGCCTCCATAACTCACTCACAATCGACAATGAGCATTACTCAAAATGTCTCTTGTTATGTTATCATGGGGATCTTCTCTACAAACCTGGTTTTGATGATATCCTCCTATGATGCCTTACAAGTTCTAAAATCCCATACACCATTAAGGAAGTTCATGATGGGATTTGCGGTGGTCATTTTAGTAGCCTTGTTTTCGCTAAGCTTATCCTTCATCTCTCTGCTACTCTGGGAAATCCTAAACCCATACTATTGTGACTATGTCAAACGTTATGTTAAATGTCGGTAACATGGTAAAATTCACCACACCCCTAGTCATGCCTTACAGGTCCCTAGAGATATTTTTCCTTTCTCCCAATGGGGTTTGAATCTCATCAAAGATATTAATCCTCATTCTTCTCAACACCATCAATGGATCATCACCAAAACTAAATATTACATGAAATGGGTGGAAGCCGTACCTCTCATTTCTAAAAAATTTGAGAAAATTTGTGAATTCATCAACCATCACATCATGTGTCACTTTTGTGTTCCTCACCGCCTCATCACTAATAACAGAAAACAATTCAAAAATAAAACCCTACATAAATTGTGTGACACCTTTGGAATTCAAATTATTTTTTCTTTACCTTATTACCCTTAAAAATGACCAAGACAAATTGACTAACAAAACTCTTAACAAAATTCTTATGAAAGTAGTCAACAATACTAGTAAGGATTCGCACACGCACATTCCTTTTTCCCTATGGGCTTATCACTTTGGTATTCACACCTCCTCCTTAGCTACACCTTTTGCTTTCTTCTACAATACAAAGGTTATTTTACCTTTTGAAGTTCAAATTCCATCACTTTGTATCTCACTCAAAGAAAATCTCAATGATGATGACTTTCGCCAAGACCATTTGGCCCAACATGAGCTTCTAGATGAACGTCATTTAAATGCTCTCGATCACCTTTAAATCTATCAAAAATGTATCAAACATTCCTATGAAAAATGTGTCCATGAATGAAACTTTAAGGTCAGAAATATTGTCCTAAAGGAAAATAAAAATGTAACCAAAGCTAAGAAAAGTAAACAGGCTAAGTACACTCTTAATTGGCTTAGACCCTATATCGTCACTCATACTTATGGATCAGGGGCCTATCTTTTATCTTCTCTTGAAGGTAAACCCAAGCCTAAAATACTCAATGCCTTGCATATTCAACCATTATACTAGTGAATCAAGTAATCTATCACCTTCTTTATATTAAACATTCATCCTTGAGCAACCTTCACCTTTCACTTACCCGTTTTAAGGAACAACAACTAAACAAGAATCATGTGTTTAACCGAGATCTTTCAACCTTATTTTCAATATGAGTATCATGTCTCTACTCATGGCATGATTCTCATGGATACTTTTCCTCCTTTTCAGGATGGAATCCCATGTTCATTCGTCACTTAGATCCTCTCTCTCATATTTAACCTTTTTGTGCTATGGTTCTACCTTTATAAGATAAACCTATACTCCTTTATAATCTTGTCCATAACCTAAAATTCCAAAAAATTCAAAAGTAATATATGGGATTTTCAAATTAAAATCCTTAATTAAAACTTCTTGCAAATAGATGACTCCTTGAAAAGTATATCTATATTTCTATCTTACTTTTATAAATTGACTAATCCATTGAATGAGAGCTATACAAAACTAGCTCTATTGTACATAGTGTATCCAAAAATAACACTATTTCTGTAAAAATAAAAAATAAAATATTCTAAATCTTCCTACATCAATCAAATTTATGAAGACCTCAAGGATTCATTATATTCATCCACATAGACTTACCACATCAATCGTCTATAAAAAGAAAAAGTGAAAAGAAAATACAACAAATCAAGAAAAATACAACTGTTTTGTCATGGACTTTCCTATTTTGGTTTTGGGTATCTTGTAGAAGAGGCATGTTATCTCAAAACAAGGTTACACTAAACAACCCACTTTACCTCTCCTTCCATTCTTTCTTCTCTTCTATCTACTTAAGGGACGTCTTTGCAAATGTGACATTTCGTGATCATGTAGCTTCCTTCACCCTTATAACATTAAAGCATGCACTTCCTTTAGGGGTTTAAGTTAATAAAACCATCCTCGATATGCTCATTATGGTCCTTTCCAACTCTTCATCATTTTTCCTCTTTTACCATTCTCCTCTTGTCGTACTTATTGATTTTGCTACATAGGATTAGACCTTTGACACTTACATTCCGGGGTTTCTTCTCCTTTCACCTACGTCAACATTCCTCCCACCTATTTTCATCAACTCTTTTTAAACATTCCACCATGCCTAAAAAACCTAGAATTAACCATACCTAAATGACCTAGACTCAATCATGCCTAAAACTAACTATGTTCATTCATCTACCTCATTATATTCTTACTGTCTTATGGGAGAACTACATCACTGAGGCCCCTTTTTTTGTAGGGGCTATGTAGGAAGCACTCTAAGGGCATGGGACCCTTAGAGGTTATCTCGGCCACTCTTTCCCCTAACCATTTCCTCCCTTTAACACACATCATAACCTAGTTAGTTTCCATCTACACAATAACTTGGAAATTAACATATCACAACACATATTAACCTACCTAATTACCTTATTACTTACCACCAAATCATACTATCATTTGGGTCATGTTTTTCCTCTACCTAATCCTTACCTATGGCCTTATCTACACACCCATACCAACCCTACCCATTTTTACACTCAAGTTCACTTACTCGCTTTATACCTTGTGATGAATCTACTCATGTTCTACAACCTAATGACCTTGCATTTCCTAATGTCACATGTCATTTATCCCAAGAAAACCATTTGGTGCTCTGAAATACACCTAAATCCCATTCCTACACCTAGCTAAATTATGTTTCAAGACCATATCCTATACCTTGGATACCTGGATCACATCAACCTTGTTTGGATAAGCCTATCGACCTTTGACAAAGTAGATTTTGTGAGCTCTTCAGCCTAGTACCTTATCACATTCTATACGTGGTTGTATTATTAAATGTCCTTACCTATTACCCAAACCTTTATCATCATTACCTACCCATCAAACTACTCTCCTTTTTTCTCACTTACCCATTTATCAAACCACTCACCGACTCATCCTCATAATTCATCAGTTCCTAGTTTGAGGGGGGATCACCTCCAGTCATACTTGGGGAAACCTAACCTTCACTCATACCTAGGATAATGAATTTCTGTTTTTTTATCATCTCTTATCAATACAAGCTACGTGAAAAAAAGGGGAAAATGTAGACACTAAATTTGGGTCACACTCCCCTCGATCCCTATTAATGTAACATATGCACCTAACCATAATCCCCTTCCAAAACTTGATATTAATTTAATCACTTACAATTTAATTAATATTCATCCTCACATTATTAATTAATTTCATTATTTTAATTAAGTTAGTTTAAATCTCACACATTCACCTCCTCAATACACCTCACCCTGGATCCGAACCAAGTTGTCACTCCCATTGCTGAGTCACCACTTGACCGTACTAGCTAAGACTTCTTCTCAAACCTAATTGGACTACTTCTATAAGCCTCCTACCTTTTCTAATGAGAACTCCACTTTCCTAAGTGGACTCAACATGGAAAAACACCAAATTTGGAAGATCTTCCCATTTTTGGTGTGAAGGACTATTTCACCCTAACCGACGCTAGTTTATCCTCGGCCAGTGCAAGTTACCTAACCACCATTGGTCAATTTATATACACTTTCATAACTCTTCACCTGGGTTGGTAATTCAGTTATTGGAGCCTTATTGCATTCAAGCTCGAATCTTCAAGTCCTCCTACATCTAGATGACAAACAAACACAACCACGGCAACGTCAGCAAGTAGCCGCAGTTCTCCTTCCAAAGCATTGGAATACTCATAGGAGAACATAGGTTGCACTACTATGGCACTAGACTTAGCCATCTCTTCTCCAATCAACCACCAACCATCTCCATTCACAGGATCTATAAAATACCAAGTATTGTGATATTCATCATTTTTTCTTATTCAAGTGTAGATCTCTTGCTTCTTTCTGTATTTCATTTCTTCCATTACCCACATATCACCTTCTTCCCACCAACCTACTTTTCAACCATCCCAAGCCTTTTCACCCTTCTTAACCTCTTTGTTAGCATTCCTGAGTCTTCTTAGCCATATTACGACCCTATCCACACCACCCTCACTCTTTGTGTAATCACAGAGAGGCTAAAACCCCATTTTTAATAGTTTATCACCTATTTCCCCTACCGACGTCGGTTACCTAACCACCATCAATTATTTCCTATACTAGAATCACTCATCCGATTGATACTAGTGTCTATGACTAATAATATTCTTAGACCAACTAGCCTCTCACTCACCCAAATATAACCCAGAACTCAACCCCCATGACTTAAGATCCTTACCGGACCATTGATGACTTTTCTCGGCTTGAACAAACCCTGGTTCTAATTAGATTTAGTGTTATATTCAATATCTAGCATAGAATCTAATTCTATTGTGTGTATGAGAAACCTAAATCATTACATTGTAATAGGACCTGTTTATTTCAGTTTTGTATTTACATTAAATTGTTATTAAACAAGTGGATTGATAGCCTTTCTAGGAAGCACCACACTTCTTGGATCTAGCATAAACTAGGTAGTCCACTCTCATATGTTATTTAATACACGTTTTTAATCTTTCTTTGCATTTACGGAGTAATCCTTACTAGATAAAAAGGATCTCTCTACAATCTATTTGACAACATCAGCAATGCGCACATTCTACCTTCCACCTTCACTTCATAGGTATTCCTCCTTAACCATTTACCCTCTATCTGTTTCATCCTAGAAAGTGTAAACGTATTGGTGAAACAATTTCATTAACGATTAATTTGTAAAATTCCCAAATTTAACAAAAAAACATATCACTATGCTCATGAATATGAATGAAAACATATGAGTTCCTTATTAACTAGTTATTGTGTAATATTAACCACAATTAAAACTACAAATTGAAAGGAGAAGAGACAAGAATAAGAAAATATTTATCCTGGAGAAACCCGAGGTGGGAAAAACTCTAGTTGGTGAGAAAATTATTTCCCTTTGATAAGTACATTATTTGGCTTATTTATATCATTCATATGAT
Source organism: Taxus wallichiana var. yunnanensis (assembly GCA_018340775.1). Classification (NCBI taxonomy): domain Eukaryota; kingdom Viridiplantae; phylum Streptophyta; class Pinopsida; order Cupressales; family Taxaceae; genus Taxus; species Taxus wallichiana. The sequence goes on from CM031234.1 coordinate 481,860,140, forward strand.
TGATAATTTGTCATTTAAACATGATTTGGTAATGCATGGGGATGTTTTGTATAGGTATATCTTAGTGAGTTCAATGAATTTTCCTTGCTTTTTCTCATGCAACCTGATTAACCGTATAACTTCCTACTAACTGCCTTTGTGAGAGAAATGTGGTGATATGTGTAGGAAAATAATGAACATTTATTGCCAATATAATTAAGGAGCCCCGAGTTTGGAGTTGGAGTTCAGAAGTGGGAGACTTTTTCCATCTATTGGCCTATAAGTATGGGTCTTGTTTCTAGCAGTCCTATAGGAATTTATGAGTCTTAATCAATATTGTTAGTGGAAGACATTAGTGTTGGTAATTTTGGCGTATTTTGTAACCACCTGTGTCTATATAAAGACACCTCCTTGAAGAACAATGTAGTAGTTGGTAATATTTATAATCTGTGATATAACTTGTTGCATTTAGTACTTTTCCTTTCTACACTGAATATGTCATGGAACTTATTTGAATTAATATAAGGAGATATCATTTTGAGAATCTTGAGTTGTTAAGATTTCCTCTGTCCTAAGGAAGAGTAAGGGCCCACTCAACCGAGGAGATAGGAGGTTGTTTACATTTACGTACGTATATGGTTTTTGATAAGTCATAATCACTCAGCTCCTTTACTACAATTTCTATTTCAGTGTGTTTCATATAATTGCTGTTCAAGTGTGTTTATTTTCCTTATTTAAATTTTCATTTAGAATGTGTGTTTCCTCTTATGCAAATTATAGTTAGTGTGTTCTTTTACTTTTACTGCAAGTTTTAATTATGAGTGTGTAATTTCAATTTTGTTCTTTCAATTCTATGCACATTTCCATTTGAGTTAGAAGTACAACTTTTAGAATTCATTTTATCATAGTAACTTAATTCCATATATTTACATTGAGTTTCTATATATTAGTAGAAAATTTAGAAAGATCTAATAGAAACCCCCAATAAAAGACCCAATAGTATAACTGGCTACATAGGGCTCCATTGCATACATCCTAGGACACAACCTTGGTTTGATAATGACACTAGTAGATTAATCTATTAGTTAAATGATTGGAAGAATACAACGACCCATCATTTTTGGCATCATTTCCAAGGAAACCATAAGTACAACATGCCATTTTCTTCACTTTATATGCTATGGGTGTTAATGGAGTTCATCTATGCAACTAGTATAAGTCATAGGCCATGGGATGATCAAGGGAGATTTATACCACACAACATCCAAAAATATTTCCAAACATACTACACATAACAAACACTAAGAGTGAAACTGAATCTAATCCAACACCTAGAAGCCCTTCTAAACATTCTACATCATCCTATTTGGAACCAAAACAACATTCAGAAATGGGAGACAACAGGAATAATGAGAACCAAACCTTGGGTAGAAAATTTACTTATCCCATTGTCTTGGATGAATATGAGGATGCACCTATGAAAAATATCTCACCATCCATCCTCCCTATCTTTTGAGGCATGTCTACATAAGACCAAATTAGTTCTTGTTTAAATTCAAAGTTATTTTTTAGATGTATGACTATAGAAAAGAAAATCAAAAACTCAAACTATTTCCTTCCTCTCTCAAAGATTCTACTATGAGATGGTTCATGGGATTGTCCTCTAACTCCATTCATTCTTGGGAGGCCATGGAGATATCCTTTTTGGATAAATATCAAGACTACTGTAGGGTAAGGGATATGAAAGAAGAGTTCTTCTAGATAAATAAAAAGAAGATGATTCTAGAGGATTATCGGATAGATTTATCTTTCTCCATTATAGGAGTGGTTATGAGTTACATGCAGACATTACTAAGATAGTTTTCCTTGAAGTACTTGATGAGGAAACTAAGGATTACCTCCATCTTATGGGAGGAGGTGACATGCACAAACTTAGTATGGAAAAAGTTACTCTAGAACATGAGGAGGTATACGAAAAGAAAAAAAAAAACCAAGGTTACCCCCTGGGAACCTCTAAACTTACGGAGGAAATGACCAACATGAAAAAAAAATCTTGTCACAATCGACATCAACCATTGATGGGAAAAAATCCAAAACCGGTGCTAAAAAGAACCATTGGACATATATTTCCATAAATTTAGGTAGATACATCCCCTAAGAGAGTGTCCTTTGGGTGTCATAGACATGTGTTTGATCTATGATGTTATTGACCATGATACTAAGCATTGCAATTTCTTACTTCAATTAAAAGGAGGATTTATTGTTGTCTCTCAAGATAATACAAAGGTAAAATTTGTTCAAATTCCAAATAATCAAGTTGTGTATGCTCCTCGACCTATTCAAAACCCTTGGATGATGTCATGGCCTAGTCAGATCCCTTAAGCTACTTGGGGACAACCTAATTGGGCACCACCAAATTGGATGGCTTACGCACATCCACCACCATGGATGAGTCCCTAAAATTAGTAGGGTTAGACATTACCATATCATGTAAATCCATGGAGAAACTAAAAGTGGGTACCTTAATAGAATCCTAACCAAAACAAACAGTGGGTACCTCAACAGAATCCTAACCAAAACCAACAGTGGGTACCTCAACAGAATCCTAACAGAAACAATAATGGACACCACAACAGAATACTAATCAATAGAGGAGGTTCCAAAACCATAATAGGACTTAATGCCCCCACCAAAAAAATATCAACAACATGGACAGTAGTGTAAACAAAACTTCCCGGCCCAACCTATAGAAACCCTAAAAATGAGCAGATAGCTTCACTTGATGAAGCAAGGATAGAGTGATACAATGCAAGTTAATACTATCGGTAATTTACAACTAAGGTATGGGAAAATATTGAATCCTCCTATTGTTATCATGGAAATACCTATAGACAATGAGAAAGAAGAGATAATTCAGGAAAATGAAGAAAATACACATGCTCAACCAACACAAGACACTAGGAATGGTCAAGGAAAGAATAAGAATGTTCATACAGCTCCTTTTCTTGAACGATTACAGAAACTCAAAATGCAAAGGAAACACCGCTAGTTCAAGAGTTGAAAAAGGTGAACATTGAGGTCCCACTTCTGAGAGCAATAAGGTATATTCTTGAACTAAACCAGACCATTAGAAATGAATGTATCAAGACACCAAGAAGGAAGAAGAAATACCCAAAAATGATCAAGGTGGAAGGGAATTTAGTTGATCTTATTGATGGAAAACGTATTTCCTAAAATATCGAGATCTTAGGAGTCCATTCATTACTATTTGTATAAATGATCAGTCAATATCTAACATTTTGGTGGATCTTGGTGCTGTCATCAATGTTATAACAAAAGATATGTTCAATCTATTATCCTTAACAGGATTGCATCCTACCAATACCGTTCTTCAATAAGCGAGATCAATATATTATCGTACTCAAATGGAGTGATTGAGGATATAATGGTCACAATTGAATCCTGAGAGTACCCTATGGATTTCATGATCTTACAGCCTAAAGCCTAGAATTTGGGATATCCAGTCATCTTAGGAAGACCTTGGTTGGCTATTGTTGCTGCATATATTGACTGTAGGTGAGGCAAAATGACCATTTTAAATGGGCAAAAATCCAAGCATATTTCATTATATATCTTCTTGCCTAGCCCTATGTGTATGATTGTGAACATGTATGGGTAGATTCTTTGGATACTAACTCTCTGAGTCCTTCTTATCTGGCCACCATTATAGTGAAAAATCACATGACAGAAATTGTTGAGTCATACACACTTCCTGATAAAGAAGGCTCTGTGGCTACGGAAATCAGAACCAAAGCTAAGGAAATTGGAACTAAGGCTATAGAACCATTTGTTTTGAACACATCTGATACTATTACCTTGGTAAGTGACATTTCTAATGAATATTGTAAGGAAATCTATGCTTATAATGTAGAATGCATAGTCACTGATTTCTATTGTCCTTTAACCAAGATTATGTCTCTTGACAATGTAACTATTTTACACATGCTTCAGCCTCATGTTTGTCCCTTGAATTATTTAATCACTAATGTAGAGCTTGCTATTTTGAAAGATATAAAGAAAGTGACTGTTGACATAGGAAAAGAACTGACCATTGGTAATAATTTAAAGGCTAGCTAAGAGTCTAGGGTTTTCAAAATATTGAGGAAAAATTCCCAATATTTTTCTTGGGATTATAATGATATGAAGGGAATTCATCCAAGCATCTGCACTCACCATATCTACACTGAGGAATGTTAAACCCATAAGACAACCGTAATGAAGAATTAATCTAGCACTCAGAGACATAGTAAAAAATGAGATAGAAAAATTGTTGAAGGTAGGATTCATCTATCCTATATCTGATAGTCAGTGGGTATCACCATTAGTTATAATTCCCATGAAAAATTATAAATGGAGGATATTTGTAGACTATAGGGAACTTAATAAAGACACTAAGAAAGACTAATTTCCCCTTCCTTTTATTGATCAAGTTAGGAAAATATTATAGGTAAGAAATATTTTTCCTTCTTGGATGGGTTTAGTGGGTATAACCAAATAAGTATTACACCTACTAAACAAGATAAAACAACCTTCACTTGCCCTTGGGGTACATTTGCATATCGGGTCTTACCATTTGGGATTTTTAATACACCTACTACTTTTCAGAGAGCAGTCTTGGTAATTTTTGCATATCTCACAAATGACTGTGTTGAAGTTTACATGGATGACTTCATTGTCCATGGATCCACTTTTGATGAATATTTGAATAACCTTGAAAAATTATTAAGTAGATGTGAGCAACACCAACTTTACCTGAGTCATGTAAATGCTTGATTATGGTTGATCAGGGAATTTTCTTTGGCCATCATGTTTCTACTAAAGGAATACTGATCGACCCCAAAAATATTACAATCATCACTCAATTTCCTACACAAACAAATCATAATGACATGAAGAGTTTCCTTAGACATGCAAGGTATTATAGGTGATTGATCAAAGACTTTAGTAAAATTGTTGCACATATGTTTTATTTGTTGAAAAAAGATTTTGTTTTTGAATTGACCCCTCAGTTTCAATAGGTATTTGATATTATCAAGGAGAAGCTAACCACTACTCCAGTCTTGAGAGGACCCAATTGGGGGAAACCTTTCCATATTCACACTGATGCCTCTAATACAACCATGGGAGATATTCTTGGATAGAAAGATGAAGAAGATTAGATGTATGCCATTTACTTTATCAGCAAGAATCTAACCCCTATAGAGAGAAACTACACCACTATGGAAAAGGAATTTTTAGTTGTTGTTTACTCCCTGAATAAATTCAGACATTACATTACTGGGTACAAAATCTTTGTTTATACTAACCACTCGGCCATAAGATATTTGATGAATAAACCAATAGTCAGAGGTCATATTATTATATGGTTACTCTTGTTACAGAATTCAATCTAACCATTATTGATAAGCTAGGGAAATCTAATGTTGTTACTAATTTTCTTTCAAGATTGAATGTTTTAGGTGATGAAGAAGCAGTCTAGGATCATTTTCCAGATGAACATTTATTTTTGTATCAACTCAACCTCCATGGTTTGTTGATCTTGAAAATTATTTGACTATAGGGAAGTTTCTTGCCTATTTTACTCATAGAAAGAGACAAAGATTAGTCAAAATTAGTGCAACATATAAGTGGTGTAATGGAATTTTATTCAAATGTTGTCTGATATGGTTCTTCGCAGTTTTTTTCGAGAAAGATGAAGTATATGACATACTATGAGCTTGTCATGATGAACCTAGAGGAGGACATTACTCAATGAAGAGGAAAATTCACAAGGTCCTTGGAGTTGGGTACTATTGGCCTTCCCTCCACAAGTCTATAAAGAAGTATGTGTGGTAGTGTGATGCATGTCAAAGAATGGGGAAGCCTACACTATCCATGGAAATGCCTCTTAATCCTCAGTTGGTCTTAGGACCATTTGAGAAATGGGGAATTGATTTTGTTGGACCTTTTGATCCCCCATATTTTGGGAAAGCATACATGTTGGTGTGCACTAACTACATCATGAAATGGGATGAGGTTAAAGTAATGGCATCTACCACTGAGGACGTTATTGCTAACTTTCCATACAATCGCACAATGCTAAGATTTGGTGCCCCTCGAGCACTTGTATCTGATCAGGGACCTTAATTTGTGTCTAACATGATTGAGGATTTTCTAGAAATCGTAACCATACCATCCCCAATCCAATGGGCAAGTGGAGGTGAAAAACTAAGAACTTGAGAACATTTTGACGAAAGTGGTCAACTCGGATAGGAAAAACTGGGTACCAAAACTCCTCGAGGCAGTTTGGGCCTATAACACGACTTGGAAAACCACTAATTTTTCTCCCCTTATGATTTTGTATATGGAAAGATGCCACTATTACCAGTAGAGTTTGATTTATAGGCATGGAGAGCAACAATGGAAATCAACATCAATTTGGACGAAGCACAATGAGAATGAGTGATGAAAGTTGAATGAATTGGATGAAATGAGGATGGAAGCACAAAAAAAATGGAAATTATCCAACATTAGAGGAATACATGGCATGATGCTCATATCAAATACAAGAATTTTAACAAGGGAGAATGGATCTTATTCTTTGATTTGAAATATCAACAATTTAAAGGTAAGCTATGGACACGCTGGTTAGGACCATATCATATCGATAAAGTGTTTGATAACGGCTCTGTGATACTATTACCAATTAATGGAAATATAAGGAATCTTCTTGTAAATTGACATAGACTCGGGATGTAGTAGCATCCTCTAGACAAGGAAACCTTCACTAATGACATCATGTTAGGAAGGGAAATGGATGCAGAGGAGGCACTTCACCCCTCCTATCGGGAGTAATTATTGTTTTTCAATTTAAATAAAGGAGGATGATCACGAATTTGATCTTCTTCCCTTAGTTGTCTTGTTTTCAATAAAAGCATAAATATTCATTGTTTAAAAGGCCACTAATCACATTTTATCTCAGACTACAGGACATGGAAATCTACGGATATCGGAAGCTGAACTAGCATAGGTAAGTGCATTCTAATTCACTACAAATATTTCCTTATGAAGTAATTCCCATTACATGTACTTATCATAATTTCATCCCTACACAATGTTCGATGCATTTATTGGAAATATCATTCCAAATCTTATGACATGAAGTGGGGTATAATAAGTCTTAATTACGGAAGGTATCACTAGTATCAAGATTCTAAGAAAAGGATGTACTACTTTCTAGGAGGGACAGGTGTCAATACCATTTTAAATGATGGTATATGTGTGGTACCACATAATAAACCTTCCCACACATGCCCGGTCCTGTCAACTTTTCACGCCGCCAAATTTGCATCGACTTCAGGAAATTCAAGGATTTAGGTGCATTTCAAATTGATCCTTACTAACCACTTCTTGTCATTGCTTGGTGAATTTAAACACACCATTATCACTGCCATTATACTATGGGTTCAAGCACGCCCTTGTTCTTGTTTCTCTATTGTTTGGATTCACCTTCACCATGGGACAAAAGAAAAAGTCAGAGCTAGATTCTCTAGACCCATTACTCAAGAACGTTGTAATTTCATAGGTATTTTATGATTCCGGTTGGCTTGAATTCATACAAAAATTTGAAGGTTTTGATGAAAGTGTAGTGGATGAATTCCTAGTAAATTTTGAAGCTACTTGCTCATGTGTTGGAGGAAAGAGAGTGGAAATTACTAGCCAGGTTGTTTCTAAACTGTCTAGTTTACTGAATTTCGGTATAAAAGTGATGAAAAATGATCCCCTCAAATACTTTCTTTCTCTTTTCATGTGGATGGTGAATCATTTCCCGAGGTAATCCTTACCTCTTGAGGTTCTTTAAAGGATTTAAGAGGGAACATATTCCCAACATTTGAGAGAAGTGTCCAAATGGGTTAATAAATACTTTATATGTGATGGCTAGCCATCTATGCTAGGTGGAGATTCACTCAAAATTATCATTCATTTAAAGAAAGGATGCATCAACCCTGCACTTAGGGTGAATTTAGCAGAATATTTGGCTAATGCAATTATCAAAGTAGGCCAAAAATACAAGAATGGAGGAAGAAAGGCGACGCTAAAGTACCTGGGCTCATTTAATTACTCTTCTCACATCAATTGTTTTACAAAGCGGAAGAGAAGGCTCAAGCGAATGAGTGTGGGAGAAGGTTACAAGCCGAAGTAGCTCAAAAAGGGGCCATCTTCCATACCTCAACCCACTATCGAGTCATCCTCTCACCTTTGAGGAAGATAATGTGGAGGAACTGGTAGTCGGGCGGTGGAGGAACCTAGTACTCAAGAGAATGTGGAAAAATCTGGTAGTCAAGTGAGCCCATCTTCTACACCTTCCAGTTCTAAGGGTAAGAATACCTTTCCTCTCTATTCTTCTATTTCACTATGGCCACAACATTCATGTATGTTGCATAAACCTGGAAGTTCTCAGCCAGAGGTTTTTTATGATGATTTTGCTCCTATTTTAGAAGAGAAGGACGAGGCAAAAACCTTGGATGTCCCTGCTGACAAATCATCAAATTTTATATTCACTACAACTATCCCTACCCCACAGAGCTCAAATATCCCCACATCTTCAGAAATCAACTCAGAACTTTAGAACAGTCTTCTATATCCAAGCACATATTCCCACTTCAGAATCAATTGTAATGGAGATTAGTAGCCATGGGCTTTGTGAATTTGATGTACCATGAGGTTATTTGGAATAGATCACATTCCTTAAAGAACAGTTGAAAGGTATGAACGAAACAACTTTATCTTTGTAAATGAATTCACCCAGTGAACAATAGAAAAGGTTAGAGAAATCACAACTTTACAAGTATAAGTTAGCAGCCTAAAGAGACAAAGAGATATAGATCTTAGCATTTTGAATGATATTAATCAATTATCTCTTAAAAATTCAGAATTAAAGAAAGAAAACAAAAAATTAAAGGGAGAGATAGAAATCAACAAAAAGAAAAAGAAAAATTGCAATCTCTTTTGGTCTCTATTTATCCTTTATCCTGTAAGCTCCTATCTTGTCGAAAACCATCTTCGATCTACAACATGTTTTTTTAGGAAAAAAATTAATCTTGGTAGTTATTGAGGTTGTGTTGTTAGGAGCCTTAAAAACTTCGATGGTAATACTTTTCTATCCATTTACAAAACCAATACCCTTGATATTCAAAATCTACTCGTGAGTTCTACCTCCATAACATGTTAGTCCCCAATGTCCCTGAATTCTTCATTAACTTGTTCATGGGGGATTTTCAATTAAAATATTTTTAGTCCTTGCTTTAGAATCAGATTATGTGGGGTGAGAAAATGGATATCTTCAATCAAACAGCTCACATGATAGGATTCTATATTCATCCTACACATCACAATGATGTGGCTATGTGAAAGAACTTCATATCTCTTTACTACCAAGCTGGTATTAGAGAGAATACTTTGAGAATACTACTAAAATGTGTGGAAGACTTTGAAACTTATAATTAGCAACACTTTGGGGTAGCAAGGAAGTCATGTGATAGGAGGTGGGACACCTTGAGTTTACCATTAAAGATAAGAGAGGTTATTTCACCTCAAAATTTGAGTTGGAGTATCAGACGAGGAGATGCACTCATCACCATAATTCGTCAATTATCAGAAAAGAATGATAAATAATATAGTGATGAATGGGTGGGACTATAGCTAAAGCCACCTCTTCTACCTAGCACAACCGCAACTTGGTATAATAATTTTGCCCAATCTAATGAGAGTTTCACACTTGGGTTGAAGTAATTTCAAATACTCAGGGATGTAAAGGTACATGGAAGAAATATGCTGACCAATTTGAAGAGTATGACATGGCCCAACAACTTGGTCATAGGGCAGGGCGTAGATGAGTTGCATTGGGACATGCAACAGGTAAAGTGTAGGGGAAATGATGAGTACATTATTTGGCTTATTTATATCATTCATATGATTGATAATTTTTCATTTAAACATGATTTGCTAATGCATGGGGATGCTTTGTATAGGTATATCTTAGTGATTTTAATGCATTTTCCTTGATTTTTTTCATGTAACCTAATTAACCGTATAACTTCCTACTAACTACCTTTGTGAGAGAAATGTGGTGATATGTGTAGGAAAATAATGAACGTTTATTTCAATGCAATTAAGGAGCCCCGAGTTTAGAGTTAGAGTTCGAAGTGGGAGAATTTTTCCATCTATCAGCCTATAAGTATGGGTCTTGTTTCTAGCAGTCCTATAGGAATTTATGAGTCTTAATCAATACTATTACTAGAAGACATTAGTTCCGGTAATTTTTGTGTAGTCTGTAACCACCTATTTCTATATAAAGACACCTCCTTTAAGAACAATGTAGTAGTTGGTAATATTTATAATTTGTAATATAGCTTTTTACATTTAGTACTTTTTATCCAATTTTCACCCCAGGGTAAAATTTGATAACATGCATCAGAATACTAAAGTCCCAGGCAGATAGATTGATTCAAGGCAAAAAATCATGTTTCTAGGGTCCCCTCGGATTTTTTCTAACTCTCCTATCCAAGGAGAAAAGAGCAAGTTCTAGAAAAAGGTGAAAAAGTTGCAAAAAACAAGCTTGGGCAGAAAAATCATGAAAATTGGCTAAGTCCTGGTCCAGGCGGTCCTTGGGACAGTTGGGACGTCGGGGCGTGAATCGGCCGAAAAGCCTCCTGTGGTCTGCGCGCAAAGACTTTGGGACACTTGGGACATAAGGGACGCGCGGGACGCGAAAAGGAAAACTGGCCGAAGGTAAAAGCAAAATCAACTAACTCACCGAGTAGTAAGGGTGCCTGGGACATCGGGCCGTGAAGACATGGAGGATGTGAACTCGCTGGATCGGGCTGAAAAAGAGAACTTTCGACCTTTGGGACAAGCTGGGACAAAGGGACACGGAAGACACGAGATAGCCGAAGGAGCCGAGAGCCAATCAAATCACGCCACGTGTCTTCGCCTCAAAGAGGGACAGAGAATCCTGAATCAAGCGGATCGAAAGTTTTTGTCCTAGACAGTTTGGGACATCCGAAATAAGAGGATGTGGTGGACGTGAAAAGCCGGCATGCCCGCAGATGAATCAGGAAATGCCACATGTCACAAGGGAAAATGTCCAAAATTTCAAAGGGCAAGGTTTGAAGTGTTGGCCCAAGCCAATAAAAAGAGGACACATGTCCCAAGGAGAAGGGGAGTGTAGAGCTCGGGGAGGAATTAGATAATTTGGCAAAAGTTTTGGCCAAAAACTAAAAGGTGAAGGATGACCCCGCGCCCTTGTCCTCCAACCAAATCATGCCACGTGTCCCAAGTGGCGGGGACATGGGGAAAAAGTGAATTTTTTTCCAAAATTACAAAAAGTCAAAACTTTCAAGGAAAACCCATGGGTAAGGGAAGGAGAGAGAATTTCTCATCCAATCAGCGCCCGACACGTGTCGTCCAGGTGGCGGAGCGCGGGAAAAAATTTCAAAACCCATTTTTGCCTGTTTTGTGCCCTAAATCTTCAGATCGCCATATCTTTCGATCCAGAGCTCAGATTTGCACGTTCTTTATATCATTGGAAAGATTATAAAATTCTCTACATGATTCTAGGGTCAATCTTGAATTTTGGTTCATTCTAGAGAGAGAAAGTTAAGAAACGGCTCTGACGCGTGTTCATGGCCAGAAGTGACATTTCAGCGACCAAATTTAATACAGAATGGGTCGCATTCTCCTCCAATTCGGTCAAAAATGATAGGGTATGGGTTTGTAAGGTCCCCCATGCTGTTTTAATGCATTTGCAGTCAATGAGGAATGGGCTCCCACGTTTTTGTACATTTTCTCTCTCTTGGGCTCGACCCATGCAATGTAAAAGCTAGATTTGGCTCATTTCTAAAGGGTGGAACACTTTTTGCATAGCAGACTTCTTCTTTCACCTCTAGCAAGTGATTGTTGCAAGAATCAGACCTCTTCAAAGACTGTAATAGTTTTTTTCCTCTCTGAGGTTGTAATGCAGTGATTTTGACTAGAAATGATAATGCAATCTTTATGAATGGGTTTGAGTCCTTTGTTTGTATTATTTGCTTCATTTCAGATCCTAAATTATATCTTATCAGCCTGTGTATGTTTTATGTTGCAATCTTTGTTTTGTGTCTATTTGCATGACAAAAATGTTTCACCACTCCTTTTGGTGCATCACCACCTTTAGTTAGTTTCAATTTTTGCATTTCTATCCCTGTCTCCTTGTAATTTAGAGTAGGATTAGGATCTGAACCTCTGTAGTTGTGCAAGCATTAGATCTAATCAGAGGAGTTTGAGGAACCAGCCTCTAATCTGGAGATTCCTCTCTCAGTTTCACAAGTCCCACACTTGGAGAGAGGTTTCCATGTTGTGCAATCACACTGGATGCCTGAAACATCAACCTAGAAGCCTGATGTGCGTCCAGGGGTGCTGTGATCTGCACTAACAGTTTTGGCATGCCCGGTGGGACACTAGAGGTCTCATTTTTATTGCAGCAAAGTTGATGTGCATCTGCTGCAATTTTCTTGCTTGAAAAGAGCTATTATTTGCATATCCGGTGACTTCAAGGGAAGAATCAATCTGGTTTCAAGTGCAAAGTCTGAGCCTGAAAACTCATGAGAAGAATCACCACAAGGTCAAGAGTTGGAGAAGAAGAAGTGCTTTGTTTGAATACCTGTAATTATCTCTAAGAAGAACGCAAAGAGGAAGAAGGATTCAAAGGTCTCCATCTCCACCAAACAAAACTCTCTCAACTCCTCCACCTGTTAGGCCTTTCATTCAGTCAATAAGGGTTTTAAGACCAATTAGAATGGCACAAAACAACCCCTATGTCAACTTCACAGGCAGCATCCCACTTTCCCTCAATGCACAACTCCCAATTCCTATTGTAGCCTTGAAGAACATTTCGTACTTCATTTGGAGAAAATCAGACTATTCCAGGGTGATCATGTTAAAGACATTGCTAACCTTTGTGCAATCCATGAAATCGGCGAGATGCAAGTGGCTTTCAAGTTCTGGCATCTTCATTCAAGGGGAAAGCATTGCAATGGTTTAGAAGCCTTGAGCTGGTTCTATCACAAATTGGAATCATTGTGTATAGCACTTCATGAGCAATTTCGAGAAAAGGGAGACAACTTGTCTCTTTTGGAGCAGTGACAACCATCAAGAGAGCTCCCAATGAGCGGTGACCAATTTCAACTTCAGATTTTAAAGGACTTGGGAGAGAATTCCATTGGGTCAGGGCCAACAATGAAGGTGCTTTTCTCTACTATCTCAAAGCTCGAATTCTGATATTTCTATGTTAATTCAGTCCATGGGAGGCATAACTATCCCTATGGCTTATAGCATTGCCATTAGGGCTGAAAATTGTTTGATCCAAGCTGGCAAACTTGCCCCTAGACCTCCCATGCCATTGTTTCCAAGTTTAGAGAGCCCAAACACCAATCAAGCACCTAGTTTAGCTCCTTCTCCCACTCCTAGAAATCAGAGTTCAAATGAAGCTTCCACTTCATCTCCAAGTGCCCCAAATGAGCTTCAAGAAGTCATGAAGCAATTGCAAAACCTAGGCAATGAGCTGGTTACTCTCAAGAGGAAACAAGCCCAAGGTTTTAGACCTTCTTATCAACCCCAGGCTCAGCCTAATAGGCAGCCATACCAACCACAAAGGCCTCCTAACCAAGCTGCAAATATAAATCAGTCAAGGCCTCCGGCCAATAGACCATTTCAGCCCTATAATCCAAATGCCATATCTACCTCTAAGGCATTGGTGCCAACACAAAACAACATTGCTCAGGAGTATGACTGGTGTTTTCCATGCAATGAGCCTCATAACCAATCCATGTGCTTCAATGGTGTTTTGAATCAAGCATTGATGGTAACAACTACTGGTGTGGAGGGTGAGGGCAATCAAGGAAACATCCAACAACAATCTGCCCCAAATGACACCACATTGGTAAACTGGCAAGCAGAAGATTTCCGTGGCATGAATCAAGCAGTGTCTCAAGGGGTTGCAGCCAACACAAGGTCAAAAATGAGGAATTTGGGTGAAGAACAACCATTAGCCCCAACCAATCCACAACCTCCCATGGCTCCACAAATGGTTAGCAAGCAAAATCCAATTTCAAATGCACAAGGGCAACCCAAGAACAGCCCCTAGGCCAACTCAAATACCAGTTGTTGCTGCCCACATGCAAGGAGTGAATGTGTAAACCAAGGGACAGCAGAGGGATACTTCATCTCCATTCAGTATCATTGATCAGATGAAGAAGACAAACGTCAATATATCAATGTGGGAATCCCTATCCATCCTAGGCCAAAGAGATCTGCTGCAAGCTGCCATGAAGGACTGGCCAACTTCGAATCAACAAGTTTAGATGCAAGACAAAGTGCTTACAAATGTTGCCCAGCCTGAGGGAAATCATGGAGGACAGCAAGGTAAAATGTTGAAGCCCCCTCCTTTCTATGTTTCATTGATCATTGGAAATCAGCTAGTGCACAATTGCATGATAGACTCGGGGCAAGTAGCTCAGTAATGCCTAAACAGATAGCTGATCAGCTAGGGATTCAATATGAAACAACATCCAAAGGGGTAGTGCAATTGGATGGGACAACAGTAGCAACAGTTGGAGTGATTAGAAACTTGAGTCTTACCTTGCATGCATGTCCAAATGTTGTTGTTTTACAAGATGTATCAGTCATAGACCTTCCACCACTCTTTGCCCTATGCTTGTCAAGGGACTTCACAACCAAGATTGGGGGATATTTTTCTACTGATTGGTCACACATGCTATTCAGAATGAGGTATGGAACTAAGGCTACAATCAGGTCAGAACCTATTGCAAACTTCCATATTGAGCCTTACACTCCAAGTCAAATTAATGCCAATTGCTCAGCATTTGATCAAGAGGATCACCCAAGCACTAATGAGGCTGACACCAAGGTTGGAAGCATCTCGGATCTAACTCTTGATGAATGGGAAAACAAGGTACATGCATTTGATCCTTATCAAGAAGTGGAAGAATCTGAGCTAGGGGTCTATTGCATACATGAAGAAAATCAGCCTATTCCTAGCATCACCAAGCCAAACCACAAAGATGACAATGAGGTATGGCAGCTATTTTTTGATGGATCAAGGAGTAGACAAGGTGTAGGAGGTGGAGCCATGCTTGTTTCACCTCAAGGAGTAAAGTACTATTCAGCTTTCAGATTTTAGTTTTCATGCTTCAATAACACTGCTGAATATGAAGCCTTGGTGCAAGGGATGCATTGGGCAATAAAGAAGAAAATAAAGAACTTGCAAGTCTTTGGTGACAGTGAATTGATTGTAAATCAGGTCAAGGGACAACATGCTACCAAAAATGATCTTCTCAAGTGCTACAAGAATAGGGTGTGGGACCTCATGGAAGATTTTGAGGGTTTTTGCATCAAATCCATTCCTAGGAAAGAGAATCAAGCTGCTAACAGGCTTGCAGCAGTGGGGGCAGCCTTTGACATTGTGGAAAGCATTCAACAAGACAAGGTATAACCAAACATCCATGTTATTGTGAGGCCTTCAGTGAGGGATAACAATGTCAGTTGGAAAGTGTTTGAAAATGACCAGCAAATCATCCATTTCTTACAAGAAGAAGCTGAGTTCTCAGCCAAGAATCAAGAAAAATTGGAGCAGCAGTATGGTGACCAAGTGGTACAGCTAAGAACTAACAAGCTGCCCAAGGGACTTATCACTTTGGAGTCCATTTTTAATCCCAATGACCAGTTTAGAAAGGAAAAAGCAAACATTCAAGTCAAGAGAGAGGATTCAGTATCCATCTTGGTAGAAGAGAACAAACCATTGCAGATTGGAAGGATGACAACTGAACAAGAAAGGTATGAGTTCATACAACTATGCCAAGAGTTCCCTGACGTGTTTGCTTGGAGCTATGAAGACTTGAAAGGTTTCAATCCCAACTTAGCTCAGCATACCATCGAATTGGATCCAAATACTAAGCCTGTCAGGAAGAAACAAAGACCAGTCAATCCACACATAGAGCCTCTCATGAGGAAATAATTAGACAAGCTGATTGAGTCAAGGATCATATTCGCAATCAAGCATTCTAGTTGGGTTACCAACTTAGTTCCAGTCAGAAAGAAGAGTGGAGAGATCAGATTGTGTGTTGACTTCAGAGACTTGAATAGAGCCTCTCTCAAGGACCATTACCCACTCCCTTCCATGGAGAAAATCTTGCAAGTTGTGGCTGGCTCCGAGAGGTTTTCACTACTTGATGGCTACTCAGGCTACAATCAGATTATGGTGAAGGAAGAGGACCAGTTCAAGACAGCCTTCACAACCAAATGGGGAACTTTTGCATACAGGAAAATTCCATTTGGGCTGTCCAACACTGGTGCTACCTTCCAAAGGGCAATGGACATGGCATTCAAAGGTTTGATTAACAATGTGGTGCTGATTTACCTTGATGATATCACTATTTTTTCCAAAAATGTAGTAGACCACCTCTCTCATTTGAGACAAGTCTTCATGAGGTGCAGGAGATTTGGAGTGTCTTTGAATCCTAAGAAGTGCATCTTTCTTGCACATGAAGGAAAGCTCCTTGGCCATATTGTCTCCAAGGAAGGATTAGCAATTGATCCAGAGAGGGTTGAAGCCATAAGAGCACTACCATTGCCAAGCCACAAGAAGGCCCTTCAGAGTTTCTTGGGAAGGATAAACTTTGTTTGGAGGTTTGTCCCAGATTTTGCAGCCCTTGTCAAGCCCATCACCAAAATGTTAAAGAAGAGCATGGCTTTCAAGTGGACAGCAGAAGGCAAGGAGAGTTTTGAAGCAATCAAAGAAGCCATCTCTCAAGCACCAACTCTCATCAACCTGAGACTTCTCCAAGGATTTCATCCTCTATGCATTTGGAGGTAATGACACTATTTCTGCCATTTTGGTACAATAGAACAAGGATAATGATGAGCAGCCAATTTCCTTCTTCAGCCAGAGCTTAGATGACTATGAGATGAAGTACTCTTTTATTGAGAAGCATGTACTTGTAGTAATCAGAAGCTTGAAGAAATTCAAGCATTTAGTCTCAAACAACAAGGTCCAGTTGCTGGTCTCACATGTTGGGGTTAAGGACTTCCTCCTCAACAAGGATTTGAATGAGAAAAGGGCAGGTTGGATCACCCATGTCATGGAGTATGACATTGAGATCAAGATCACCAAACCTGGTAAGAGGAAAGGATTGTGTGAGCAGCTGGTTTTAGGGAAGCAAAGAGAAGTATGCAATGAAGAAGAGGCTATTTTGATGACCCAGACAGCCATGAGCCAAGTGGCAATCAAGAAGAAGACAATGCTGCCCCCACTCCTTGCTAGATCCAAGGCATTATACACTTCTTAGGCACAGTCCTATGCCCCGGAGATGAACAAGACCCAAAGGAGACACTTCAGATTGCAGCTGTCCGTATGCCATTGTTGATGGAGTTTTGTTCAAGAAAGATGTGAATGGAGTGTTCTTTGAGATGCATTAGCCCAAATCAGATTCAAAGGGTGTTAGAAGAGTTCCATGGTGGACCAGCTGGTGGCCATTTTGCACCAAGAGTGACAGCTCTAAAAATCATGAAGGCCGAGTTATTATTGGCCCAAAATCTTCATTGATTGCTATGCATGGATCAAGAGGTGTAAGAATTGTGCATTCTTCACGGGGGAAAGAGAGACTTGCTGCCCTTCCATTACATCCAATCTCGGTCGACCAGCCGTTCATGAAATGGGGTTTGGACTTCATTGGAGTCATTAATCCCAATTCAAGCCAAGGGCATAAATGGATTTTGACAGCCACAAACTACTTCACCAAATGGACAGAAGCAGTAGCACTCAAAGAGGTAAATGAGTCTAGCATCTTAGACTTTTATGAGGGGATAACAACCAGATTTGGTGTACCTGCTACAATAATCTCTGATAATGCATTGACATTCATTGGATCTAAGGTGACTGAGTGGGCTATCAAGAACGGTATTTACTTAAGCACTTCATCAAACTATTACCCTCAAGGTAATGGCCTGTGTGAGTCTACAAACAAGAACTTGTTGAGGATCATTAGGAGGACTCTTGATGAGAATCGAGGTTTTGGCATACCAAATCGAAATCAAAGCCTTATGGGCTGATAGGATAACCCCAAGAGATCCACAGGTAACTCTCCATTCACACTTGTCTATGGAAGAGAAGTAATATTTCCCACGTCACTTGAGTTGCCAACATTAGAACTCATGAAGCACTGGAGTTGCTTGAATTTGAGCCCATGGAGGTGAGGTATGTAGAGTTGATGGAGCTGCAAGAGATCAGAAATCAGGCATCCCAAGCAATGGAGAAGGATCAAGCATTGATCAAGAAGACCTTTGATAGAAAGGCCAAGGATAGATCTTTTCAAGTTGGAGATCTAGTGTTGAAATGGGATGTGGATAGAGAAAAACTGGGAAGGCATTCAAAATTTGATGCCATTTGGAGTGGCCCATACATGGTCACGAAGTGCAAGAACAACAATGCTTTCCAATTGGCCTCATTGGATGGTGAAGAACTACAGATTCCAGTCAATGGAATCTATCTCAAGCATTGCTTCTAGAGGGAAATTCACTACCTTGTAAATATTAGATTAGATTTTCATTCCTCCAAGTGCTTGTGCACATTGTTTTGTTGTAGGTTAGTTTTGTTTTCCCTAAGTGCTTTGGCACAACTTGCTGTCCATGGAGATGTTTTGCAGCCCATGATCCCCTCGGCCTGATATTCCATCTTCCTCCTTGCACATTCTAAGTTAGTGGAGGTTCTAAAAAATATCTAATGACTCCATGCCCAATGACCGTGCTGTGCAACCTGGTATCTTCTACCTAAGCAGCGAGTGTAACCCCCGCATTGAGTTACAAATTGTTATCCATTTTCACCCCCAAGGTAAAATTTGATAACATGCATCGAATACTCAAGTCCCAAGCAGATAGATTGATTCAAGGAAAAAAATCATGTTTCTAGGGTCCCCTTAGATTTTTTCTAACTCTCCTATCCAAGGAGAAAAGAGCAAGTTCTAAAAAAAGGTGAAAAAGTTGCAAAAAACAAGCTTGGGCCAGAAAAAATCACGAAAATTGGCTAAGTCCTAGTCCAGGCGGTCCTTGGGATAGTTGGGACGTCGGGCGCGAATCGATCGAAAAGCCTCGGGCGGTCTGCGCAAAGACCTTTGGGGACAGATTGGGACATAAGGGACGTGCGGGACGCGAAAAGGTGAACCGGCTAAAGGTAAAAGCAAAATCGACTAAGCGCTAAGCGGAGAAATCACGGAACATCTGGGCCATGAAGAGCGAAGGACGCGAACCACCCGGATCGGCCGAAAAAGAGAACTTTCACACTGGGACAATTGGGACAAAGGGACACGGAAGATGCGGATAGCCGAAGGAGTCGAGAGCCAATCAAATCACGCCACGTGTCTTCGCCTCAAAGAGGGATAGAGAAGTCTGAATCAGGTGGATCGGAAGTTTTTGTCCCAGACAGTTTGGGACATCCGGGACAAAAGGACGTGGTGGACGCGAAAAGCCGGCAGGCCCGCGGATGAATCAGGAAACGCCACGTGTCACAAGGGAAAATGTCCAAAATTTCAAAGGGCAAGGTTTGAAGTGTTGGCCTGAGCCAATAAAAAAGGACACATGTCCCAAGGAGAAGGGGAGCACGGAGCTCGGGGAGGAATTAGAGAATTTGGCAAAAGTTTTGGCCAAAAACTAAAAGGTGAAGGATGACCCCGCACCCCTGTCCTCCAACCAGATCATGCCACGTGTCCCAAGTGGCGGGGACATGGGGAAAAAATGAATTTTTTTCCAAAATTACAAAAAGTCAAAACTTTCAAGGAAAACCCATGGGTAAGGGAAGGAGAGAGAATTTCTCATCCAATCAGTGCCCGACACGTGTCGTCCAGGTGGCGAAGCGCAGGAAAAAATTTCAAAACCCATTTTTTCCTATTTTGTGCCCTAAATCTTCAGATCGCCATATCTTTCGATCCAGAGCTCAGATTTGCATGTTCTTTATATCATTGGAAAGCTTATAAAATTCTCTACATGATTCTAGGGTCAATCTTGAATTTTGGTTTAGTCTAGAGAGAGAAAGTTAAGAAATGGATCTGACATGTGTTCATGGTCAGAAGTGACATTTCAAATGACTAAATTTAATGCAGAATGGGTCGCATTCTCCTCCAATTCGGTCAAAAATGATAGGGTATGGGTTTGTAAGGTCCCTCATGCCATTTTAATGCATTTACAGTGAATGAGGAATGCGCTCCCACGTTTTTGTACATTTTCTCTCTCCTGGGCTCGACCCATGCAATGTAAAAGCTAGATTTGCCTCATTTCTAAAGGGTGGAACACTTTTTTGCATAGCAGACTTCTTCTTTCACCTCTAGCAAGTGATTGTTATAAGAATCAGACCTCTTCAAAGATTGTAATAGTTTTTTTCCTCTCTGAGGTTGTAATGTAGTGATTTTGACATTGGAAATGATAATGCAAGCTTTGTGAGTGGGTTTGATCCTTTATTTGTATTATTTACTTCATTTCAGATCCTAAATTATATCTTATCATCCCGTGTATGTTTTATGTTGCAATCTTTGGTTTGTGTCTATTTGCATGACAAAAATTTCAACACTCCTTTTGGTGCATCACCACCCTTAGTTAGTTTCAATTTTTTACATTTCTACCCCTGTCTCCTTGCAATTTAGAGTAGGATTAGGATCTGAACCTCTGTAGTTATGCAAGCATTAGATCTAATCAGAGGAGTTTGAGGAACTAGCCTCTAATCTGGAGATTCCTCTCTCAGTTTCACAAGTCCCACACTTGGAGAGAGGTTTCCATGTTGTGCAATCACACTGGATGCCTGAAACATCAACCTAGAAGCCTAATGTGTGTCCAGGGGTGCTGTGATCCTGCACTAACTGTACTTTTCCTTTCTGCACTAAATATGTCATGGAACTTATTTGAATTAATATAAGGAGATATCATTTTGAGAATCTTAAGCTATTAATATTTCCTCTATCCCAAGGAAGATCAAGGTCCCACTCGACCGAGGAGACAAGAGATTGTTTACGTTTATGTACGCATATGGTTTTCTGATAAGTCATAATCACTCAGTTCCTTTACTGTAATTTCTATTTCAATGTGATTATTTTCCTTATTGAAATTTCCATTCAGAATGTGTGTTTCTTCTTATGTAAATTCTAGTTAGCGTGTTCTTTTACTTTTACTTCAAGTTTTAATTATGAGTGTGCAATTTCAATTTTGTGTGCGTATTTCCATTTAATTTAGAAGTACAACTTTCAAAATTCATTTTATCATAGTAGCTTAATTTTGTAGATTTACTTTGAGTTTTCATAGATTAGTAGAAAATTTAGAAATATCTAAAAGAAAACCCCAATTAAAGACCCAATAGTATAACCGGAATCATAGGGCTCTACTGCATATGGCCTAGGACATAGCAATTTGGTTTGATAATGACACTAGTAGATTAATCTATTAGTTAAATGATTGGAAGAATACAGTGACCCATCACCCTTGACTATGTAATCTCAAAATGATACAAAGTACTACAAATTTGGCCTTCAAGAAAGATGAAACT
Organism: Taxus wallichiana var. yunnanensis; assembly: GCA_018340775.1. Classification (NCBI taxonomy): domain Eukaryota; kingdom Viridiplantae; phylum Streptophyta; class Pinopsida; order Cupressales; family Taxaceae; genus Taxus; species Taxus wallichiana. Next base: position 481,881,795 of record CM031234.1, read on the forward strand.
CCTAATTGTATCCACTTGCTCTTAATTCTCTCAAACAACAAGAACTCTTCAAATGAACAAATAAAACAAGAATTCAACTCTCCAAACTTTTCTCAAACTTATCTTTCAGCCAAAAAAATTTAGAATCCTTCAAAATGCTTGTATTTATATATGCTTAGCTCAAGGAGGTGTGCAGAAGTGAAACAAACTAATTAGGAAGCTCAAACATTTACAATTGTTGATATCCTGTGTTTCGGGATGTTATTTATAGGACCACCATTGAGGGTAGACTAACAAATATGTAACCACAGTGAAATTTTCGTAACCACCATGTCACATAGAAAGCTAGTCATGTAACCATTGGGGTGGTCACGTAGCCCTTGAATGAATTCCCCTAATCAGAACATCAAATGTCCTAAAACATCATAAAGAGGTGTCTGGATCACCCCTATCCTAACTAGACCATTCTATGAAGACATAATAAGCTAGGAACTTGAAGAACAAGTATCAAATATAGAGAATACATAGAATTGGGTTATTCTTGATCTATTTTTGGATCATACCTCCCCAATTTGAGGATTTTAAGTCCCTAAAAGCTTCAAGGACTAATGAGGTAAGGAAATTTCTTCCCCGCATCTTCTTTAGAATACTACTTGGCATTGGACGGTAGTTGCCCTTTTAATCCAATAAACCACCTATCTTATACTCCTCTCTACATTGTCCTTTCTTTCCATTGTAAAACCACATGTTCCTCCAATTATAACTAACTATCAAGATAAATATCCTCAATGGATGAAATCAATACCCATTTTTGTTCATCATTTAACATGGATGGCTTCAAAATACTTAAGTTCTCAACATTCTCAATGGAATACATCTTCATATAAGGAGGAAAATCCAAGTGAAATTTATTATTAACCACTTATTCCATAATTTCAAATGTGCCATAATGAAGAGGATTGAGTTTCTTAGCTTTTCCTTGTAGCCTATCCCGAATCAAATACAACCATACCCTATCTCCAACAAGGAAGTAATGTTCAGTATTATGTTGATCATGTCATGCTTTGTACTTAGACTATGAATTTGTCATCCTCTTTTGTACCTAAAGGTGTATTTGTTGAATTTTATCAATAAATATTTCAGATTTATGGACCTCCTGTTCAACTTTCCCTTTATCTCTCGTATGGTAATCTTAAAACAACATCAACAAAACTCTTAGGAAAATGATCAAAACATGTTTCAAAAGTATTTCTATTGGTCGAAGCATGAACTTCCCTATTATAAGAATGTTGGATATAAACTAAGTTCTCATCGTAGGTCCTCAGATGTTTCCTATTATACCATCTCAAGAGTTGGAATAACATATGATTCACCACTTTTGTTTTCCCATTTGTCTATAAATGAAAGGTGGTATACCTTTTCATCTTTGTATCCATCTTTTCCCACAAAGTAGACCAAAACTTCCCTATGAACCGTGATTCCATGTCTGACACAATAGAACTAGGAAAACCAAAGTGAACCCACACATTAGCAAAAATTAATTATGTGGCATCACTTTACTTAATTATCTTTTTTCAAGGAATAAGAATACACATTTTTCTAAATCAATCTACAATGAAAAATATATAATCATGACCTTTTTGGTGGTAGGAAAACCACCCACAAAATCCATGGAGATACTTTCCCATGGTTAGGAAGGAACTAGAAATGGAATATATAACCCCAAATTCCTATTATTAGGCTTTCTTGTACTACATAAAACACATCCCTTGATGAATTTAGAAACTTTGGCTTGCATGTTTTTCCAATACACATACCTCTGTAAGTGCACTATAGTCTTTGTCACACCAAAGTGAGAGGCTACCATGGAAATGTGTTCTTCCCTCATCAACTGAACTCTTTCCCTCATAGGTACACAAAGTTTCCCATTCTTGTAGAGAAAACCATCCTAGATATAATATTTCCCTCTATATGTAGATCCCTCATTTGGAGGTTTCTACTTAAATATGTCTACAAAATCTGGATCCTACTCATAGCCTTCCTGATATGCTTTACACAAAAAAGGCTCAGAAAGAGTTCGCATGCCCACATTTGAAATCAAAGGAGGTATAGATAACATGTCATCCAATTTGTTAGTCACATATTTTTATATTTAATAACTAAATGAAACTATTGTAATAAACCCATCCATTTATAGTGCCTAGCTTGTTGAAGTTTACTTTGAGCCTACAAATATTGAAGAGGTTGATGATCCATATGAATGATAGTTTCCTTACCCATCAAATAATGTTTCCATTTCTTGACTGCTTGAACAAGAGCATACAATTCTTTGTCATAAGTACAATAATTCAGAATTACACCGTGAAACAACTTAGAGTGATAACATACTGGCCTACCTCCCTGAAGTAGGAAAACCCCATAGCATAGTCACTAGCATCAATTTCCACTTCAAAAGGCAAGTTGTAAGTTAGGTAAATCCAAAACTGGAGCATGACTAATTTTATATTTAAATGAATCAAAAGAAATATGTTGTTTCTTACCCCAATCAAATGTCTTACCCCCTGTTGTCACTGAATGTAGTGGCACTGCTATAGAAGAGAAGTTCTTAATGAACTTCCGTAAATATTGAACTTCTCCAAAAAAACTCTTAGTCTCTGTCAAACTTGATGGTGTAGGACAATTCAAAATGGCCTCTATCTTAGTTGGATCAATCCTTAACTCCCCATCTCCAATCACATGTCCCAAAAAGACAAACGACTATTGTATAAACTTGCATTTCATTTCATTCAACACAAGTTGTTCTACTTAAGCACTTGTAAAACTTGATGCAAATGATCATCTATATTTTCCTCATAAGTTCTCGCTAAAAATAGAATATCATCCAAGTACACAATAACAAAGGAACCAATAAATGGCCTCATTACCTCATTCATTAACCTTATGAATGTAGTGGTGAATTACATAGCCCAAACGGTAATATCAACCATTCATATAAACCTTTCCTGGTCTTAAACGTTATTTTCTAGATGTCCTCTCCTTGATCTACACTTGATGATACCCAAAGTTCAAAACAAGCTTAGTAAAATATATAGCATGCGAAGAATCGATCTAATAAATCATCAATGTGAGGAAGAGGGTATTCATTCTTAATGGTTATTTTATTTAAATCCCTATAATTAAAACATATTCTCCATGAACCATCTATCTTAGGTACTAAAACAATAAAGGAACCACATAGAGATGTGCTAGGATGGATTATATCTTATTCAACAAAAGATCAGAATCTTTGTTACTTTACCTCGTTGACATATTTCAAAGATTTCTTGTATAATCCCAATTTTGGTAGTGAACTATTAGGTAGCAAATGGATCTCATGTTCAATTTTCATTATGGGGACATCCCTATAGTTTCCTAAAAGACCTCTCTAAACTGTTGAACCAACTCTACTATATGTGTATGATATTTGTTATAAAACATGCTACAATTGGTTTTAGATGTAAAAACCTCATCATCTAGCATATCCCTTAACATAAGTAATGCAAATTTACCACTAGCATTAATGAGCTTCCAGGATTTGTTGGCACTTACCAAATATATATTTGAATCTCCTAAATAGGTTGAAATGATGTAGCTCTTACCATCCTTTACCAAACGGTATTGATTGGCTCTCCTTACGAAGATAGCATCCCTAACATACAGATATGGGCTACCAAAACTACACCACACACATCAAGGGGAATAAAATCCACAATAACCTCATCAATAAACTTTTTGTCAATACCAAAAGTGATCTTACACTGCTTTGTTACCTTGATGTCTACACTTTTCTTTACCCAACCTAAAGAATACAGATTGGGTGATTGTAAGTTTCCAACTTCAACCTATCCACTAACTCTTTACTAATTAAATTATCTTGAGAACATGTATCAAAAAGAGCATCCACCTTAGTTTTATTTACTTGAATCTTTAAATGAAAAAGCTTCGTTAGTTCATTTTTCTTAGCAACATTGTTACTACCCAAACGTGCCTCTCTTTGGACGAAGGTACAACACCTAGTCTTATCCACATATTAGCTATAAAATACTTCCTCTCCCTGGAGGGAAGCCATATCCTTCTTCTTATTCTTCTTGTTTTTGAAGGGATGTAGTTTCAGGTGGAAATTCAAAAATTTATCCTCGGAACGACTGTTAAGATCATAATGCCCACAATGAATTTTAGTATCTTTTTCTAAAATAGAAGTAGCATTTTTCTTACCCTTTCATTTTATTTTTTCCTTTTTCTTTGCATCACCTTGTTTGTTCAAAGAATGTTGAGAGGTAGATCAAGTCTTTTTCTTGTCCATCTCTAAATAGTGAGCTTGTGTATAATGTAGTCATTTTTACTCCTATCACGAAAGGAAGAAATCTCATGCACTTTGGCCTATCACCCAATAGAAGTTAAACGCTCACCCAAGGCACGTGCAGGTACCAAGTCTCTCTTTTATGTGAGTTTAGTGGGAAGCATCATCTATGATTAGTGTAAGAATTTTTAGGAGAGAAGTTAAGACAAACAAGAACCATAGCCTTAACGGCCTCTAGATCCTTGCAGTCACTTAGACCGAATGCTTTAATATAATCCATAACATATATTATAACAGAAAGAATTATACAAGCATTCATACATAGCATGAAAGGAAAGAGAGCTCATATGAGAGAAGTATGCACTAAATCCATTGATATCCATGTCTATTTATAACAAGTAACCTCATTATATTCATTGATTCATTACAGAGTGTCACAGAGTGCACATGATCATGCATATCACTGGACTTGTATAACTAAGCCAAAAGAAAAAGAAATTACAACTCTATGCCTAGTACATTCTCTCCTTAATGCAAATATCCACTCATGAGTAATTCTGCAGAGCTTCACCCATGCTATCTCTCAAGCTTGCGTTGCATAACAAGCTCCTTCTCTCACGGGTTCTCTCGATGAATATCCTCTATATAACTCTCTGTGTGTCTCTCTTTTTCTACGGCAGGAACTTGTATTTATAACTTTCCTAGGCTGCCAACTCACCTTCCAGCACCCTCAGATCGGATGCCAAGTGTCAATTGTGGTCCTTCATGCAAGCATGCTTCTCCAAGCCTGAGCTTTCCACTTTATCTCATGATGATCTTCTAGAAGATTCCAACCTGCATGCTCTTTCCTGGGCCAGCCTATCACCAGACTAGCATCTTATCCATGCACAATCGATCACACTTTCACGTGTTCTACCCTGGGCACTCAAATTGGCTAAGTCCCGAACCTTCCTTTGCACGTCGTGTGAACTAATGTGCTTCACTCTCTCTTGCATGCTTTTTCCTTGCATGCCATTCTATAACTGGGATCCCATGTGCCTACGTGCCTTCATACTTGGTCAATATTCTAGGGGCCCAACATCACCCCACACTATGCCTATTCTCCATCCTTGGAAACACTCTACTTAACCAAGATGCACACTGCCTTAAAGAATTTTAGCGTTAGCCTTACATTTTGTAAAATAATAAGGGAATGAAAAATGGGGGAATTAGCCTAGCAGGATAGGGAAATCCCTCTACAAGTTAGCCTCCAATTTTCTCCATGCATCGACCTCATTCTGTGCCTTCTGACAGAGGTCACCGACCAGGATGTTTACCTCATCAAAAGTTAGGCCAATCCCCTAGGCACCCAAAGTGTCAACAATATTTTCCATCTCCTTGCCTAGGTCTTCAAGTGTGTCCATCCTTCTGCTTATCTAAGGGTATAGCTCCTTCAGTCATGTTTTGATTGAGCCCCTTAGTGCCTCAATCTCCTCGGATCTTCTTTCTACTTCTATCAGGACTTTATCCCTCTCCACCCTGTTTCCTTTATTCTTCTCCTAGAATTATTTTAGCTCTGCTTCGTGGGTAGCGACCAAGGCACTTGCTACCTTATCCCTATCTATGCATTTTTCATATGTGGCCTCAAAGCAGATTGGGAAGTAATCTTTACATCTGCGAGCACCTTGTTATACTCAGCAATGAGCGCTACCACCTTTAGCTTGTCTTCTTCCTTCAAGCGTGCTGCTACTTCCTCCATAGATTCCAAGGCCAATGGTCATCTCTCCATGGTGAGGACATGCATTAAGTCTTCTAAGCATTCCAAAGTTGATGTGTACCTCTAAGGGATTGGCGCTAGGTCTGGGTGCTTCAATATGATGGCACTCTTGATCGACTCCACCTTCTTGTAGACTTCTTGCACCTTTTTCTTCTCATCTTTGAGCTCACACCTCAGTTGCGCGCTAATCAAATCCTCTTGCTTCAAGTTCCTGGCCATCTCATCCAGCTCCTCTTCTTTCTTGGCTAACTCTCCCTCTAGAGCCCTTATGTTGTCATTTTGCACAAATGGCCTTGCTTATGTCTCAACCTGCAACCTTATTAAGAGCATTGCATACTTTCTCGTCTGAAAGCTCCTGAGCATTCACTAAGGGGTTGTCTCCCTTAGATTCTGGCAATGTGATGAGTTCTTTCTGGTAGACTTCAAAGTCTAGCTTGTCAATGTGGGACTCAAATGCCTAAGAAAGCATATTTTTGGTCTTGGGGTATGTGCCCTCCTTTTCAAACGACCCCATGGCTATAAGCCTTTCAGTGGGTATAGTGCTCTGGAACAATGCATGCAACACCTTCCTTGAGTCATCAATATAGCTCATTACTAGCGTTTTCTCTGCATCAAGATCCCTTCTCCCCGAGTGCTCTCCTTTTGGAAAACATACAGTTAGGCTAGGACCTCCTCCCATACTGGCCTACTTCTCTTTGTTTTCCTCTTTTCCTTCTTCCAGCACTATATCAATGTTGCACTCTAATTCTTGATCAACCAAGGCCTTGAGCATTTTCTTTGCTCTCTCTCTACCACCTCGGTGATTTACTCCTTTGTGAAGCTTATGGGTTCCTGCTTTTCCACACTATCCTCAGTCTTTCCCATGTCTTGGGCACCTTCCTCACCCTGTGTACTCTTTCACCGCGTGAAAATGAATTCCTATTTCTCCTCTCCACTCTCTTCTCTGGAGTCATATACTTCTAGGACATGTGGCTCCTAGTCCCTTTCAGGTTTATCCTCCCCATTGTCACCTTCTTCACTCTCATCCTCTCTTTCACCTAGGTGTTTCTCCAAGTTGTCGATCTCCTCCGAGTCAACTTCTTCTTCTATCCTCTACTTTTTCTTGAGAGGTGGCTTCTTGATAGGGGATTCAGATTCTTCTTCTTCCTCTAGGGACTTCTCCTTGGTGAGGGGTTTCTCTGGTGCCTCTTCCTCTGGTGTCTTCTTTTTCGAGGACATCTTTTTACACACGTAATTACCGGGCTTGACGCTTGTCAACAACATGCTCACTGTCTGAGCAGTCTACACACTTGGTGTTTCTCCTTCTCTTCCTACCCATGGGATCTTAAGGTATGGATACATCCTTCTCCAGGTACACTCCCTTCTCAAACTTTGGCCTTATGCACAAGTACACATGCATCGCTGATCCTCTAGCGATGGGTAACATTATTGTCCTTATCATTTGAATCTCGTGTGGCACATATCTCTCTATGTAAGCACGCTTTCCTCTAGGGTAGTTTAACTACTTGCAAATTTATCTCGTGCTCTTGGTCTAGACTACCTAACTATAACCTCAAATTTTTGGACTCCATGAATCTATTTACTCTCGCTTGAAAGTATTGAGTGTGAATGTGAAGGAAACCTTACACCTGGGCTCAAAGACTCATCTACTAGTTTGAACCTGTCCAGGCGAAGTGTTGGTACACAAAAATTTGGATTCTCCTTTAGTGACTACCTAAAGTTTCTCAAGAATCCTCCATTCCACCTCAAATTCATTCCTTAGGCACATGTACCACTTCAACAGCTCGCCTTGTGGGGTGCTAACATTTTGTCTCACACATACTTCTCAAACCTCTTCACGGGCGAAGGGTCCTTGGCAGTGTATTCCCATATAAACTTGTTTGACACATTTGGTACTCCAATCTTTGAAAACACACTATAGTTAAAAAGATGTTGCCAAAAAGGATTTTTTCCCCTCCTTCACACAACTGACAATTTCCTCCACGATGTATGCAGGTAGGTTATAGATGGTTCCTTCTGTAATTTTCCTATAGACATGTAACCAAGGCTTATTGACTTGAGTCCATCTCTCTTGGCCATTTAGCTTTGTCACTAGATGTGTGGCCATCCTCATCACTAGGTCCTTGATGTCAGAGATGTCATAGTATCTCGACCCTTTCTTGTAGGTGTATTTAGTAATGGTTTCCTAGATTGCCTCCTTGTCACTCAGGTCATCATCTAGGTTGACTCCTTGGCATTTGAGGCCTGTGAACTATGAGATGAGTTGAGGAGTAATGTGCATCTTACGCCCTAAAAATGGAAGTAATCCTCATGTACTCGCATGACATCAGCCATTGATATAGGCGCTCTGGCTTTCCAAAATAGGGCAACTCATAGAGTTGCAGCAATCTCACCTTCTCCATCTTGACCTTTACATCATCATTGTAAATGGGAAACCCTTCTGGTGTCCATTTATTTATGGGGCACACTAACTCTAGTGCCATCTCCTTCTCAATTATGCTCATTTGATGGTTATAATCGCTCACAAGCACGTTCCTTAGGTGAGACTCCCATTCCTTACCCATCATTACCCCGTCAGGTACTGCATCTCTGCATACCACTCTTCATTCATACTTGTCTTAGGCTCTTGCTGCTTGGCCTTGCCCTTGCCCTTTCCTTTCTTTGGTGCCATGGTTGGGGTATTTTTATCACTCCAATTCTCTCCTTGTTATTCTGTTTTACTTCCTCCAATCCTCTGATCTCAAATCTGTGATATAACTCTTCTAAACTCATGCCCTAGTTTGTCGAACCCTAACTTGGATAAACTCTTCACAAGACAATACCTCTTCAATTCCTTCCACGCTCGTGTAATCCCTTCCTTCTAGTTCACAATCTCAAACTAGCTACTTCAATCTCATAGATCTTCTTCCACTCGATCGAATCTGAAAACCCTAGCTTATAGAACTCACTTATATCTCCAACTCTTCATTTTCGCAAAGTAAGAAATGAGAGTGCCCCGACCCTTTATTTATAGTTTTTTTCTTTTTTATCATTAAATGTTACTTCACCTACCACTATACCTTGCTCATTTAATGCAAATTTTTCAAGCAAATCCCATCTTTAGTGCCTTCACTTATGCGCCCAACCTTACATGAAAAATCTTCCAACCTTCTAGCGCGCAACCAATCCAACCTGACAGGAGACTCTTGCGCATGTGTAACCCACACCGAAGGCACTTCTTCTGTCCTGATCCTTGCTCTTTCCTACCTCATGTTGTTTTCAAATGCACTTTCTCCTTCTCGGTATATGGGATCTACAAGTAGCTTTACCCTAGCACCAACCATTTTATCTTTTCTCTTCATATACCTCTTTCAACCCGGCTACTCAACAAGGATTTTCAACACAACTTCCTTGGTACTTAAATCACGCGCTTCTTCACTTTTCTCCACCCCACACTTAAAGTGATGCATGGTCCTCTGTGCACTCACAAATTCTCCAAAAATAGCAATAAGGTTACTAGTGCCCAAGGTGTAAAACAAAATAACACCGCGAAAGGGAAACACAAAAAGGGAAAATCCTTAAAGAAAACTTCTAAAATAACTGGCAAAACTACCTTATTTACAAACACCAAGAAGACTTATTTATAGTAGGGCTTTAGCCTACTCCCATTGAAGTGTCCAAGAAACTTCATCCCATCCAGTGCTTGTAACTGGCATGCACCCGAATCAAGGATGTACAAGATTGTGTAAGGACCCAACCAATGGAATTTCAACTTTCCAGGATGGCGCGAAACACGGAGTCATATAGTAACACCATCTCGCCAAACCTCAAACTTCTTATTTCTAATGTGGTGATCATGCCAAGCCTTTTGCTTTTCCTTTTTTTGATATATGGCTCCATCGGGAAAGTGATCGTCTCTCATCCAGTTTCATTAGCTCATCAATCCTTTCTTCCAACGCTTGTTCATCGGCTAATCCTCCTGCGTGCACTATTCGCAAAGAAGGCAACATAAATTCAACTGGAAAAAATCTTCCATGCCAAACACCAATTGAAAAGGTGTGGCTTTGTTTAGTATTTTATACGTAGTCCTGTAAGCCCATAATACTACCGATACTTTGTCATCCCAATCAAGTCTTCCGACATCACAAATCTTGGTCAAGGTATGACTCAGTATCTTGTTGAATGCTTTCAGCGAGTGCCATTTGCTTGTGGGTGATAGGGTGTAGTCTTGTGATGAACCACCATGAACTTTGATAATAGGATCCTCATGGTCTCATTCAAAAATGTGTACCCCTATCACTGGTCAAACTCAATGGGCATCCATACCTCGTGATAATGTTCTCCCATAAGAACCTTACCGTTGTTGCTATCGTGTAATATTTAGTTGGGGTTGCCTCTACCAACCTTGTGAGATAATCCGTGTAATTGATGACATAACATGACCTAGTCCTACGCACTACTAGTACAATAGGTCCCACAAAATCTATCGCCCATTTTTCAAAAGGCTCCATGCTAGGGATAGGGCACAAAGGCATTTCATCTCTCCTTCCTAGTTTTCTAATGCATGCTGACAGTGGTCACACACTTTACAATAATCTCTACAATCCTTGTACAATGTTTCCCACCATAATCTTGCCATTAATATCTTGTGTGCGGTGGCATCACCTATGTAATGCCCACCCGCACTTCCTCCGTGTGCTTCCTCCATGATGGCTAGGTGCTCATGCTCTAATACACACCTACGCAAAACTTCATCTCGTCCCAACTTGTATAAGTCTCCACTAATCAACATGTAGGGTGTGAAACGTATGGCCAACTAATTCTTCTCCAATGCCTTCATTCCATCTGGCGCCACACCTTCTTTTAAGAATACAACAATCTCCTCCAAATCTGAGGGCGTGCACTGCAATCTAAACAGTTGGGTGTCTGGCATTACTTCCTCAATATTTTACATGTCCTCTCTTGAATCAATCCTTGACAAATGATCAAGCCCACAGTTACTTTTTCTAGGCTTCACTACAATGGTGAATTCAAACTCTTGAAACAACAACACCCATCGACATATGCACCCTTGAAGAACAAGATTGTTTACTAAATACTTTAATGCCATGTGGTCGAGTGTAGAATACAAAGGGTGTTTCCAATAGATACTGTCTAAACTTGAAGAGTGCATAGATCATTGACAATGCCTCATGCTCGGTTGTGGTATAATTCTACTCTGCTGGTGTTAGCTTCTTGCTTGAGAAACTGAGAGGATGATCAACAATCCCTTCACCTGTTTGTGCAAGTACTACTCCAATGGTGGTCCTTGAGGCATCTACATGGACATGGAAGGGCTTGTCCTAAGAGGTAAAATGTAAAATAGGCGCGGTAATAAGCCTATCTTTTAATGTATCAAACACCCTCTATTGTACCTCTCCCCAATGCATGGCACTTTTGTGTCTAATCAGCACCTCTAAAGGTGTAGTGACCTTGGCATATCCCTTAATGAATTTTCTATAATACCCCGTATGCCCAAGGAATCTACGCACTATGCTCTAGCTAGTAGGCTCCGCTAACCCCATAATAACTGCAACCTTAGCGAGATCTACCAGCAAGCCCTCTTTACATATGATATGCCCCAATAAGGTTCCAAAGGGTGTAACAAACACATACTTCTTAATGTTGAGGGATATCTTTGACTTCCTACACCTCTCAAACATTAATCTCAAGTTGTCACAATGGTCCTTAACCAGACCATATAATGTCTAATCATCCAAATAGACATGAAGAAATTTATGGATGAAGTCCTGGAATGCTTGCACCACTATGCACGAAAAAGATTGCAGGTGCATTCTTCAACCCAGAGGACATGACCGTATATGAAAAAATTCCCCACTCGGTAGTGAAAGTTATCTTCTTGGTCTTCCTTTACAATCCAGACTTGGTGGTACCCTGAAAATCCATCCATAAAGGAGTAGATTTCATGCCCAATGACTCCTTCCAAAATTTCTTCAGTGAAGGGGGTCAGAAATGGATCAATGACACAAACTACATTCAATTCCCTATAGTCCACACAAATCCTAATCTACCCATCCTTCTTGATGTTGATTACCATCAGACTTATCCACTCCAATTCTTCCACTACCTCAATGATCCCAGAAGCTATCATTTTGTCTATCTCCTCCTTAACTTTCACGCGTAAATTGGGATTCATCCAGTAGGGCCTTTTTCTAACTGGGCGTGCACCATCCTTTAGTTTTATCTTCATCTCCCCAAGGAATGGTGAATGCCTTTGAGCTCATGGTACCCGCGTGGGAATAAATCCTCAAATTTGCACAACAGATCAATGATCTTTGATACTTCCTTCTCTGTCCAGTAATCCCCAATAATAGCTTCCTTAGGTTCTTCTTCTGAACTGATGTTAAATTTCTTCATCTTTAAAGGCTCATGGTAGGCATACGCGTGAGCATCTGCACTGTCCACTACCTCGTGCATCCCTATAGAATGGCTAACATCTAAGCTTTCTTATTCCTCTCCATCAATCACATATACCAACTTTCCCTTCTCCTTTTCCAAACACACACACTCAAGCTATAACTCTTCTGTTTCCTCAACTTCTTCAAAGCGTGCCCCTATACCTAGTTCACCTAATAATTCTAACAGCCTATCTTCCATTCTAGCACTATCCCCCATGGTAAGGTGCTTGATACCCTATAAGGCCTTATCAATCGATGGCTTGGTACTCCGATACTCAAAGGTTTGAATAAGGTCAACCGCGAGCTCCTGCCAATTCCTCGTCTAGCAGCATGTCTCCGAATGAATGTACCATATGCATGCACAACCCTGCAATGTAGAATACAACTTGTGCACCCAGAGGGATGGTGGAAAATCTTCTGCACCTTCTCTCCGCACTGTTCACACTTCTGGATATGGAAAGAGGTGGGCTCCTTCCCATGGTAGTCTTTGATGATGGTGGGTACATTACTCCTAGAAAATCTGATAGAGAGAGAAATTCTTACCTCATGCCACTCTAAAAGGCTCTCCTAATGTGTGGCCCACCAACGAGCTGCTGTGCCAAGCAAGACATAACTTAACATCTCCCTCTGTTCCTTCTCATTCTTCCACTAAGCTTCTACCTCCTGCAGAAAGATCTCAGGGAAGGATCCTCTTGAATACTTGGGTAGTTCTTTTCCTCCAAGGTTCCTAATAGTACGTGCCTTTGTTACATTGGTCACTAAACCTCTCAACTACCATCCCATTAATTCGTAAGTTCCATTCACCTAATTGTCACAAGCGTTGGTGGTATCACTTACTAACTGAGCATATTCAAACTGGATAACTCCATTAGTAGGGTGTACCATCTCAGGGTCTCTAATTGAGCACACATAAATCTTGTCCGAACTTATTTTCCCAATAGTTCAATATAGGGCATCAACTTCCCGTCAACTAGGGGTATAAGGACCCATTTCTCTTTCTTTTCAAAGTTAATGTATCCTTTGTTAAACTGAAGGTTTGCATTATTCTTATAACACTAGGGGAACCTAAGTAGTGCTGGGAAATTGTCTGCCTTAGCGAGCACCAAGACTTCAAAGTCCCCAGTAAACTTGGCTCCCTGGATAGTAATAGTTACATCCTTCAAGACACCGATGGGCATTGCCTTATTTTTGTTTTCCATATACATCACATTTGAAGATGGCTATAATGTAGGTCTCCCCATTTGATGTCATGCATCCAAAGTCATAACATAAACCTCTGTGCTAGTGTAAATGAGTATATTGCTGAGGAGCCATCCATCTACAACTGCATTCAATGTAATCTCCTTGTTATAGTCTAGGTTGTGAGGGGGAAGGTTCGCGTGTAATACTTGTCTCTCGCGCTCTTCTCCGGCACGTGGTACCTTCTCTCTCAACCAGGATCCTAGCAAAGGAATGATGTTCTCCTGGCTTAAAATTTTACACACCTCCTTAACCTCATCTAGGTCATCCTTTTGCACCTCGACTCTCCTTCCTTATTCCTCTTTTTGGATTACTCCTTTAGACATTGGATCTCCCCTTGTAAGCTTCGAATAACATCCATGGTGTCTGATATATCTCCTTCTGATGAGTGGGGTCTAGATATTTTCCATGAATGACCTCCTCCCTCATAACTAGGGTCTTTTGTCTTGGTACCTCTCTTACGCATGTGGCTTCTGCCCTTGTTGTTACTAAGACAAGCTCTAAACCTTCATCCTGTGTTACCCGAGGCATCCATTATATGTCTTCCTTCTTGATGCTGACCATCGCAGTGCCCTTGTCTTTCCGGTGCTGTTGATTCATATGCTCAAATAACTATGGTCACTCCTCATGATTCTTTTTACACCACGAGCACTATAATAGGTCTGGGCACTCACGCTTATAATGTTCTGTAGATCCACAGTTGAAACATGTTCCACGTGGGAACTCACTCCTTCCTCCTCCATGGTTACCTCAACCACAGAATCCTCCTCAAAACCTCTCCCTGTGTGCCTCCATCTGCGTGCTCCTCATAACGGTGATCATCATTTTTAGAACCATTGGCAATGCTAGTTTGGCATACCCCATGATCAATGGCCTCATGGATCTGATCAATGAGCCTATAGTCCTTAGTATCATGGGTTGTAGAGGTGAAAATTTTGCAATAACAAGATACATTCTTCTTGATCACGCACCTGCAGCAAGGGACATCTACTTACATCATGGTCCCCATGATAGATCTCACAATATATCATCATAGCACATACCATCCTTTGAGGGAAATTATCCTTAACGTGCCCCTCTATCTCACAATCTGTGCACCATAAACCACTACGAATCTCATGGACTGATTTCGTAGACAATTTTTCCAACTATTTGGCCATAGCAGCAATCTGAGCCTCCAAGAATGGGAAAACGCCAGTATCAATACTACCAATAGCCTTGGTGTGCAAGGTAGCTTCCAATGCTTCGCGTGGATCTGTAAAAGTTTTATGTGACAAGGTCCTTCTAAAAGGGGTGATCAATCCTCCAACAAACCATTGTGCATGGTGTGAAGGGTGAATATCATATGAAAATTTAGATAAGAGAGTTTTAAAATGCACATCATACTCATGCACACTCTCTACCATTCCTTGCTAAATCTCCTTCAATGCCTTGATGCTCTTCTATTTGAACTCAAGAATGTGGAACTCTTTCAGGAATGCATTCTTTAAAGTATTGTAGTCCACCACCATTTGATGAGGGTCATACTTTATATACCAACTATACGTGTGCCCTTACAGTGTGGTCAAAAATTGACTAGCCTTTCATTCTAGTGTTGTGATACCCTTCACATGCCATAGTATTTCACACTTGTGAACATGTTCCGCAACATCCTTAATGCCCCTATAATCGACAAATGTAGAGACATTTCAAAGAATACTTGAGGTGGTGGCTGGGATCCTTATCCTGAACCAGAGCCTTGGTTCCCTCGATGTTTCCTCCACCACTTGATCCACCAGGTCCACCGGGTCCTGTACCTCTAGAGCCACCAGATTGACCAGAACCAATGGCTCCAATACGGTTTGTAGGAGCTATGCCGAGTGCCCCCACGGTCCCACTGAATTGTGCAGCGATGGTCTATGATAGCGCCCCACTACCACTACTTTGTCCCACACCACTCCTTGATGTGAGCCCAAAAGCTTGTACACTTGCCCCTTGTCCAAAAACTCCTCCGAATACTAGAATGTGTGTAGCCATAGAAGAAGGTATTGAAAAATCATACATCCTAGGCACGGATCTGTCTCTTCCACTTATATCAACTGGGTCAATAAAACTTCTTCCTAGATAGAGAAAACTAAGCACAGGGCTCGATCATTGGATGGGTTTAGATATGTGCCAATGACTCTCCTCTCCCCATGTCACAAAATCTCACCAGAAGCTGAAGGGGTATCCCTCACAAACTTTCCAAGATGGGGCAGACTGATCGCTCAGTTCCACGTCCTCCGCATGAACCTCAATTCATTCCCGTAACATCTACCTCCGTATATCCATCACATTAGCAGCCTCATGTCATCTAGCAATCTCCCTTTCACATGCTTCACTATACTTGAGCCGTCTTTCTTCCCTCTCCTTCTCTGTCGTGATATCTACCATCTTCCTCCACCTAATTTCCCTTACCCAAAGACTCAAAATGGTTTAGTCGGCCATTGGGAGTGCCTCTAAACTCATGGTAACCATCAATATCTTCATAGCTAGAGGAATAACATGTAGAAACATTCCTCTAGGTTCTCACAAAAATTCAAACTCAGCAACCTCTGGACAAGAATATGTAGAGATGGCATACTCCAGAGTGTAGCTAGCTAGTACTCCTCTCCACCAATGATCAATAGCATGGGTCCACATTAGATCTACATCCTGCAACCTTTGGTAGTCTTCTTCAGCCCATACATGTGATCCATAATGCCAACTTGATCTAGACGTATAGGCTAAAAGCCATTCATATAACTCTACTAGGAAGCAGCAGAAGAATGTCTCGTATAGATCATGGTAGAGGTTCTCTTCTACCCATCTACGTGCATTAAATTTAGGTCCAGGGTTGTATCTCTGAGCAAATTCATCCTCTCGTGCTCTTGAACCATGATTCAACATTTTCCAATGTCAACCACTCTATCATTACTCATTAAATAGATCATGATGTATGCTATATCCCACTACAACTTTGAAAAGAGGTCCCAACAATGGAACCAAGATGTAGTCATTTTTACTCCTATCACAAAAGGAAGAAATCCCATGCACACCGGCCTATCACCTAGTAGAAGCTGAGTGCTCACCCAAGGCACACATGGGTACCGAGTCTCTCTTTTATGTGAGTTTAGCGGGAAGCATCATCTATGATTAGTGTAAGAGTTTTTAGGAGAGAAGTTAAGACAAACAAGAACCATAGGGCTCAGAACGGCCTCTAGATCCTTGTAGTCACTTCAGACCGAGTGCTTTAACAGAGTCCATAACATATATTATAACAGAAAGAATTATACAAGCATTCATACATAGCATGAAAGGAAAGAGAGCTCATATGAGAGAAGTATGCACTAAATCCATTGATATCCATGTCTATTTATAACAGGTAACCTCATTATATTCATTGATTCATTACAGAGTGTCACAGAGTGTAGACCGCAGTCATGCATATCACTGGACTTGTATAACTAAGCCAAAAGAAAAATAAATTACAACTCTATGCCTAGTACATTCTCTCCTTAATGTAAATATCCACTCGCAGTAATTCTGCAGAGCTTCACCCATGCTATCTCTCAAGCTTGCGTTGCATAACAAGCTCCTTCTCTCATAGGTTCTCCCGATGAATATCCTCTATATAACTCTCTATGTGTCTCTTTTTTTCTGCAGTAGGCACTTGTATTTATAACTTTCCGAGATGCCAACTCACCTTCCAACACCCTCAGATCGGATGTCAAGTGTTGATTATGGTCCTTCATGTGAGCATGCTCCTCCAGGCCTGAGCTTTCCACTTTATCTCATGATGATCTTCTAGAATATTCCATCCGGGGCATGCTCTTTCCTAGGCCAGCCTATCACCAGGCTGGCATCTTATCCACGCACAACCGATCACACTTTTCACGTGTTCAGCCCAGGCACTCAAATTGGCTAAGTCTCAAACCTTCTTTTACACATCACGTGAACTAATTTTCTTCACTCTCTCTTGCGTGCTTTTGCCTTATGAGCCATTCTATAAGCGGGATCCCACGCACTTACGTGCCTTCATACTTGGTCAATATTCCAAGGGCCCAACATACAAGCTTCATCTACATCTATAGGATTAGACAAAAGGAAGGGTCTCCTCAAATGGATATGGAGTCCACCGATATACTCCATCAATAGGTCTTAGTTTGTTACATCCTTTCATATTTGAATAGATTTCTTATGGAACTCACTGGTATACTCCTACACCATCTAGCCTTGTTTCTTCCTGAGATATTGCCAATACATGGACCTCTCTTCCTCATAACAAATAGGATAAAATTTCTTTTGGATTAGCTTCTTAAAAAAATCCCACTTAGTAATTGAAGGAAGCTTCTTAAAAACCAATGTATGAACATAACTTTTGAACCAAGATAAAGTGTGTTTGGTTAATTTTAACTGATCAAAGGAAATCTTATCAATTTCATTAATCTGATGCAAACTGAAATATACCTCTAGTTGAGCTAGCCAATGATCTAGCTTCTCAACATTTATGTCTCCATAGTAAGGGTCTTGGCCTCTGCTTTGAATGGGAAAGGTATGGGAATTCCATGGGATAGTTCTTCTTCATGATCTTCGATGTCTCATCTGTAACACCAAGCTTCTCCATGAGTATTCCCATGATGGACTCCAATTTTTGATGGGAAATATAGCCCACATCTTTATACAAACTTTCCACATTAGCCTCTAGCTTGTAGAAACATTCTTCATTGTTATCATTTGCATCATATCTTCGAGCCATCTCCTAAATTCCTTTCTTCCACTTCCTTCTAGAAATATTTGCTTGAAAGGAATAAGGCTACCTTCACCACTTTCTTTTCCCTTTCGGGTAAGGGGCATCTAACTGCAATCTCAACACAAGTTAACCACACAAAAGACTAAAATCTTAACTTCTTTGATACCAATCTGATCCATAAACTACCTAAATTTAACAATTAATAGATCACTATGCTCATGAATATGAATCAAAACATACGAGTTCTATATCAACCATTTATTATGTAATATCAACCACACTTAAAATTGCAAATTGAAAGGAGAAGAGATACGAAAAAAGAGAATATTTATCTTGGAGAAACACGAGGTGGAAAAAAATCAAGTGGGTGAGAATATTAGCTCCCCTTCATTGTGTAATATCAAAATGATACAACGTCTTTGCCAATTTGGCCTTCAATAAATATGAAACTCTTTCTAATTATATTCAATTTCTCTCAATTCACTAGACCAACAAGAACTCTTCAAGTGAAAAAACAAGGCAAGAATTCAACTCTCCAAACTTTTCTCACACTTATATTTCACCCAAAAACTTGTTGGAATCCTTAAAAATGATTTTATTTATACATTCTTAGCTTAGGGAGGTGCGTAGAAGTGAACCGAACTCGATTGGGAAGTTCAAAAATTTTAGTAATCGTTGATATTCCACATTTCAAGACCACAACTAAGTGCGAGACCGATGGTTATGTAACCACTGCAGAATTTACGTAACTACTACTTTACATAGAGTGGCGGTTATGTAACCACCATGGTGGTCACATAACCATCAACTAAATTCCCCTAATTAGAACATCAAATGGCCTAAAACATCATTCGGAGGTTTCGAATCACCCCCAACCTGACTAGACCATCTTGTGAAGACATAATGAGCTAAGAACCTATAGAGAAAGTATCAAATATAGAGAATACATAGAATTGGGCTATTCCTGATCCATTTTGCATCACTAGTTCCCTCAAGGTGCCAACAACTCTAGGATTACTATGGTATTACTCACAATGATTTTTAGGACCATGTCCAAGCACATCCCACAATTAAAGTGGATGGGAATAAACCCTTATCTAAGCCTATAATACAAGTTTATAAATTTTATTTTTTTAATTTTATCAAGGCAACCCTTATATGATGAGTTAGTGATTTGATTGATTTTTCAAGATATTCTTTGTATGATGTGGTCCTATACATATTGAGTTAGTAGTTTTCATGTAGCAAAAACATGATATAAAACAAATAGTTAAACTTCACCAATTATGATTCTCAAGATCACCCAAAAGGGCGTGAGAGAAGATCATACATGGTTAGTTTTACTATATTAAATTATATAAATATTAAAGTAAATTAATTGTTTAGATATATATTTATGAAAACCTACAGGAAAATAACGTTAAGAAACAATGTTTTTTTATTAAGGGAAAATAGTTTTGAAGGGACTATACCCTGTATACAAAAGGGCTCAAAAGCCAGATACCCGAAGTGGGAGAAACAACCCAGAGAAGAGAAAAACAACCAACCTCAGAGGGCTCAACAACCAGATAAAACAACATATTAATAGAAAGGATCCAGATGTACAATGATCCAAAAACAGCTTAAGAGATCAAAAAACAACCAAGAGATATCTATCCTAGAATATCTCGACAAAAAACAACACCAGATCCGCCAGTCATCAGCAACTTCGCAGCCAGTAAACAGCAACACAGCTCCACTTTACTTGATAGCCCTGTCAATCTTGGTTTTGATCATTTGCAGTGAGACAAAGAATGCAATGGTGTGGCCTGAGAAGGGTCTTTCAGATCTGCCTAAGTAATTTCCATATCTCTTTTCTCTTTTGGATCCGAAATGTCTTCAGTAATCCCGTTGAGGCTACATACACTATGAACATGTTGTTTGATGAAATTGTAAATACTTTTAAGTGTAGATAGGATGCAGTCATTACGGATTTTTACATTTCCCATTCTGCCATCCAAAGATTGAAGCTTCTTGAACACTTCAGCAATAACACCCTCCTCATCATCCATTTGAAGTTTTCCTTTTCCCTTAGCTTTTTCCATATTTTTGATAACATGTTTAAGCTCTTGAATTTCCTTTTCCATTCTGCCCACTTTGACCATCAAATCTTCCTCCTTAGGCTCCTCCACTGGTTGGCTGATGTGCAGGAGGTTCTCGGCAAGTTCAAGGTCTTTGTGGCTTCTAAGAACCCTCTGAGAAGCAGGGACCTTAGTTTTCATGTCCTTCCTTTTCTTGCTAGATGAAGCAGTTTCAATCTTCCTTTCGAGCAGGGGGAATGGAGGTGGTGTGAGCAGGGGGAGGAATGGAGGGAGAGGGTGGAGTAGGATTCATGTGGGGATAGTTTGAGCTGTGGCAATGGATAAGAAGAATTAGCCCTTGATGCAAAGGAACTACCCTAGAATGACTCTGCACTTCCCGAATAGATTTCTCCAATGAGTTTAACAAGTAGTGAGGGAAGCTTATGATTATGTTTCTACGAAAGTGGTTAAGAAATATCAAATGTTTTTGAGGAATAGTAACAAACCTCCCCTCAAGAGTTACATACCTAACAACCATCCTGGCGAGCTCAGCGAAAGGCTCAGGAATCGAAGCCACCTTGATGCCGGCTGTCACAAACTCAAGATTTTCCCCTTCATCCAAGAATTTATTTATTAAAACAATGTTAAAACACAAACAAATAAGGTTAAGAAACAATGTTAAAACAATTATTAGAAATTATTTAACATGCTAGAAAATGAAGAAAATAGTAAAAATATAGACAAAGAATGTTAGCGCATGCAATTAGGTGTTCTAGAGTGATTGTTAAAGGTCATGAACTCAAGTATATTTTCTAGCGTAACTACTCATGGTAGCATGCTCAAGTAGATGCCCTAACATGATAGAAATTTTTATAGTGACATAATGATTACAATAGCACGTGCAGAGGTACATAAGCACATGCATGAAAATATTAAACAAAAATTAGTGTTATGGTAGTGCATGAAGTACTATGCTAGACAACAAATAAATATTCAAGACCATATATTAAAGATATAACTATACCTAATAAGTAAATAATATCCTCCTAATATCTAAATAATATAAAAGAAATATCTACACATAAGTGGGTGAGGATAAATAAAAGAGAAGGTAAATAAAGTACCTACTTAAACATGAGCTAAGGTAAAAATCCTACACTAACAACCCCCTCAAGTGAAGCTATGGGCCTAAAATAAAAGTGGCATATCCATAATATGAGTCTTGGAAATAAATCCTAACCGGTACTCATGTATAATAAATCCATGAACAAATTTCAAACAAAACATAGGAAAAAATCCTTCAGAAGGAAAGAGAAAGAAGAATAAGTAAGATGTTTTCATGAACATCCCCAACGAATAAATTTTTAAATCCCAAGAATTCCATGGAACTCAAGGTAGAAACATGATGCAAAAGGCTACGTAAAGATGTCAAAGCATCCTGTTGTTGAGTCGAAACATACTCTAATAAAATAACTCCTTCTAGAATGTGCTAATGAATGAAGTGTATGTGAATCTCAATATGATTGGTCCACTAGTTCTCAAAAGTGTTGTGAGAAATTTGAATTGTGCTTTTGTTATCACACCAAAGTGCTGAGTCGGTGAATCTTGTGGGAATTCAAACTCGTTAATAACTATCGAAGCCAAAGAATATGTTGAATTGTTGTAACTTCTTACCTATGATTTTCCTCTGAAGATGAAATTGCAATAGCCTATTTATTTTTGCATGCCCAAAAAACTAGAGAAGAACCAAGAAAGAAGGTATAGAAGTGGAATGCCTAGAATCAGTAGAACCTTCCCAGTTTGAATCCATATATCTAACCGGTTGAGTAGAAACCATGGTGCAGTGTAGTCCAATGTTTTGGGTTTGATCAAAGTAATATAAACAAAAATGATATGAACATGGTGAAGATCATGATGCAAAAATACATTTGTATCTATTGATTAATGCTTGGATAGTGTTAGATCTACCTAAAAATGTATGACACAGAACTTGTCACAAATATAGTTATGTTAACTGACGTATTGCATACTTCAACAAAAAGATAATAAGTGTATTGTAGATTGTATAAGTTTCAAATTTTTATGAACTCCAAATATAATGAATAATTAAGAAAATAATATCTCCATTTTTATTGAATCCAAAATTGTAGGTATTAGCAAGATTGAAGAGTTTCCATTCAACCAAATTTGTTTGGGGCACAATCCTAACCTCATTCCTTATGTATTGGTATCTCTTGGAAGTGGAACATTAGTAGATGGCTATGCAACACATTTTACACCTCATACCTTTTCAATTATACCCATCAATTTAATGGTAGAAAGGATAAAATAATAATAATATAATAATAATAAATAGAAAATATATATCATCATAACCACTAGGAAATATTCTCAAAACACCCCTTTCCCTTTCCTAAAGTGTACAATTTTGAAGGAATTATTTTCTTGTAAAATAATTTAGGCACCTTGTGCATAACTCGATTTCGAAAATATAATGAAATTACTTAGATAAATTTGAATATTAGTAGCGAGTAGAACACCAAATTGTAGATGTAATATCACAATATGAAAGTAGAATAGATTATCTTATTTGAGGGGGAAACATCCAAACCATAAAATAAGACTCAAGTAATCAATATGATGATTGAATACTCCTTACTACAACCTATATATGTCATTCATATGATATGGCCACACCAAGGCCAACCTATTAAACATATGAAAGCATAAATTAATAACATATGAAAAAAATATAGATTATGTAAGCCACGTGTTGGCACTACATATCCAATATAAGATATATGACTAAGAGCCTAGCATGCCCCTCCCCTTAAAAGAAAATTTTTCCCCAATGTTGGCCAGCCCTGGATGATTCTGTAAAAATGATTCATCTTCCCATTATGCATCCTAAATATTCATATTCTTCCACTTGATCAAATACTTGGTAATGAATCTAGTCTACAATATTTTAGTACATGTTTGAAGAATACCTTCAGGTTCCAATATGATTCTTCCTTCCTCATCTAGTTCAGGAAGAACTGACTGGGTTGAAATGTGTTTCCCAATGACTTTCTTCAAGCAAGAAACATGGAAGACTGGATGTATTTTACTTCCTTGAGGGAGCTCTAGCTTATATGCTACACTACCAATTTTCTACAACACTTGGTAAGGACCATAGTATTTAGGTGCAAGCTTATTATCCTTCTTCTATTTTTTTAAGGAAAACTTCTTATATGGTTGCAACTGTACAAAAAAACATCTCCCACTTCAAAGTGTCACTCACTATGGTGTTGATCATCTTGTTGCTTCATGTGGTTCTGTGTCATTCATTCGAATTCTCTTTGAGACTAGAGAGCACCCCGTGTTGGTTACGAATGTGATCTTCAATTTCTCTCACCTTAGGTTTGACCTTCAAGCTAGAGATGAGTGATGGAGGATGGTACCCGTAAAGTGCCAGAAATGGAGACATTTTGGA
Organism: Taxus wallichiana var. yunnanensis; assembly: GCA_018340775.1. NCBI lineage: Eukaryota > Viridiplantae > Streptophyta > Pinopsida > Cupressales > Taxaceae > Taxus > Taxus wallichiana. The sequence continues at coordinate 481,905,830 of CM031234.1, forward strand.
TGAAGTATGAAATGAAGTATTATACCACCATTTTGTAAGTGGTAACCATTTCACCCAACATTATTTTTATTCAAAGTAAAACAGCCAAGATACCCATCAAACATTTATTTACCACCTCGGTTTTCCTATATGACTCGGAATGATAAGATGAACTCTAGGCGATTGGGTACCCAACCAATAGAATAAATTAGTCCAATAATTACTCATAAATATTGAATTACGATAACTTAATATAATTTTTACCATGCCATGGATATTTTAAATGATGTCCATAAAATATATGGAAAATGTCTTGACTACGAAAGGATGAGACAATAAAAAATGAGCATACTTGGTAGGTCTATCCACTACGACCATGATGACATTTTTCCCTTCTAATTTAGGAAATCCTGTGATGAAATCCATAAATACCTCTTCCCATCTCTCACTTGAAATAAACAATAGTTGCATGATACCTGATGTATTAATGGTCTCACCCTTATTACGTTGACACACCAAACATTCTGCCATAAATTTTTGAACATCTCCTTTTAAACCCTCCTAGAAGAAATCTTATTTAACTATATGATAATTTTTCAAGAACCCAAAATGACCACTTAGTGGAGAAGAACAGAGCTTTGAAAGAACATGGTGTTTAATTTTAGTGTTCTTGTACAAATAAAACCTATCCTTATACCACAATGTATCATCCTTCCCTATAAATTTTTCAGATATGGTTGGATCTTTATGTATATTCTAGGTCTCTACATCTTTCTTCCATGCTTCCATTTCTTGATCTACCCAATCTTTCTTTAACATAAAGATGGCACCTAAAAATTATTTTTGATCTCATCCTTCCTAAATAGTGCATCAATGGCCACATTTTCCTTCCCTTTCTTATAAATAATCTCAAAGTCATATCCCAACATCTTTATGACCCATTTTTGTTTCTCTTCTAAAGATAGTTGTTTCTCCAAGAAATATTTCAAACTATCATGATCATTTTTTACCTTGAAGTTTCTAATCATAAAGTACAGTATCCATTATTTGATTACATATAAGATTGCCATCATTTCTTTCTCCTATGTGGGCTTAAAAAAAATTCTTTCCTTTCGATTACATGATCTCAAATGCTATGGGATGTCCATCTTGCATTAGTACTACTCGATCCCATTTCTGAAGCATCACATTCAACTATGAAGGTCTTGGAGAAATATGGGCTTTCCAATAATGGGGTGTTGTACATCGCACCTTCAATTTTTCAAATGCCCTAAACAGTTCCTCATTCCAATAAAAATATTCTTTCTTCAATAATTTTGTGAGTGGTACTTCTATACTTCCATAGTTCTTTACAAATCGTGATAGTTCCCTTTGAGACCTAAGAAACCTCGTAATTGCTTGAGGGTTTTTAGAAATTCACATTCCTTCATGGCCTTGATCTTGTGAGGGTCCACCTTAACACCTTCATGAGAGAAAATATGGCTTAATAATTCAACTTCATGTACCCCAAAATAGCACTTCAAAGGCTTGGCATATAGTTGATGTTTCTCGAGGGATTCCAAGATTGTATTTACATGATATCGATGTTCCTCCCATGATTTGACGTAGATGGGGATATCATCAAAATATACCAACAAAAAATTCCATAGGAATGGTTAAAATATAGAATTCATCAAAATATGAAATGTGGATGGTGCATTAGTAAGACCAAAAGGAATCACTAGAAATTCATATTTCCCTTGATGAGTTTTGAATGTTATCTTATGAATATCCTCTTTCTTTACTCTAATTTTTGCATACCCATAATGAAGATGTAGTTTTGTAAAATAAACTACATGAAAATCATCTAAAAAATCATCAATGATATGAATATGAAACTTATCTTTGATTGTGTACTTGTTAAGTTTTATGTAGTCTAGACACATGTGACACATTTCATCCTTACGATGCACCATCACCATTGGAGTAGAATAAGAAATTTTAATATGATGAGTAATACCCATTTCCAAGATTTCCTTAAACATCTTCTCATTCTCGCTCTTTTGCACATATGTGTATCTATAAGGCTTGATGTTGGGGTGTTGGCTTCCTAGAATAAATTAAATAGTATGATCATGATCTTGTTTAGGAGGAAATCCTTTAGGATCCTCACATATAACTGCATGTTTATCAATAACCTTATGAATATTAGGATGTGCAACTACAATTGGTGGTTGAACTTTAATAGAAAAATCATGATACAAATCCTTTGGCCCCTTTTAAGAATCTTATGAATTTGGTGAGAACTAACCACCTAAGGATTGTTTTCTTCTAGTTATCAAAGTTCAAACTATCTTCCCTCAGAATGAAATCACATGAACAACTCCTATAAATTTATCTCTATGGTTCCCAAAGTTTTGAGCCACTAAACACCTAAGATAATATTAGCTCCGCCCATGGGAATAGTGAACATAGTGGATTCCATTTTTAGTCACCCATCATAAGTCGATTTTATGGATTTTCCTTTAACATTGGATTATGCCATAATCTGTAATCATTACTTGAAATTCAGGTGTTGGGTAAATGAAATAACTAAACCTTGTTGCTAGCTTATTATTGATGAAATTATGTGTTCTCCCAAATCAATCAATATTGTGAAATTTTTCTTCTTAAGGTAACCCATGACTTAAAGGGTTTGTGGAGTGCTAATACCAGATAGAGCATGGCATGATATAGTTGGTTTGGGATCTTCAAAGTCTTCCTCTAGTTTTTCCACTTCATCACATGATGTTTCCTCATTTTTTCCTCCTTACCAATCCCTTCAATGTAAAAAAATTCTTCTCCCCACATTTATGACATGTTCCATATTTGTTGTCACAGTTAAAACATAACCCTTTTACTCTTTTTTCTTCAATTTTTCGGGTATCATTTGAATGCTCGAGGGTATGATTGTGGAAAGGTGTTCCGAGTATTTTATGTTATTGAAAGTTTTCCTTATATTGGAGAGAAAATTCTCCTCTTCCCTACATGCCATGATAATAGAATAAAAAACCTTGAGTGGATTAAACATGCACACCTCATGCTCAATGTGGTCCTTAAGACCCCCATGAGATAGGTCATTTAGATACCCTTTTGTAATATTCTCTAGGCATAAGGATAGGTTTTTAAATTGATGAACATATTCCTTGATTGATCATGTTTTTCATAACTTTTATAATTAGCTGAAGTAATTATCTGACATACTAGAACTATAGTGTAGTTGTAGTTCTTTAGTCAAAGCGTGCATGTGACACTGAAACCATTATTCTTCTTTTAAGCACATAACCAATGTTACCACACAAATTGATTAGGTTCAAGATATAAATTTGTCATGGTCACCTTTTTCTTGATGTAATTTGATGTAGATTAAATAAATTAACCATTTGGTTAATACAATTGAGTGTACCCTTTCCATCAAACTTACACATTTCCATTTTCAGAATAATGTCATGTCATTGGTTAGAAGATCCTCCAGAATGTATAAAGGATCCTCCTTGGTTGGTTTGATTTGGATCTGTGTGTGTATTATTAGAGGAACCCATGTGAATTGAATGGGAATTCATGATATTATTCATGCTAGAAAGAACAATCATCATATCCTTCAATATTGATCCAAACCCCATCTTTATATTACTCTTAAGTTTACCTTATACTAGATGAAGCTCATTTTCGAGGTCATTCTTACTATCCATGTTATTAACCCTTTGTTGAATTTAATTGACTATAGTATAAATGCATATATTCCTTATTTGGAGTCATTTTTGGAGTTTCTTGACCTTTCCCTTAGCCTCAAGTTAATCTATCGATCATTATATACGGTTTGGGTCTTAGGATACAAGGATTATGGTAATAAAAATTAGGGCTTGGGGTTTTGTAAATTTATTTCTGAATAGATGGAAACATAGAGAAGAAACACTAGATATTTTTTGGCAAGATTTCTAAAAATATAAAAATTTGATAAAATTCCCAAAATTGCAACCTAGGAAGTCAATTTATAAAAATAAATAAAACTGCTATAAATTTTGCATAACAATTCCCAAATGTTTAAAATTTGGAGAGGATCTTACTTGATGGATTTCGTGGCACCAAAAAAATAATGCAGAAAAATGTGATACTATTTTTTATATATAGATGAACCTTCACAATTAGGGTTTTAACGCAATTCTAGATGAGATAAAGATTTGATACCAATTATAATGAAATTACTTAGATAAATTTAAATATCAGCAACAATATAACAACACATAACACCAAATTGTAGATTATGGATCACAATATGCAAGTAGAATAGCTTATCCACTTCAAGGAGTAACCTCCAAACCATATAATAAGACATAACTACTCAATATGTTGATTAACTACTCCTTACTACCACCTATATATACCATTCCTATGTTATGGCCACACCAAGGCTGACCAACTAAACATATTAAAGCATAAATGAATAACATATGACTAGAAGAGAGATTATGTAGGCCACAAGGGTAAGTGTAACAAGTTGGGAGACCAAAAAGTGGACATAAAATCCAAAATTTTATAAACCACGTGTAGACACCAAAATTGGGTCACACTGCCCTTGGTCCCTCAAAAAATAACCAACGCGAACACATTCACCTAACCATGGCCCATTTTATCCCACTCTAATATTAATTAAACTAAATTAATTCATGATCTCATAATATCTATTATTTAAATATCCTAATTGGGATAATGCCCACACCACCACCTCACCTATACACCTCATCTAGCCACCTCGTCGTAAGACCTATTCTTAGTATGTTACCATAACTAACTAAGACCTACCTAAACAAATCAAATCCTACATTCCCTCTAACCACATTCTCACCCGTTAGAAGGAAGCTTCTATTATAATCCACGGAGAAAGATGAACGAGACCTAAGAAAATCAAGGGGATCTGCGCATTTTAGTAAACCTAAGAAATCTTACCCTAACCAACTTCGGTTACCTTAAACTACCGCCGATCAGACCGGAACCATCGTCGGTTACCATTTATACCCAAAAACAACCTTATTTCAAGGTTGGCACATTTTCTGAGAGCAAGGGATGAATCCAGAGCTACATGCAAACAAAACCAATATTTGTACACAACTCGAGCATCCACGGCTAGAATTAGAAGCAATCACAAAGTCATTTGCGTTCATGGAAGCATCCAGGGAAGAACCATCACCACATCAAAATCCATTCATATAATAAAGCGCCATTTCCATCTAGCCATCAAGCTCGTATAATAGTAAGTATTATATTAACTAGACATTCATCCATTTTTGTTTTAATAGACTCTTTTACTTCGTTATCAATTCTCCTTGTATTCCCATGCACCCATCATTTTCCTTCATACAAACTTGATCATTTCTTCACCCACACCATTAAATTTCCCATATCCTACTAATAACTACCCCTGAGCACACCTAAGACCTACACATACCTCGTCATTGCCCTCTCCATTTCCATTTAGCCCCAGATCTATCATCACACCAAGATTTCATTAAGTTTCCTCTACATCAACCATATCTATTTAGTCAACATTCAAAAAAACACTCTAAGAATCAGGTGAAACATTTTGGCATGCCCAGTCGGACCCATTCGGGGTTCCTTGCATTTTGTCATTCCTAGGTGAAAAGTTACATGTTTTTTTCCTTTCTAAAAGGTTATCACACTAAAATTTCTCCCTTGGAATCTTCTCTTCTTTCTATTTGTCTCAAAGAAATCATGTTTTGGTGCTATAAAAAGAACATTTCTTTCCTTTCATTAGTATCACATTAGTGAAAGAGCATCCCTTCTCCTGTTCACCTCTTTGTGTCATCAAATTCAACATTTCAATTTGGGCTTAAAATTAACTGCATTTCATTCTACTTTCTTTGCATTAGCTCACATTAAATGAGGGAAACCTATATGCTAGAAGTCATGCCCAACTAATGGTTGACAAATGAATCATAGAAAAGAACTTTCTTTCTCTTTCTCTCTCTCGAGTCTTACCAAACATCACAAAATTGAAAAAGATATACACATTCTTAAACAACATCTCACCCAAAAGAAGTTGTAGGTGATCACACAATCACAATATAGTGGGCACCCGTTGGTTATCTCGTCTAGTAACCCATCGGAGAGGACAACCCACCCCCACCGAACATAACTGAAACCTCTCCTTATAGATCTCCTTATTTGTAGGAAGCCTTCCTCACCAAAAAATCTATTCTAAAGTTCATGAGTCAGTCTTCTAAATAGCATAAGTTGAACAAACATACTAGAAAAAGCACTCTTAGGACCATATTTTTCTTAGTGTTTCTACTTGGCTTACATTTTGAGGTGAGAGGACATGTTCTTCACTTTTTTCATTTCTCCTTGCACGCTCCTCATCATAGTTGGTGCATTCCAACTTCATCTGAGTGTGCCTAGACCCCATTTTCATCATTCTCAGAATTCTAGGTTTGATTCCACATTTGATTTTAACTCACAACCACATGTTCTTCATCTTTATTTCAATTTCACAGTAATCGGTGTTGGTCTCAAGATTATCGTCGGTTATCCCCGGACCATGATCAGTTTACCTGACCAATGTCGGTTTAATGTTCTTTTGGTTAACTTGCCCAAAAGGGCACCTGATTCATTTTCTTTATTTTCAGAGTCTCTAAGGCTCTCACCATCTTCTCATTCTGATAAATCCATCAAGATATTATCTACTTAGTAGATTATTAGCCTTCTACCTTGTTTTGACAAACTGTCCATTTTTCATGGTGATCGACTAGTGGTTACTTGTGACCAGCATCGGTAAGCCTGTTCAAATTTCTGGTTGACATTTCATACTTAATTCACCTACCAACACATGTTTTTCCTATATTTTCTATATTTACGTGTTATTTACAGGAAATTAGTCTTGCCACGTCGTACTTGTTGACATGATGTTGATGCGTATCAAGAAAACACCCTCATATTCCACGCTAGTCATCAACCACTCCCACCTAGTCCTTCGCCACCTTCTATTTTTTCACCCATGCATCCTACCCAACCTATCAGCATCACCACGGGTGACGAGGAGTTTGCATGACTCCTTGACCATAATCCTTCTACCATACAATTCTATATTTCTCACTCATCCACTCAAGATGCCTCGGGTCGGTTGATATACGAAATGCCCGTATCTCATCCCCGGTACTTGTTCCTACTTATGCATCATTCACTACGGCTTTTCACTACCCGCACATACCTTGCCTCTAGTCATTTCATAGCTAGGCCCTATACCTATTATGACCACCACATCTGCCATGTCTATTGCACCCACAGCATCCACTATACCTTCCTCGACCACCCAGAACATAACCTCATCCATGCCTATTGTCTCACATATACCCATAGCAACACAACCACCCTTGGTATCGATGACCTCTACCCCTTTTCAAAACATTTTCCTTTCTATTCCACAGTCCTTAGCCCCCATCGCTACTAGAGTCACCTCAACCCTTCCACCTCCATATATGTACTATCAGCAGCCTCCCATTTCATCTATCATTCATTCTAGGTATGTACCCCTATCTCATTCCCTCATTCTCAACCTACCTATTCAGCATCACCATATACTGGAATTCCATCTCCATCATATGTCCAACACCAACCCTCTTATGCTATAGGAGGTACTCATCCATTACCACCTACTAATGACCTCATCAAGTTAATGATGAACAGGATGCAGACACTAGAGGCATCGGTTTCTAGCTCACATAACTCTCTCACCTATGATGAAATTTGCAATGAGCCCATACACCCATCCATTCCTATTCATCCATATCCCATACATTGGGAGATGCCTAAATTTAACCACTTCAACAATAAAGAAGACCCGTAACAACATTTGCAATATTTCAAACATGGGTGTTATTTGATTACTCACGATGATGCTTTACTTCTGCAGAGCTTTCCGATGTCTCTCGATCTGGGCCCGCATTAGATTGGTATAGTGGGCTACCTAGACATTCTATCTTCTCATTTAATCAGGTAGCCCAAGCCTTCTTGGATCACTTCTCCATTAACTTTGTTAAGAAGGTTACCATGACTGACCTCTACTCTACACATCAATATGACAACGAATCTATCATGGATTTTATCACTTCTTGGCGTAACTTTGATCAACCAACTCACATTCCAATTACCACAAACTAAGCTCATAGAGCTCTTCACTTGGGCTTGTGCTAGACATATCTCACTGACCCTATAGGTCCAAAATTTCCAAACCTTCGATGAGGCATTCACCATGGCACGAAAACTAGAGATTCAAGCCATCGAGGAAAAGAAAATTCAACTATGCAATAATAATTTGGCATTTAAGTCAAATGATATATCTTCTTCTTCGAAACCACAAAATAATTATTCAAAATCCAAGGGCGCTAATGCAGTGGTACTCAAAGCCATCCCATCTCATCCATCAAATCAAGGCTAACCCCTCATCTAATCTTTCTCTTGTCCAGACCTTTCAATTCAGACAAGAACAATGGAAATACACCCCAATTGGGGAGCCTTATTCTTCTATCTTGGAAAATCTCATTAAATCTGGTGCCATCACCCTTCCTCCCATAAAACCACACACTAGTTTTGACCTTGCTCACCCCACACCCGCATGGTATAAAGAGCATGACTTATGTAACTATCATCGGGTAAAATGTCATAGTGACGGTAATTGCATCACTTTTAAGAACATTGTCTAGGAAATTCTCAAGAAAAACAAGTTAGTCTTGGATAATCCTAACGTACCTGCCAATAAAAACTTGCACATCTTCAAGAAATCATTTCCTAATCATGCCCCCTCTTCTAATCAAACTGGAGAGACCTCAAATAATGATAGACATACCTGTGAGGTCCATGCTATTTTCAATGACACACCAGTTGTTTCCCAATTACCTCATACTCCTTCCAGAGAGGAAATACTAGCCCAAAGTTCTCCACATACACGTGAACTCACTTCACCTATTCCTCCACCCACAGAGGAACACCCTTTGTCTCCCCCCTCACTTGTGAAGGAGCCTTCGCTAAAATCGAGACTACTTACCCTTTATCTTCTCCACCTAGAGAGCTATCACTGTGCAATACCTCTCCAACCAATCAAATATGCTTGTTTACCTCCTTCATCTAAAGAGGAGCACCCATCATATCTTTCGCTTATCAAAATCTAGTAGAAATGGTGTTGCGTCTAGGTGACCATTCTCCATCGCCTACCCAAGATCCTGCAGACTTATTTTCAGCTCTCTTACCGAAAGAGCACGAGGCTAGAAAATTCCCCATTTCTAAGACACATTTTATGGGAATTGTCATTGGATCAACATCAATCCCACCCACTAAAGTGTCATTCTCATGCTTAGAAAACTGCTGGATTCTATGGATATGTTGTCCACTCAAAATTCCTTGCTCTTAAGAAAGTGAATTTTCAAAATTTTGAGTTTAAGTGTCTTCTCTGTTGTACTGAAAATGTTAAAAGTCGTGAAATTGAGAAAATCTGCGTTTTTGGGTCATTTTGTGTGTTTTTCGAGCCTGTCGGACATTTTTGTCCCAAATGTCCCAAGTTCAAAAGTGCGCTCTGTTCCCCGATCGGCTGATTTCCTCGAAGTTTGTCCTTTTCGGGCCCGTCGGAACTTTTTGTCCCAAATGTCCCAAGTTCAAAAGTGCGCTCTGTTCCCGATCGGCCGATTTCCCGAAGTTTGTCCTTTTCGGGCCCGTCAGAACTTTTTGTCCCAAATGTCCCAAGTCAAATTGTGCAAGTTGTTCCATTTTTATTTTGAAACACCCAAACCGCGTACTTAGCACTTTCTTGTCCCAAGTGTCCCAAGTTCATTCGTGCAAGTTGTTCATTTTTCGGCCAATTCACCCGAACCCACATACTTTGCGCTTTCGCGTCCCAAATGTCCCAAAAATTTCCGACCCATTGCTGCCTTTTCGTCCGATCGGCCGAGTCGCGTGTTTCACGTCCTTTCATCCCAAATGTCCCAAAAGGCATTTGTGCGTCTTTTCCCCTTCGCCCGAATCGGCCGAGTCGAGTGTTTCGCGCATCGTGTCTCTCATGTCAAAAATGAACCAAGTGCCATTCGTGCTTATTTTTCTTGCTCTACCCGAATATCATGCTTATTCAAATTGGTAGGTATGTATTAAATGCGCATTCATTGTCTTTTCTCTCCTAATCGGCTATATAATGAACGAACCCCCTATGCATTTTTCACACTACTTCCATGCTATCCTTTGCTCGAACCCTTAATATAATTTCTCGTGCGTGTATCCCTTCCTCTCGTAATTCTTTCCCAAAGTCTAGCTCGCGTTCTCGTCCTCCGAATTACTATCAATATGAAGATCAAATTTCGGGGACGGGAGCAAATATCGCCACTAGAATCTACGCGTTTCCAATGTTGGGGACAGTGAAGCTCGTCATCTCGATTTTGGAAAATTTTTGGCAAGGATGGCGGATGCAAACCCTACACCTATGGCGCAGATGATGATTCATGATGTGTTTTGGCTTTGCTGGAGGTTTCCCGATCTCGGTATAGTGTGATGATACAGTGCTTTCATGCGGAGCTCACTTCGACCCTGATTTGAGTGAATTAACCAATGTACATGGGAACTCATCGCCAAGCTAGATGCTGCCACCATTAGCACTGCTTTGAGGATCCTAGAGATGGATAACGCCATAGTTGTTTCCCGAGATCAAGCACAGGCCATTTTTAACCAAGACAATGACAAATACAAGGCACGGGTGGTGAAGTCATGGCTTAAAAACCCTAAGAAGGGAGTGTCTTGCCTATCCAAGACTCTCTTCCGAGTAGATTTCAATGAAGAGTTGTCAGATTTCATAATCCTACTGGCTCGGGTGATGGGCTTACCTTCTACTAACGAGTTCCATTTCTGGATGTGCCCGCTCATCAGCATGGTGTGCGAGGGAACTCAAAATATCAACTGGGTAGAAATCATCAGCATGAATTTGATGAGCAAATCTGTCAATGTACAACAAACGAAGAAGTTCTACATGACTTCGTACCTGATGTATACTCTGGTGGCATCAAGACAATGGTTTGGTTTTTCTTACATTGATGCCCACAAGGATGATCCTATATATGCCTACTACCCGCAGTTCACCCTAGAGACCAGCAATCGTAATTTCAGAAGAGTAAATGATGCTTTCACCATGTACGTGGTCAGGCTACTCGAGGGTGACACTGCTAGAAGGTTTTCAGATGAAGCCATGAACCTGATATCGCACTACGGTGCCTATTTTATTCAATTCAAAAATTCTCTTATATCAGGCTTGCTGGCTATGAGAGCACCCCTCTGAGGCTTCCCATGTTCTGCAATGATAAGATGGCTTTGATTGAAGTATGTAGGTAGTTAGAAAAATTACTGTAACCGCAGAGACAAGAAGATTTCTGGTTTACACTTTCCCATCTCTTTAGGAAATTACACTTGTAAAATAGCCCTAGACGCACAAAATATAGAGAGAGCCCTGGTCCCTATCACTGTTCATTTCTTCAAACTAAGAACTTGCTTCGACTTGAAGAAGTTCATTGAGTAGAACATCAAGATAATATATCATCATAGGGTAGATATAGAAGACTACTGGGCTGACTACGCAGATGATTTTGAGGGTAGGAGGAGGCACTGTGGCAGGTTCTCTCTGCAATTGATCCAAGAACTCGGCTTGTACCAAGTTCCTGAAGGACTCCAGGATGAAAATTCTGATCTATACTCATATGAGAATGACAATGTGATTAAGCACACCCTTGGAGGACTTGGATTGGAACAGGAAAGAGAAAGATGATCTGGCTGAGATCCTTGCTCCAGTCTTAGTCAGGACTAAGGTCTGGTTTGACAGGAAAGTTTGAGAGCTCAGAAGGCACTCAGGAGAATCCTCTTCCAAGGATGTTTCAACACCAAGGAGGGAAGCATCGACTCCCATATCAGACACACCTGTGCAAACCCCTCCTGCCTCATCAACGCAAGGACCTGCAGCTTCCACTCCTTCTTCATCCACTCAAGTGTACCAGAAGAAACTCAAAGAGGTTAAGAAGGAGCCTGTGGAAAAAGATCCTCAAAGTAAACAGGTAGAAGTGCCTTTGGGACCAGAGAACATCATTGTTCTCAGTGAAAGTGAAGAGAGTGAAGTGCCAGCCCCTGCAAATGCTCCTGAAGATCCAGCAGATAAAGATAAGGAAGTCCAGAGCACTGAACTTCCAAGTGCTATTGATTCTTCTGCAGCAATTGTCTCCAGCACCCCACTCACATCTCAACTTGAGACCACAGCTGTGCAAACCTTGAGCGTCATGAGCTCTATGTCTCTTGGTCCTCTTGCCCCTCCTGCTGCTTCCTCTTCTTCTTTTGCATGGGTTCAACCTCTTGTTGACAGTAGAAAGAGGAAATCTTCCTCTCGGAGCTCAGGGCCAAATTTTGATGTTGGCAACCTTGTTGGGCACTACTCCTTCTAGTGCCAAGAAAGCCAGAACCACCTCCAGGATCATGTCTGATGCTCAAGGTCAGCAATTCCTGGAGATTGCTAAGCCTACGGTGGAAAATCAGAGTGGACTTGCAGACATCTGATTTAGAACTCTCAAGAATTCCAATGGGAGAGTCTACTCTTGAAGGTGAGATCCACAACCTCCAGGAAACAGTCACAAGAGTCATTGGGAGGGTAGAGAAAGGGCAAAAACTATTGAACAGTTGGAGGAACAAGCCCAGATTCTCACAAGTTTTATCAAATCTCTTTTGTCTAAGGACAAAGTTTTGGACCCTACCCCATTGACTACTCTTCCACCTCCTGTAATTTTGAGCCAAGATGAAATACAGAGTATCAAAGACATGCACAAGTATTCCATCTATGGCAGAGCTATGGAGGCCATGGTGGAAGATATGCTTGTTGCAGGATTGAATTTCATCGATGAAGCTTTCAAACTCCATGGAAAGGTGAACAATTTGCAACAGAAGCTCTCCTCCACTATCGGGGTCATGGATAAAGAGCTCAAACTCTGGAGCAGTTGCATAGTAGACCTCCGTCTCATGGGACAGACAGATGAGAAAATATTATTGGTGAATAAGGTTTTTGATGATGCAAAGGATAATCTGTCAAAGTCCTAGGTTTACAGCATGGAGTGGAAGATCAAAGTCTTGGAGGAGGCTTTGGGAGAGTCAAGAATAGCTGGCGTAAAGGTGAGGCTTTCAAGACACAATTGTGCCAGATATCTTTCAAAGATATACACTGTCATCAGGATGAAACTTTTGGGGTGCCTCTTTCCTTGCAAGAAATCAAAGCTCAATTCAGAGCTTTTGTTAAAGACAATCTATTCAAGGAAAGCTCCATCTCCAAAGAGAAAATGAAGGAGATCTGCTCTCTTCAATCTACCATTGAAGATGCAAATAAAGATTATCATACTCATGTCAAGTTTGATAAAGAAATGGAAAAGTGTCTCAGATTTTGGGGTCGGGTCTACAGCCAACACGTCAATCCTTCGTGGCAGAGACATAGCCGAGGCGTTGAAAAGATTCAGGCAGCGGATTTTGAAGTCAGTGGGTCCCTCCCAGTAACTGACCACCTGTCTTCTTCTCCTTATTCTTTTCTCTTCTTCCCATTCTTTTTCCGTTTTCTTTGTAAAAAGTTGAGGTATTGCGGTTGGCAGTCCTTAACTAATCTTAGTTAAAAGAAGCGGTTACGAAGAGTAACTGATTTGTAAGCTATATAATGGCCTCTCTACGCCATTCTGGAAGGAGGAAGAACTTGGTTTATTTTCTGAAAGTGTAAATAGATCATAAAGAAATCAATACAGAAGGGCTTTCCATTCTTTGTCTATCTGATCTCTGTTATTCCTAAGCTTTCATTTTTATTTTTGTGAAGATCATTTGTCTCTAGTTTGTTAGTCTTGCCGATTGCATACTCTCCAACTTTGCAAGCATGGTGATCTTGTATAACCAAGAAGGAACTTTGTGTCCTTGATTAATGAATCTGTGTTATGTTCTGACAGATGTTATTTACAGAACTTTGTGTCTTTAAATTCCATCTTATTTATACGATACAAGTGATCTTGTTTCAATTCACTGTAATTTCGCATACATAAAGAATTACTCTGTTATCTATAATTCTGCATGTTGCCTTTCTGCTCATTCTCATATTCTCATTCCTCAGTCCTTTTGTAATCAATGATCTTTATAGAAAACACTTTCGTAATATCCAAGTTTAACCAGAAAATCATGTTTTGTATATTTGTAAATAAGTTCGTTTCTGAATAAGGGAACCTCTCCCATTAAAGAGGAGGGACTTCTTGTCCCCTAACTATTGCTCTTCGTAAAGTCCTAATTGACGACCAACAGTTTTTGGCGACTCCGCTGGGGAAAATCATATTCCAGTTCTATAATTTTTGATCATCTTTTGATCTGGTGACTCTGCATTTTACTCGAGGGAGGAGGGCCCTTGGTATTGAAGATTCTCAGTTTCAGCTTTTGGAGCAGCAGGGTTTTCCTTTACCTTCAACGAGAGATAGAAGGACTCATTCGACAAGCACTCCACCTGTTAAAGATAGAAGTCCTACGGGTGGTATTCCCTCAGAACCAGCTAGTCCTAATCTTCGAGCTTTGATTCTTGCTGGTGTTATAGTTCCTCTCCAAGCCATTTTTCCAAGAATGGCGGTACCATTGCCCTGGGGTCATCATGTCGGGCCCCTTGATCTTCCTAAACCTTTGCATGAGTTACCCAGAGGTAACTAGAATAACTTCCCTATTCAAAGGTGATGGCAAAGTGCATCCTGATGAACACATCGCAGCCTTCATAGTTGCATGTGGAGTTTTGGGAGTTGAACACGAAGACATCTCATGAGACTGATTCATTGAGACTTTACAAGATAATGCCCTTGATTGGTTCTATCACCTTCCTACCGGTACTATCACTTTGGACACCATGAGAACTAGGTTTGAAAACCATTTCAAACCAAAGTAAGATGTGCATGCCTTGCTAGCCCAAATCTCTCAGATAAAGAAATATTCACCAGAACCCATGAGAGAATTTGTGGCCCGATTCAACAGATTGATCAATAAAATTCCGGTAAATAATCGACCTATTGATCAAATCCAAAAATGTTTCTTCCTAAATGCCCAATCGCAGCCGAAGTCGGTTATGCGCTAAGAAGGGCTAATCTCGCAACATTGGTCAAGATCAAACACTTGTCACCTTAGTGTGGTACTATCAGTCGAGGATGATTTAATCATGTCGGGAAGTTGAGAGAGAGACCCTTCCAAATCTAAGTCTCCGTTTGCTCCCTCTTCCACCCTGGACCTATACCGATCCATTAGTTCAAAACTTGCGAATGATCTCATTGCTATAAAGAAACAATTGGCCCAACATGCACCCTATGCAGACGTTCCAAGGAGGAATTTCCAGCCCAGAAATCATTTGCCTGCTTCTCAAACAAGATTAGCACTTGAAGGACCTCCTGTTAAAGTTCCTGTCAATGCAACCTGTGAAGTTGAAGAGCCAGATGATGATGAGGATAATGAAGCTTGCGAGGAGTTTGTGGAGGAATTTGATGATGAAGCAGATGAACTTGAGGGATCTCGAGTTAATTTCTTCACCACTGAGGGCATTGATGATGGAGATGATTATGATGAAGTGGTAACAGATATGAATAGTGAATCATTTGCTGTCATGACTCGAGAGCAGAAAAATCGGAGGGAGAAATTGACGCCCCCAAGAAATCTAAGGAGTAGCCGACAACTATCCTGTAATTGCAAAAAGAGGATCTCCTATCCCCGTTTCATCTACACCAAAGGTGAGTCCTGTCAATCCTACTAGTAAAGTTACTTCTTTTTCTCCTAAAGTTGATAAGCCTAGGATTTCAAATGATGATGGCCCGTCCACTTCTGGGTCTTTTGATATTATTGATCATCTGAAAAAGACTAAGGTTCAAATCTCAGAGGCCGAGTATTATCAAACCCATCCCAAAGCTTTTGCCAAAATGATTCAATTTGTTAATTCCCATTCTAAAACCACCTCTAAAGGCCTTTTACCTACTCCTTCTGCACCACAGCCTAGTCTGGTAGCTGCTGTCACCTCACCTAATGACAAAATTAAACCATTTTATGTAACACTTCTTATAGTTGGTCATAGGCTCAGTAATTGTGTCATTGACTCAGGAGCCTCAGATAATGTGATGCCTGCTAAAGTAGCTCATGCTTTAGGCTTGACCCTCACACGCACTTATGGATCTGTTACTCCATGGAGAGTAAGGAGGTGCCCCTGGTCGGAAGAATTAAAGATGCACAAGTGGCTTTTGCTGCTTTGCCTGAAAAGAGAGTTTTGGCTACCATCTTAGTAGTAGATATTCCTCCTTCATATGGGATGTTGCTAAGTAGGAACTTCTGGAAGGATGTGGGTGGAGAAATTCAAATGGATTGGTCACATGCACTGCGTACTGTTAATGGGTAAATGAAGAAGTGATGCCTCGAGAAGCAATCTGAGTATATTGTGCAAAAAATGGATGATCCTAAAGCACAAATACTCTATGAGGATATGGGTCATGGCAACTACATGATTATGTCCCCTGATGAAATCCAACTCCCCAAAGTGTCACCTAAAGATCCTAATGGTGTTTGGATTTTAGAGTTTGATGGAAGTTGTTCCTCAGCTGGTTCTGGAGCTGGTGTACTACTGGTGTCACCTAAAGGAAGCCTACATCCTTTTTCATTTAAGTTGCAGTTCAAAAATACTAATAATACAACAGAGTATGAGGCTCTCATTCTTGGACTGCAAGTGGCCAAAGAACAAGGTGTAAAGAATCTTCTGGCTCGTGGTGATGCAGAATTGATTGTAAAGCAAGTCAGAAGCCTTTTCCAAGTAAAAAATGGAAGGTTGAAACATTACCGGAATCAGGTTTGGGATTCCATTGAATTTCTTGATGCTTTCTCCATCGAAGCAATACCTAGGGAGAAGAACAACAGGGCTGATTCACTAGCAGTCTCAGGGTCACTATTGATTCCTCATCCTGACTTCTCTCAGGATAAGTTCACCATTGAGATGGTCCATCAGCCTAGTGTACCTGATAATACCAATAACTGGAAAGTTTTCAATGATGATCAACACTTGCTTTCTTTCCTTGAACTCAAGGGTAATTTCGAATAGCTGTATTTTGAAGGAAGTGACAACTTACCTCGTGAAAGTGTGCCCTTTGACAAAGCAGTCACCCAAGGAGAAGAAACAGATCAGGATGGATGCATCAATCTCAAAGGAAACAAGATTCCTAAAGGATTGGTGAGTTTGGAGGAACTATTCGATAAACATGATAGGTATGTGAAGTCTAGAGCTTCCGCTGGACCTCAAAGAATCAGCCGAGTATGACAAGATTGATATTGGGAGTTCTACTGATCCTAAGCTTGTGAATATTGGAAAATGTTGCAGAGCCGATGAGAGGAAGAAAGCAATTGACCTTTTAAAGAGGTATAAGGATGTTCTTTCTTACTCTTATGAAGATTTGAAAGCTTTCAAACCAAAAGATATGCAACATTTTATTCCACTCAAGCCTGGAATCAAGCCTTTTAAGCGTAAAGCAGAGGCAATACAACCCCAAAATAGCTGACACCATCTTTCAGGAAATTCAGAAGTTGTTGAAGGCTAAAATCATTTTTCCCATTCACCATTCAACATGGATTGCAAATATTGTGCCTGTTAGGAAGAAAAATGGTGAGATCCGCATCTGTGTTGATTTCAGGAACCTAAATCAGGCTTCCTTGAAAGATAATTATCCTTTGCCCATGATGGATCAGGTCTTGCAAGCAATAGCAGGATCTGAAATGTTATCTATGCTTGATGGATTCTCGGGATATAATCGTAGAGAGGTTGATGCTACGCAAATCAACACAAAAAAACTTTCACTACTCCTTGGGGTACCTTTGCTTACAAGAGAATGCCTTTTGGCTTATTAATGCTGGTGCCACTTTTCAGAGAGCTATGGATCTGGCTTTTGGAAGTTTGAAAGGGAAGTGTATTGTCATATACCTTGACGACCTGACAGTGTTTTCTAAAACAAGAGCGGATCATTTTGATCACCTGGAGACAGTTCTGCTAAGATGCAGAGAGCATGGGATTTCTTTGAATCCTAAAAAATCTGTCTTTTGTGTCACAGAGGGAAAATTATTAGGGCACATTATCTCGAAAGATGGTATTAAGATTGATCCTGAACGAGTACAAGCTATCCAGCAAATTCCTCTCCCAACCAGCAAAAAGGGCGTGCACTCTTTCTTTGGTAAGATCAATTTTTTAAGAAGGTTCATCCCTGATTTTACAGAGTTAACTTTGAATATTTCTCAGATGATGAAAGGGAAACAAACGTTTGGTTGGTCTTCTGAAGGAAAGGAATCCTTTGAAGGTATCAAGAGAGCTATTGCTAAAACTCCTATTTTAGCCTGTCCTGATTTCAGCAAAGATTTTATTATCTATTGCTATGCCACAGATAATACCTTGGCTACTGTTTTGACTCAAGAAGACTCTAACGAGCATGAACTCCCAATTGCGTTCATGAGCTATATTCTGAAAGATCATGAGTTAAAATACACCATGATGGAGAAACATGCTTTTGTAGTGGTCAAAGTTGTTAAGCAGTTTCGCTTTTACATCCTCAACTCTCATTCCATGGTGTTGGTTCCAGATACAACTGTTAAGTCAATTCTCACACAACAAGAATTTGGATCCAAGAGAGGGAACTGGGTTGCTAAGGTCCAAGAATATGACATTGATATCAAACCAACCAAGCTGGTTTAGTGGAAAAGGTCTTTGTGAGCTCATTGCTGAAGGAGCTAAGCATGAATTACTGGAGAACAAAGTTGGCCTTCCTACCATTCTGTTCCTTAGCTCAGTTGATGAATGGTATGCTGACATCACCCATTTTCTCACCTATGGGGAATGCCCCTCTCATTTAACTGCCAAAGAAAAGAGGACTGTTAAATTGAGGTCAGTGCAATATGTGTTGTGGGAAAACGCCTTGTTCAAACGTGGATTAGATGGAAGATTTTTGAAATGTGTGGACAAGGAACAAGAGAAAGTTGCTCTCAGCTTTTCATGATCAGGCATGTGGAGGGCACTATTCATCAATGGTCACTGCTCACAAGATTCTTCGTGGAGGATATTACTAGCCTTCCTTGTTCAGAGATGCATCCAAGTGGGTTGATAAATGTGAGGCTTGTCAGACCTTCGTGGGAAGACCCAAATTGGCCTCTTTGCCTCTTAAGCCAGTTGTAATTGAAGAACCTTTTCAACAGTGGGGTTTGGACTTCATCGAACACTTAATCCTACTTCGAGTGCTGGTCATACTCATGTACTAACTGCCACGGACTATTTCACCAAATGGGTGGAAGCTATTCCAGTTAAGAGTACTACTTCTGAAGTGGTATGCAGCTTCATCAAAGAGAACATCTTGGTAAGGTATGGTGTACCTAACAAGATTGTAACAGATAATGCTTGAATTTCTCTTCAACTGAGATAATGGATTTTTGCTATGGGTATGGCATTTCTTTGGCTCACTCTTCGGATTACTATCCTCAAGGAAATGGGCAAGCAGAATCCACTAATAAAAATTTGGTGACTATTATAAGGAAATTAGTCAATGAGTCTCAACGAAACTGGCACAAGAAGCTCTATGATGCTCTTTGGGCAGACAGGATCACACCAAAGAGAGCTATTGGAATGTCCCCTTTTCAAGTGGTATATGGAGTAGAAGCTCAACTGCCAGTAACAGTGGAACTGCCAGCCTTGCATCTAATGAAGGCCATTGAAGATACTAGTTTCAGTGATGCTTTGGATAAGAGAATTATGTACCTTCACAAACTGAATGAGGACAGATTGGAGGTTGCTGATAGGATATCTATTCACCAGCAGAAGGTAAAGGTCCTGTTTGACAAGAAAGCCAGGTTCAGAGATTTCCAAGTTGGAGATACTGTGTTGTTATGGGATAAAAGGCATGAACCTCGTGGCAGCCATGGCAAGTTCGATTCCCTTTGGCTCGGACCTTTCAAGATCAGACACTTTGCTGGTAAGAATTCCTTTTATCTTGATTACATGGATGGTTCTCCTCTCCCACTTCCTTATAGTGGGTAGTACCTTAAGTTGTTCAAGTCCTAGGTGATTAGGAAGTCCTTTGTATATTCTGTACAACATTTTTGTTTTTCTTTCCTTTTTGTTTTGGTGTGTTGTCCTCTGTATTGGTCTACTTTTTGACTCCGTGGCCCAATGGATAAGGTACTGGTCTACTTCCCCGAGTTTGTCTAAGTTCTTACCTTGTCCCATTCCTTGAATTTATGCCAAGTCATCCCTAGAAGGAGCCAGCTGTTGTCCACTCAAAATTCCCTGCTCTTAAGAAAGTGAATTTTCAAAATTTTGAGTTTAAGTGTCTTCTCTGTTGTACTGAAAATGTTAAAAGTCGTGAAATTGAGAAAGTCTACGTTTTTGGGTCATTTTGTGTGTTTTTCGGGCCTGTCGGACATTTTTGTCCCAAATGTCCCAAGTTCAAAAGTGACTCTGTTTCGGCCGATTTCCCAAGTTTGTCCTTTTCGGGCCCGTCGAAACTTTTTGTCCCAAATGTCCCAAGTTCAAAAGTGCGCTCTGTTCCCCGATCGGCCGATTTCCCGAAGTTTGTCTTTTCGGGCCCGTCAGAACTTTTTGTCCCAAATGTCCCAAATCAAATTGTGTAAGTTGTTCCATTTTCGGCCGAAACACCCGAACCGCGTACTTCGCACTTTCTTGTCCCAAGTTTCCCAAGTTCATTCGTGCAAGTTGTTCCATTTTCGCCGATTCACCGGACCGCATACTTTGCGCTTTCGCGTTCCAAATGTCCCAAAATTTTCGGACCCATTGCTGCCTTTTCGTATGATCCGGCCAAGTCACGTGTTTTGCGTCCTTTCATCCCAAATGTCCCAAAAGGCATTTGTGCGTCTTTTCCCCGCTTCGCCAAATCGGCCGAGCCGCGTGTTTCGCGCATTCGTGTCTCACATGTCCCAAATGAACCAAGTGCCATTCGTGCTTATTTTTCCCGCTCTACCCGAATATCATGCTTATTCAAATTGGTAGGTATGTATTAAATGCACATTCATTGTCTTTCTCTCTCCTAATCAGCTATATAATGAACAAACCCCTATGCATTTTTCACAATGCTTCCATGCTATTCTTTGCTCGAACCTTGCAATATAATTTCCTATGCATGTATCCCTTCCTCTGTAATTCTTTCCCGAGGTCTAGCTCGCATTTCTATCCTCCAAATTACTATCAATATGAAGATCAAATTTCAGGGACAGGAGCAAATATCGCCACTAGAATCTGCCATTTCCAATGTTGGGGATAATGAAGCTCGTCATCTTGATTTCGGTGATTTTTGGGAAAGGATGGCGGATGCAAACCCTACACCTATGGCGCAGATGATTCACGATAGTGGTTTGGATTTCACTGGAGGTTTCCCGATCTCGGTACAGTGTGCTGATACAGTGCTTTCATGTGGAGCTCACTTCGACCCTGATTCGAGTGAATTAACCAATGTACACAGAGAACTCATTGCAAGATGGATGCTTTGCCACCATTAGCACCACTTTGAGGATCCTAGAGATGGATAATGCCATAGTTGTTTCCGGGATCAAGCACAGTGCCCTTTTTAACCAAGAAAGTGACAAATACAAGGCATGGTGGCGAAGTCATGGCTTAAAACCCTAAAAGGGAGTGTCTCGCCTATCCAAGACTCTCTTCCGAGTAGATTTCAATGAAGAGTTGTCAGATTTCATAATCCTACTGGCTCGGGTGATGGGCTTACCTTCTACTAATGAGTTCCATTTCTGGATGTGCCCGCTCATCAGCATGGTGTGTGAGGGAACTCAAAATATCAACTAGGTAGAAATCATCAGCATGAATTTGGTGGAGCAAGCTGTCCAATGTACAGCAAACGAAGAAGTTCTACATGACTTCGTACCTGATGTATACTCTAGCGGCATCAAGACAATGGTTTGTTTTTCTTACATTGATGCCCACAAGGATGATCCTATATATGCCTACTGCCCACAGTTCACCCTAGAGACCAGAATCGCAATTTTTGAGAAGAGTAAATGATGCTTTCACCATGTACGTGGTCAGGCTGCTCGAGGGTGACACTGCTAGAAGGTTTTCAGATGAAGCCATGAACCTGATATCGCACTATGGTGCCTATTTTATTCAATTCAGAAAATTCTCTTATATCAGGCTTGCTGGCTATGAGAGCACCCCTCTGAGGCTTCCCATGTTCTACAATGATAAGATGGCTTTGATTGAAGTATGTAGGTAGTTAGACAAATTGCACAGAACCTGCAGAGACAAGAAGATTTCTGGTTTGCACTTTCCCATCTCTTTGGGAAATTACACTTGTAAAACAGCCCTGGACGCACAGAATATAGAGAGAGCCCTGGTCCCTATATCTTTGTTTCATTTCTTCAAACCAAGAACTTTCTTCACCTTGAAGAAGTTCATTGAAAGCGTAACATCAAGATAATATATCATCATAGGGCAGATACAAAAGACTACTGGGCTGACTGTGCAGATGATTTTGAGGCTAGGAGGAGGCACTGTGGTAGGTTCTCTCTGCAATTGATCCAAGAACTCAGCTTGTACCAAGTTCCTGAAGGACTCCAGGATGACAATTCTGATCTATACTCATATGAGTATGACAATGTGATTAAGCACACTCCCTTGGAGGACTTGGATTGGAACAGGAAAGAGAAAGATGATCTGGCTGAGATCCTAGCTCCAGTCTTAGTCAGGACTAAGGTCTGGTTTGACAGGAAAGTTCGAGAGCTCAGAAGGCACTCAGGAGAATCCTCTTCCAAGGATGTTTCAACACCAAGGAGGGAAGCATCGACTCCCATATCAGACACACCTGTGCAAACCCCTCCTGCCTCATCAACGCAAGGACCTGTAGCTTCCACTCCTTCTTCATCCACTCAAGTGTACCAGAAGAAACTCAAAGAGGTTAAGAAGGAGCCTGTGGAAAAGATCCTCAAAGTAAATAGGTAGAAGTGCCTTTGGGACCAAAGAACATCATTGTTCTCAGTGAAAGTGAAGAGAGTGAAGTGCCAGCCCCCCGCAAATGCTCCACGAAGATCCAAGGTAGATAAAGATAAGGAAGTCCAGAGCACTGAACTTCCAAGTGCTATTGATTCTTCTGCAGCAATTGTCTCCAGCACCCCACTCACATCTCAACTTGAGACCATAGCTGTGCAAACCTTGAGCGTCATGAGCTCTATGTCTCTTGGTCCTCTTGCCCCTCCTGCTGCTTCCTCTTCTTCTTTTGCATGGGTTCAACCTTTGTTGACAGTAGAAAGAGGAAATCTTCCTCTCGGAGCTCAGGGCCAAATTTTGATGTTGTGGCTAGCCTTGTTGGGCACTACTCCTTCTCGTGCCAAGAAAGCCAGAACCACCTCTAGGATCGTGTCTGATGCTCAAGGTCAGCAATTCCTGGAGATTGCTAAGCCTACGGTGGACAAATCAGAGTAGGACTTGCAGACATCTGATTTAGAACTCTCAAGAATTCCAATGGGAGAGTCTACTCCTGAAGGTGAGATCCACAACCTCAGGAAACAGTCACAAGAGTCATTGGGAGGGTAGAGAAAGGGCAGCAAACTATTGAACAGTTGGAGGAACAAGCCCAGATTCTCACAAGTTTTATCAAATCTCTTTTGTCTAAGGACAAAGTTTTGGACCCTACCCCATTGACTACTCTTCCACCTCCTGTAATTTTGAGCCAAGATGAAATATAGAGTATCAAAGACATGCACAAGTATTCCATCTATGGTAGAGCTATGGAGGCCATGGTGGAAGATATGCTTGTTGCAGGATTGAATTTCATCGATGAAGCTTTCAAACTCCACGGAAAGGTGAACAATTTGCAACAGAAGCTCTCCTCCACTATCGGGGTCATGGATAAAGAGCTCAAACTCTGGAGTTGCATAGTAGACCTCCATCTCATGGGACAGACAGATGAGAACATTTTATTGGTGAATAAGGTTTTTGATGATGTAAAGGATAATCTCTCAAAGTCCTGGGTTTACAGCATGGAGTGGAAGATCAAAGTCCTGGAGGAGGCTTGGGAGAGTGAAGAATAGCTGGTAGAAAGGTGAGGCTTTCAAGACACTGGTTGTATCTGCTTTCAAAGATATACACTGTCATCTTCAAGATGAAACTTCTGGTGTGCCTCTTTCCTTGCAAGAAATCAAAGCTCAATTCAGAGCTTTTGTTAAAGACAATCTATTCAAGGAAAGCTCCATCTCCAAAGAGAAAATGAAGGAGATCTGCTCTCTTCAATCTACCATTGAAGAAGCAAATAAAGATTATCATACTCATGTCGAGTTTGATAAAGAAATGGAAAAGTGTCTCAGATTTTGGGGTCAGTCTACAGCCAACACGTCAGTCCCTCGTGGCAGAGACATAGCCGAGGCGTTGAAAAGATTCAGGTAGCGGATTTTGAAGTCAGTGGGTCCCTCCCAGTAACTGACCACCTGTCTTCTTCTCCTTATTCTTTTCTCTTCTTCCCATTCTTTTTCCGTTTTCTTTGTAAAAGTTGAGGTATTGCGGTTGGCATTCCTTAACTAATCTTAGTTAAAAGAAGCGGTTACGAAGAGTAACTAATTTGTAAGCTATATAATGGCCTCTCGATGCCATTCGAAGGAGGAAGAACTTGGTTTATTTTTTGAAAGTGTAAATAGATCATAAAGAAATCAATACAGAAGGGCTTTCCATTCTTTGTCTATCGATCTCTGTTATTCCTAAGATTTCATTTTTATTTTTTGAAGATCATTTGTCTCTAGTTTGTTAGTCTTGCCGATTGCATACTCTCCAACTTTGCAAGCATGGTGATCTTGTATAACCAGAGAAGGAACTTTGTGTCCTTGATTAATGAATTTGTGTTATGTTCGGCTGGATGTTATTTTAGAACTTTGTGTCTTTAAATTCCATCTTATTTATACGATACAAGTGATCTTGTTTCAATTCACTGTAATTTCGCATACATAAAGAATTACTCTGTTATCTATAATTTCGCATGTTGCCTTTCTCGCTCATTCTCATATTCTCATTCCTCGGTTATTTTGTAATCGATGATATTTATAGAAAACACTTTCGTAATATCCAAGTTTAACGAGAAAATCATGTTTTGTATATTTGTAAACAAACACAACCACAACTATCACAAGTTCACCCATGATACCACTCATGGCTCGGCTCACACCTTTACCCATAACTTGACATGCTTCTACATCCAAACCTACACCTACATCATCTTCCTTTCCTAAACCTATTACTACCTTAGGGGTCATCCCAACAGGCAGCCTTACTCATCCACCCATCAAATTAGATTTAGCTACACCCTCCAAAACTAACACCGGACTTAATCCGACTCCTAAACAGAAGAACCCATCCCCTAGATCTCGTACCCCAACCTCGCCAATCAAACCTTCACCCCTTCCATCCATCTTAGGACCTAGCCCTTCTAACCTGGTTAAGAAACCTCCACCCATCAGTAAACTAAAAATATAGCAGCCCATTCCTCCCTCGTGAACCTCTAACATACCCAAACACCTGACACAACTTCCACCTACACCTACTGACATTTTTACCACCCATACCTCCTATACCATCAATGACTTCTTCACTACCCATGACACTTCAGTCTCTTTCCCTCACACCTCCTGCATGACCCATGCCATCTACCTTCACAGCACCTCGGTTATCCCCATGGGTAACTCGCCCTCTCCCACCATCTGATTTTCCCTCTAGATCTCGTGCACTGTATTACCTTTACCCAAGAAGGTGCAACATAAAGGAAAAAATCCTCTACCCTCCAATTAGTCAAACCAACCATACATTCTATTGCTAATTCATCTACCATGCCCCTACCAAAGCAAACATGACCAACACCCAAGACCACACTAGCACCTAAAACCGTATCTTGACCCACTCCCCCTCTTGCAAAGACCCTTCCTATACTGACCATCCGCACCTGCACCCAAACCCACATTCACTTCCCATTGTGATCCACTAGCGGGGTCTTATGCCAAAATTTTAACCAACCTCATTGAAACTTATGTCATCACATTACCACCTCTTAGACCTTATGACCCACTCAAGCCCAAACCAAAAGGGTTTGATGAAACCAAAATTTGTGCTTACCATTATGTGCCAGGACACGATGTAGAGAACTATAAGGCTTTGAAAATTGTTCTTATCCAGTTATGCCCTCCTGAAGAAAACTTTGATGATGATGACCTTCTCGATGAGGACCCTATTTCACCAGCACCAGTTTCCACAGTTCTTCCTTCATTGCCGACCCAACGACCAAAACCTCCACCCCCACAACTCTTTGATCCATCCCCAAGATTTGAAATTAACATGGTTCGTATAAGAGAGTTGGCCAAATCACCACCCAAATGTCATTATACCCAACTCACTTCACAAGTATTTTATCCCCTAGTAGGTTTCAACCCGTCATGTCGTTATACCAGTCATCCTACACCCTCTCCATTTACCCCCTCCCCTCATATTAACATGATCAACATTACCACTCATGCTCAGAAATAGAAGGGCAAGGATAAAGTAAGTGACCCACCAACCAACCCGATACCCAACATACCATCTACACCCACACCTAAAGTCACTATCCGCGCCCCACATATCCTATTTCTAATGGGGTTACACATTGCGTGATGCTCAAACAATTACACCAATCCTCTCTCAAGATGTCCCTCTATGACCTCATCCAAACCTCTGAATCCCATCGCCAAGATCTCATGGAGGTTCTTTAGTCTATTGAGGTTTTACCCAATGATCCTACACCCATAGCCTCCATCATCACACCTCATCATGTAGCCTCTCTTACCAAATTCTTTGTCTTCTCCTACACATCCACCTACTCACCACGTAAGCGCCCTTAGCTTCTCAGACAAAGAGATCGTACCACACCAAACCGATGACCCAAATCAAACTCTCTTCATCTCCGTCCACATTGATGATATCTATGTATGACGTATTATGATCGATGGGGGCACTAGCATCAATATCATATCCTCCCATGCGTTCGACTAAATGTGCATACCCAAAAATTACATGCATAAACATCTCAACATGCTACGTTCATTTAATGCGCTATCACATCTGATTGGCACCGTTACCCTCCATGTTCACATGGGCCCCGTGACTTGTTCCAAAGTTATTTTACATTTTGGAGGGGGAGTTTCAATATAACATGTTACTTGGTAGACCTTGGATTTGTGTCATGGGTTGTGTTCCTTCCACTTTGCACCGTTGTGTAAAGTTTGAGCATGAAGGACACACTTATACCATTCTAGCTGACCCATCACCTTTCAAAACCTACAACATGCTTTATCAACCCAATGACATGCTCATACCCATTAAAGTGTCTTCATCCAAGACTACTTCCTCTTCACCTACACCTCCACCCACCAGTGCTACCTCAACCGTGCCTATATCCTCCATTCCTACTATTGCTACAACCTCCATAGCCGACCCGTCCACCTCCCAATCAGTTGGCTCCACCTCTGATCCAACCTCCAACACATCGTCTATCCTAGCTACCCACATATCAACCACCGATCCCTTGGAAGGTGTTTTTCAATGCCTCACTCTGGGGGAGTACCACCTATATAGTGTCAACACATTCCTTATGCCACAAGAGTATGAAAGTCTTCACCAGCACCCTCACTATGATCACCACATAGGAGAGCATCTCCTTTATGGTCCTCCTCACCTTCACACTAACCTCACCTATGGGGGACTTGATACTACCACTTATACACCTGAACCACCATCACAAACCCGCCCATTTTCTGCCGACCTCTAGTCACTCACCAATCACCGTTTCACCCACACCTTCCTGCACAGATGTGCGTGGAAGGGCTTTGGTTTTGGCTTTTATGAGCAAGTTCATCACACTATTATTCCATGTACTACTCACAAACATAATGACCATAGTGGTATTAGCTTTACTAAACCACCTACCAAGAAGGCCCACATTGAACTCATTGAGGACATCAGCCCTTCTCCACCTTCTTCACCCACTCCACCTTCTTCACCACCATTACCAACGAGTCGATGGATCCAAAATCCATTCCTCCTTAAAAAAATTCATAAACACCATTTCCTTGGGGCCTTTGACTTATCAACGTGAGGGCGAGGCTCCCTCTTCTCTTCCCTTCATGTATCCTGAAATGATCGATGATGATACACCTTCCATTAATGTCATTCAATGTTAGGATGATGAATCTATACTCACCTACCTTAGTGCAGAAGACTCATATATTCACCATTTGTTACCATCTGAGATGTAAACCATGTTGAACAAGTCGACTATCAAAATTAACATCCAAACTCAAGATAACCGCATGATATCAAAGATTGGCCAATCTTTAGATATTGTTGAACAAGAAGCCATCACTTATTTTCTCAAAGATAATAACCATGCTTTTACTTGGTCTTACACAGACATTCCTTGTATTGACCCCACCATAGTGTTCCACAATATCATAACCATTCCCGATGTTAAACCCATAAAACAAAAGTTGAGGAAAGTGCACCGTCGCATTGCTCTTCTGGTCAAAGAAGAACTTCAGCACCTGGTTTTTCATTTCCTTCATCTTACCCATTGATTATGCTCGATGGATTTCTAACATTTTCCCTATCACTAAGGCAATAGGGGGACTCAATTTGCATAGATTTCCATGACCTCAATCTAGCCTGCCCAAAAGATTGCTTTCCTCTACCCGGTATTGACTAACTAGTTGACCTTACCACTGGTCACGAGATGCTATCACTCATGGATGGTTTCTTGGGTTATAACCAAATCTTACTTTCTCCAGAGGTTCAACACAAAACCACTTTCATCACCCCGTGGTAGACCTTATACTATCGATTCATGCCTTTTGGCCTTAAAAATGTTGGTGCCACATACCATTGGGCTATGACTTACATCTTCCATAACATCATGCACCGCATTTTGGAGGATTACATAGATGATATCTTGGCCAAATCTAAATGCCGCTATGAGCATCTCACCATCCTAAAAACCATCTTTGACCACCTCATTAAGTATTGTTTTCACCTTTAACCCAAGAAATGTGTCTTCATAGCTCTCTCGGGCAAGCTCCTGGGATTTATCATCTCCTTACAGAATAGAGGTTGACCCCACTAAAGTCAAGGTCATTCTTGAAATGCCTCCACCCACTAACCTATGGCAGATCCGTATACTACAAGGTAAGTTTTAGTCTATTCACCATTTCATTTCACAACTATCTAATCAGTGTCAACCATTTCATCACCTTCTCAAAAAGGATGTTTCCTTTAAATGGGATGAGGACTGTCATAAAGCTTTTGAAGCCTTAAAACAATACCTTCTCCAACCACCTGTACTCATTCCACCTAAAGACGATCAACCCTTCTACCTATACATATCAGCTACTGATCACTCCCTGGGGGCCATGCTCGCTCATCATGATGAACAACATAGGGAGCAAGTGGTTTATTACATAAGTTGTACTCTTTTAGACTATGAAACCTAATACACACATGTAGAAAAACTCTTCTTATCCTTAGTTTTCATTACCACCAAACTCCACCATTACCTACTTAATCACAAAACCTATGTGGTGACCAACACCGACCCCTTACACTTCATGTATGTCAAACCTTACCAAAATTAGTGAGCTACATGTTGGCTTATGCTTCTGGCCGACCTTGACCTCGAATTCACCCATCAAAAGTCCATCAAGGGCTAGGCTATTTCTGACCAATTGGCCGATGCACCTATTTTGGGGGATCAACCCTCTAACTTTGACTTTCTAGATGAGTCTATTGCTACCCTTTCCTTGGACGAACCCATGTACCAAATGACACTCTTCTTTGATGGTTCCAAGTGTCAGCATGGGGGTGGGGCTGGTGTTATTCTCATTCCACTTAATGGTGAACCCATGCCTTTGTCTTTCAAACTTGATTTTAATTGTACAAATAATATTTTTGAATATGAAGCACTCATATTGGGTCTCTAAAGCTGCATATGCCTTAGATGTTAAGTCAATCAACATCTTTGGTGATTCTCAATTGGTCATAAACCAAATCAATGGTATATACCAGTGTCATAATGAGATCCTTCAAAAGTATAAGCATCATGTTGACATAATTTTGACCACCTTCAACTGTTACACCCTTCAAACTATCCCATGTTCTACCAACAAATCTTCGAGATACCATGGCCTACTTGGCTTCTCAAATACCCACTTCGCCTGCCGATTCTAAAATCTTTGTCACCATACAAAGACTCCAATCACCCTCTTATTTACCTCATGAAGTTTACTCTATTGGAACCACCACTCCCGGGCGTAGGTGACCTTTAGTATAAAAATACTTAGACTATCTTTCCCTGCCCATCTTCCTTCCCAACCTTACTCATAATAGACAATGTGCCTTTTTAAAAGGGTCTTTCATTACGTCATCATGGGTGGCCTTCTCTCTATAAGCATGGATTTGATGGTATTCTCTTATGGTGCCTTACAAGTTCCAAAAATCCTTATACCATTAAGGAAGTTCATGATGGCATATGTGGAGGTCACTTCAGTGTCCTTGTTACTAAGTGTATTCTTCACCTAGGCTATTACTGACGAAACCTTAACCATGATTGTTATGATTATGTTAAGTGTTGTGTAAAATTTCAACAACATGCCAACCTTCATCATACACCTAGTCATGCCTTACAGGTCACCTGTGACCTTTGGCCCTTCTCTCAATGGGGTTTGGATCTTGTCGGAGAGATCAATCCCCATTCTTCCCAACGACATCAATGGATAATCACCGCTACTGAATATTACACTAAATGGGTTGAAGCCATACCTCTCATCTCCATAAAAGCTAAGAAAATATGTGAGTTCATCAATCATCACATCATTTTTCGCTTTGGTGTTCCACATCGCCTCATCACTGATAACAAAAAAATTCAAAAATAAAACCTTGGAAACTTTTGAAACCTTTGGTATTCAACTAAGTTTCTCGTCACTTTATTACCCACAAACCAACGGCTAGATCAAATTCACTAATAAAACCAAGAACAAAATTCTCATGAAAGTGGTTAACTATAATTGGAAGGACTGGAATACGCACATTCCTTTCACCTTGTGGGCGTATCGCACTAGTATTCACACTTCAACTACTACCACACCTTTTTCTCTGGTTTACAATATAGAGGATATTTTACCTCTCAAAGTCAGATTCCCTCACTTCACATTTCTCTCCATGACATGCTCAATGATGATGAATTTCTCCAGGACCATTTAACACAACTTGAGTTATTAGATGAACGCCATCTTAATGCTCTTAACCATCTTCAAGTTTACCAAAAATGTATCAAACGTGCCTATGACAAACATGTCCATGAACAAACCTTCCAAGTCGGTGACCTTGTCCTAAAATAAAATCAACATGTAACCAAAGTGGAAAAAAGTAAACGGGGAAAATTTTCTCCTAATTGGCTTGCACCATACATCATGACTCATACTTATGGATTAGGTGCTTATCGTTTATCTTCACTAGACGGTAAACTTTGAACTGAGCCCCTTAATGCCTTGCATCTTCAACCATTCTACTATTGAATTTTAGTCCTACCTCACCTCCTGTCTCTTTTCATGCTTGTCCCTTGAGCACCTTTCATTTTCCTCCTTTCACTATGCCACCCCAATGATTAAACAAGAATCATGTGCATACCCGTCACTCTTTTACCTTCTCTTAAATATGTGTACCATGGTGCTGCACATGGCATGATTCTCATGGATACTTTTTGTCTACTTTTAGATGAGATCCCATGGTCATTCCACCTTGCTTTCTGAGCAAGAATCTGATTCTTCACCTTAGTCTTGTCCATGACTTAAAAGCCCTCACATGGGATTCAAATCCTTGAGTCAAACTTCAAATAAAAAGATGACTCCCTCAAAAAGGACATCTTTCTCTCTACATCACTGTTGTAAATAGACTTCTCCCTCGAAGGAAAGCTATGTAAAGCTTGCTCAAAAAAAAAAATAAGAAGAGAATCTGAAGCTTCCGTATTGATCAGCTTCATGAAGACCTCAACGAGCTAATTTCCTCATCCCATATAGACTTCCCGCATTGATCATTCTATCTCAAATACACGTCAAAAATAGAAAACGTTTTTGTCATGGAATTTCTCATTGTGATCTTGGATCTCTTGCCAAAAAGGCATGCTACCTCATACCATATAAACTAACCACTTTTTACCTTCTCACCATTTACACCTTCATTTCCAATCACCT
Source organism: Taxus wallichiana var. yunnanensis (assembly GCA_018340775.1). Taxonomy (NCBI): domain Eukaryota; kingdom Viridiplantae; phylum Streptophyta; class Pinopsida; order Cupressales; family Taxaceae; genus Taxus; species Taxus wallichiana. The sequence continues at coordinate 481,938,170 of CM031234.1, forward strand.
CAAGGGACCTACTGGAACTGTGACATTTGGTGATCATGTGACTATTCTTCACCTTTAGAATAATCAATCATGTAATGTCTTTAGGGTCTTACATTCATCAGCCTATCTAAGGTATGACCCACCCATTATGATCCTTACCAATCAGGTGGCTTTCTTTCTTCCTCTTATCTTTTCACCTTCTTCATTACGTCTTGATCATCTTATACAGGACTAGGCCCTCAACACTTATCTCTAGGAAATTTTCCTCTTTCACCACAATCAACTTAATATAACCCATACCTATTTTCCCACGGTTCATCCATACCTAAAATACATAGACTCAATCATGCCTATAACCTACCAACTCATTCTCATCCTTCCTCACATTTTCCCTAGCTTATGGGAGAACTACATCGGCCTGAGGTCCCTTTTTTCCGAGACTATGTAGGCAACACTTTGAGGGCATGGGGCCCTTGGAGGTTAGCTCAGCTACTCTCTACCCTAACCAATTCCCCTTCCCTTTTCTAAGTCACATTCTACCTTAGTTAGTTTCCTTTTTTATCAATAATTGGAAATTAAACCAAACAAACAACAAATTGCTTCACATCTTTATCATCATCATTCATACATTCATTATGTCTACCATTTCTTTACCATTATCATGTATGTTACTATAAAACATCTCAACATGACTCATATCATCATTAATTACACAAATTAAGGAATTACAAACTCAACCAATTTCAACTCACCAGAACTAAACCAACCTAAACTCCATCCATGCCTATAACCTGACTCAATCCATGCCTATAACCTGACTCCATCCATGCCTAAACCTGACTCAATCCATGCCTATAACCTGACTCCATCCATGCCTAAACTTGACTCAATCCATGCCTATAACCTGACTCCATCCATGCCTAAACATGACTCAATCCATGCCTATAACCTAACTCCATCCATGCCTAAACCAAAAACCTGACTCGATCCATGCCTATGACCTGGCTCTACCATGCCTACGCTACTTAGTTTCCATCACATATATAAATAAAAATAGCAAGATAACCTCAACCATGTATACATCATACCAAATCATCCATCTCATCATATAAATATGTATATCCATACAATATACACTGATACCAAATAATATACATCATACAAAACTCTCATATACAACCTCACCATCTTTGGCACGCAGGCTGGTATATGATCAAAAATGCACAAACTCTCATATACATCCTCACTCTCTTTAGCACGTAGGCCGATATATACCAAAAATGAATAAATACATCTGTGAGAGGGACATACATTAGGCATCCTCTGTTAGACATCCTCCACATCTATCTCACTGTCTCCTCCTCCCTTGACTTCATCTCCTGTGACCTAATAACATCTCACCACCCACCATGGGTCATTTACGGGTCCTCGATGATACATCACACAGGGCTATTCTTTGTGAATGGTGGCCTCACCCTGATCCTATCTTGGGGCTTGATGGCCCCTGTTCTCTCCACGCTATGGGTATGGGATCTGGTCCTCTCACTTGAGGCCTGTTGTGCCTGTACTCTTTATAGGATAGAAAATCTATCCTTGCCACCATCAGCTGGTCTTGATAATACCTAGCCTCACCTAGGGCATCCCGTAATCTAGATATGGGTACTATCTGTGGTGGCCCCATCGACCTCTGACCCTGTACCTGTCTTGTGGGACCCTTTCCGCCCCTACCTGTGAACTAGGACCCTATCCTGGTACTTGTGGTGGATTCATCATCCTCACACCCTGTGCTTGTATCTAGGCCTGTAAGGCCACAATCTGTGCCTGTGTAGTGGCCAACTGGCCCTAAAAACCTGTAACCTATCCCTGTAGGGCATCCACTTGATCATCCTCACCATCTCCACCCTGGGCCATCTGGGCTTGTAGACTAGCCACTGTGCATGTAAAGTGGCCAACTCCACCTTTGACCCTACCAACTTCCACTGCACCATCCCCAACTTTGTAATCAAGCTCACCACCTGCCACTATAGGGCATCTCTCTACACAATGATGATGGCTAAATGTGGTTGTCTCGGCTTGCAGGTGGTGCTGATCATAAATGATGCACCCACTACTTTCTATATTAGTCTATCACCCCAACATCATCAATCCTCCGATCTATCACCTGCTCCTCCTTCCCTGTAGGTACTATCAACTAAGTAGCAAGAACGGTGGTCTCTTCACATTATCTCTCTGGTACTATGGGAAGGGTGGCGGTATGTTCTGTGGTAGCCCAAACTATCATCTAACCTGTCAACTAGGATCATCTTGTGCTCCCCTACATGATGCCCCTTAATCCACCTGAGTAGCTATAAGTTGTCTAGCTCATCATAAATTTTTTTGTATGAGGGATAACCCACATACGGTCTCCAAATAATGTCCACACTAGAAAATCCCTCCAATAACCACCTGTAGTATGCTACATCATGAGTAGCCTTATCTGATCGACGCTCTCTAATCACAAGCACCCATCACTTGTAGCCTACCCAAACCAAACTGGATCGAATGCATCCACCTGGGGCATACCAATTGGATGAACACACACAATGTGCTCGTAGGCCCAATAGTGAAGAATAAATGTGTAGCATAAGTTGAACCTGCGGAGCTACCCATACGCCCATAGCTCTCTATACAACTACACCAGGAATGTTGGTGCCCATGAAAAGTAGGTCATGTCCATCATCATATCATGCAACACCCCCATTAGTGATCATGGGAATCTCCCACCCTCTACATCCGGTAGTGCAAAATAGCATACTACCTCCATCAATAACACTACTAGCCTCATCTCCTCTAGACAGGCTAGGTACATCTCTCCATAACTCAAGCTAGCACTGTGAAATGTCATCTCCACCAGTCCCTCACTAAATACTATTAGCATCAACTCCTCATATGCCTCTGAGGAGATTGAGTATACCTACATCCCTAATATAGGTAACCACAAGATCTTGTACACGTCCTCTAGAGTGATTTGTCATCTCTTGATCGTAAGTGGAACGTGGAGCGTGTTGGTCATTGAATCCCATCTATCGATCAAGGTGACCATTAGGCTCGACTATCAAACTAAATTTCGATAGTGTCTAACCCCACTCAGGTCCACATCATGAAATACCTCCACTCCTTGACTATCGTAGCCCCACAAACTATCACGGCGAGGGGGTGGCACCTGTCTCACATGCTCGGTGATCTCTCACCTGCATCCAACAAAACATCACATTACTACACCTTAATCATACCCACAATCACTCTCAACACATACTTATACTTACCAACCTACCTCTCTTTCCATAGACCTCCTTACCTTTGTATCCCACCTTCTATCTACCCACCCCACCCTAACCCATTATCATTCACCCTTACCTCTTTCTACTCCTTACCTATGTTATAAGTTTTTCCTCTCAACCTCTCCTACTTACCACTACCTATCTCACCCACCCAACCTAGGGCACTTTTGGCCCCTTTTCCCCCAAATCATGACTAGTACCGGTTATCTCTAACTGACCCCAGTCCCCCATACACCGGCATCGAGTCACCTTTTTCATGACCGATATCTTGGTTTGCTACCACCGACGTCGGCTAATCCTCAACCGACACCAGCCATTGTCGCCATAAAAACCGTGATGCCCAAAACTCCCCAATTCCTAAAACTTCCTTTCTCTCCCTTCTACCCAAACCCCCTTCCACCCTCCCCCCGTTCCTATTTTATCTAATTTTTCCCTCCCACAAATTCAAAATTTATTTCCCCCCAAACCTATTTTTCCCCACCACGACCTCTAAACCAATCTAATCCACAAAACAAAGAAAGGGATTGACTCTTACCTCATCACGCTATCGTCCTTTGTGGTGGCATGCGGAGACCACTACACCGGTGGTCCACCCAATCCCTCTCTGCCTCTTCCATCACCCAATCAACCTCTACACCTCCAACCAACTGAATCACTCAATCTGATCTCATGGACCCCCAGCGGCCCCGATCATCAATCACCCGCTACACCACTCGCTAACTCAGCTCTCCATTCCACATGGATGCTTTCCACCTTTCTCTCTCTCACCTATCATTTTCTCCTATTTGGCAAGTGATAAATGATTCGTAAAAAGTGGAAATTTCCTTTTTTATAACCTACCCGACTTGACCGGTGATAGTTTTACCTTGACCGACATCGGTCCCATGCCCTAGCTTACCATGGTCAGTCCATCACAACTAGCATTGGTTCCTTCAAACCATCATCGGTTATCCTGCTTAGTCCTTTTCCTCCCCCTACCCCTAATTTGGTGACCTACATCCTTTTTACCTCACCCATACCTAACTTGGACCCTCCACTTTATCCTCCTGACCTCATCCTTTATTACCTCACCTCATCCTCATTTGGGGACTCATTATTTTACCCATACCTCAACCCTACCCATCTTTGACCTAATTACTTAGACCTGGAACATTGCTAGTGACCTGTGACCTCATGTGCACACTATACCTTGCGACACTATTACCCATCTTGATTGACATACTGACCTTACCTTGCCTTTTTTGTAACTATTTATCCTAACACAACCTTTGTTATACCGAAACATGCCTAAATGTTCTTGCACCTAACCTGTGATGTGTTTCTTGACCATATCCTATACCTTGGATACTAGAATCACCTCAACCTTGTTTGGATAAACCTATCGACCTTAGAAAATGTAGAGTTTATCGCTCTTCAAACCTAGTACCGTGCTGTAATTTATATGTGTGCATGCATTTTATTATTCCTACCTTTAACCCTAACCCATTACCTGGATTACTCGATTAGACCTTCACCCCTTTTTACCCCTATTTCCCACCTTCCTCTTCATCACATTCACATTTTATCAAACCACTTAAAGATTCTACCTTCTACCTCATCCATTCCTAGTTTGAGGGGGATCACCTTCACCCACACATGGGGTAACCACATCTTATTTTTTCAGCGTCACTTACCAAGACAAGCTACACAAAAAAATGGGAAAAATATAGACACCAAACTTGGGTCACACTCCCCTTGGTCCCTCAAAAAGTAACCAACGCGAACACACTCACCTAACCATGGCCCGTTTCATCCCACTCTAATATTAATTTAATTAATTTAATTAAATTAATTCATGATCTCATAATATCTATTATTTAAATTTCCTAATTGGGATAATTCCCACACAATCACCTCACCTATACACCTCATCTAGCCACCTCACCCTAAGACCTATTCTTAGTATGTTGCCATAACTAACAAAGACCTACCTAAACCCTAAAAATCAAAGCCTACTTGATTAGAGGATCATTTTTGAAAGTTCCCTAAACATCCCTAAATGGTGTCAGTGTAGAAGATCATCTCGGGAGATTTCCATCGACTATAAGAACGTGACAAACGGACATCGGGAGCTCTAGACATGTTTGGTCAAAGTTCAGACAGTGGGAAAGTCAACTCGGTCAAGCTGGTCAATATTGGACCAATTACTTTGTGACATGTGGCTTGCCACCACTCATTGAATTCACTCGATTTTCCTATCGGGAGATGACAAGTGGACTACATGATGACCGAGTTAATTATTTCTATACCACATTATATGGGTCGAAATTATATTATCTTGGTAAGTCCACTTACAAATCAATTTCCATGCCACATGACTAAGTGGGGTGGGTTTTATTATAATAGCCATGTATTAATGGTTAGAAATTACCCACATGCCATGCATGGAGGACCACATGGAAGGAGGTGAAGCGGTGTAGGGGGCTAAGCCATGCGTGGATGTTTCCACGTGAAGGATGGAGTGGGTAAGGGTTATTAAAACCTTACCCAAATGAAATGGCGCCAAATGTGGGATATAAACCACTCACCCTAAGTGCCTAAAATGGGATTTAATCCCCTCATTCAAACAAAAGCCGCTCATTTGGGATATTATCCCTTATCAAATGCAAATTGGCTAAAATGGGAATTAATCCCTTTTCATACATAAATCCGCCCAAATGGGAATTTTTATCCCAAAATTCATGTACGGGTTTAGGCTAATATTAGCCTAGGATTATATGCAAATGCATTATTCAAGGACCCTAAAAATGTATAAATAGGGTACCTATTTCATTGTAATGGGACACACACCCCAAGCTTATTATTTGTTAAGCTTATTGTGGGGACACACACAAAATACAGAGAAGCTCATTCCTAGAGCGCTGGAGGCGAAGTCCGAGCCAAGAGGAGAATGAGAAATTGTTGTTGTGTGAAGACCTAAATTATTTTAGGCATTATTATTTTGATTATTATTGACCTATTATTTGTTAGGCAATAATAAATTAAATTATTGTGGCTAGGAGTTATTCAAACTACCTAGTCGGCCCATAGCGCCACAGTAAATTATTGTGAAGCCTGGTATATCGACCAGAGAGCCATAGGGCATTGTATTAGCGTCTGGAAGGCCGATCGAGAACCGAAGGTTTCCGAATAGTGGAGCTGGAGCCATCAAGCTTGTCGAATACGCCAGGAAGGTGGGAGTCGGGTGCTATTTTTCACCCTTGTCATCCGAAGGTCTGGTTATTCTTCTAAGCAAGTTTAAATAGTTTCCATTAGGTTTTCTTGTGAAAGTACTATTGTAACTTACAAGTTTTGACTAGTGGAAACGGTTCGATAAGAACCCAAAGACGTAGGCAATTGCCAAACTCCATAGTCAATCTGTGTGCAATTTTCATTATTGTCTTGCATTTTTTAAATTGATTACTTAAAAGGAGTAAATGATCGGCAAATAATTAAAGCCTACAAAGGTCCGAGATTAGGTAGTAATAATCTGATTATTTTTGGATCATGTTTGGTATCAGAGCTGGTTTAGCTCCATATTTTTTTTTCAATAAATTTGATTAACAAAGTAATTGCTTTAGATTAGTGCGGTTGGTTCAATTTGTGTGAACAGGGTACAAGTGCACTATGGGAAAGATGTCTAAATAGGCAAAGCTCAAGGAAATTGAAGCTTATAATCACCAGATCTAGGATGTGAATTCTCTCCTACGATAAATGTATTACTCCTTGGAAGAGGAGTATGCTCATTTGAAATCAGAACTGCAAACCAAGGATGAGCTCTTGGAAAGGTTGCAGTGGGGTGATGAGAGGAAGGAAATACCTTCAACTTTAGATGCAGTGACCATGCGGATATTTGCACTATAAATTTTCACCACGGGAATCTTCTTCTTCCTCCTATTCGGTTTCAGATTTAGGTAATGAAGTCTTTGGTTTGTTTGAAAAGCATACTAGAGGCATTGGATCCAAATTACTAGATAAAATGGGATTTGATGGAAGAGGCCTTAGTAAAAATAGCCAAGGTATTGCTAACCCAATACAAGTCGAGGATCATCCTCATTTTGTAGGTTTGGGTTATCCTAGTATGGGAATGGAAATTGGAGAATGCTCCAAGAATGCTGACGGGAGACAAGCTTCCGAAAGCAAAGTGAATACCCCACTAGTCTTGCAAGAAGATTTTGAGCAGGAAAGTTGTGCTTTGTCGTCACAGGCAAGATGTGGTAAGAGAAATCAGCGAAGAGGTAATGAAATTCCACCTCCAATTTCTTACCATAATCATAAGCATAATAAAACTTCTAATCCACTTTTCTACCTTAAGAAGTATGGTTATGATTTTCAGAAGATGTGGAATTCATTTCCATGTATTTTTTGTGGATTGCATAACCATTCAGTGACTAGATGCTTTGGAAGAGAAGGAAATTGATGAAGAAGTTGATGTCATCCGTCAGGAACAAGGCAAACCAAAAAGACCAATCTCGTCGTGTAGAGTCGAGAAATGGCAGAAAGAGTTCCTCATCCCAGAAGAAGGAGATTAAGAGGAATTTTTGTGCTCATTGCCAAAGGAATGGGAATCGGTGGAAAATTACTGGAAACTACATCCATCTCGCCATCAGAGTAATGGCAAGCCAAAGATGGAATGGAGGCCTATTGCAAAGGCAAAGGAAGTTTCTACTCCACCACCAATTGACAATTCAACCGGGACGAGTAATACACGAAAGTGAAAGTCCTTTAAAATGGGTAAGTCAACAATTTTTTAATTATATATTGCATAATTAAAATTGATGAATCGTATGCAGTATTAAGTTTGGAGATCAGATTCTGTGAGGAAATGCTAAGAGAAAGGTTTACAATACTCAGTGGATTTTCTTACTTAGAAAATTTGATTAATGCTCTAAACATATCTCCTAATCAACTTGTGAGTACCTATTACAGCTTGGACATAGGAATTAACTCATATAAAGCTTGGAGATTGATCTTCCATTTGTGCAGACAATAGAGTTCTCAAAGATCAGCTCGCAACTTCATTCTGTGTAGAGGCATTGTGACCGTGTAGCAGAATGGTAGCTGAATCACCATTGGCATTGACGTCGGGTCGAAACTTCATTCTGTGTAGAGGCATTGCGACCGTGTAGTAGAATGGTACCTGATATTAGTATGTCAACAAGAGGAGCTCTAAAAGGATTAGCTTGGAACATCATTCGGTGTCAAGGCATTATGACCAAACATTCGAATGATAGATGTTGTTGTTGGAGACTCAAGCACCCCCTGGATGTAGATCAGGCTTCTAAGTTGATCACTCTAACATCCAATGTGATTGCACAACATGGAAACCTCTCTCCAAGTGTGGGACTTGTAAAACCGAGAGAGGAATCTCCAAAGAAGGCTAGTTCCTACTCCTAAACTACCTGCCACAAGCTATTCCAGTGCGAGGCAAGCTAATCTAAACCTAATCTAACCATGCCAAGGAGCAGAGAGAGAGAGAGAAAAGGGAAAAATAGAAAAATCCTACACTAAAAGGTGATACACCGAGAGAAGGAGAATGTTGAACATCTATCAAAGCGCCATGGCCAAACAAGGAGAGGTGAGCAATGGGAAGGATGGACAGATGCATCACAGGCCCAAAGATAGATTTCACAGAGAAAATGCCCCAAAACTCTTGAACATAGCTCCAGACCTATAATGAACATCAGAACATGCACAAATACCTGCAATGAAGAGAGGCAAGAAGAAAACAAGCAAAGGAATGAGTAAGGATGGACAGATGCATCACAAAACACGTTTTTGTTGCTCGGAAGTTTACACAGAACATCATTTCAATAGTAAAAGGAAAAACGCCATTACAGAGCAAGGGAGGAGGTTCGAACTCCATTTTCAACCTGGGAGAAGAAAAAGAAGGGAGGGTAGAGCAGAAAAGATGAACAACTTGTAATTATTTTGAAAGAAGCCCCTCTGTACAATATATAGGGAAAGAGAAGGAGAGGAGATTCGAATCTACCCCAACCACTCCCAGTCACATTTAACTCATTTCATTATGGTGGTAGGTGAGAACCCTGGAAAAATGGAATTGTCTAGCGAGAAATGGTGAGTTATGCGTTGTATTAAAGCTGGTCGCTGAAACGTCACTTTTGTCTATTATCACGCGTCAGATCTGTTTCTTAACTTTCTCTCTCCACACCAAACCAAAATGCAATATTGACCTTGGAAACGTGTATAGCATTTCACCAGCTTTCCAATGATATAAAGAATGTGCAAATCCAAGCTCTGGATCAAAAGTTATGGAGGTCTGAAGATTTAGGGCACAAAACAGGTGAAAACGGATTTTTAAATTTCTTCCCGCACTCTTCCCACAGACGACATGTGTCATGATCTGATTGGATGTGTATTCTCTCTCCTTCCCTGTCCCATGGGTTTTCTTTGACTTTTTGATGACTTGGAACATTTTTTACTTTTCCTCCGTGCCCCCGCCACTTGGGACACGCGGCATGCATTGATTGGTCGACAGGGGGCACGGGGCAGACCTTTTCCTTTTAGCTTTTGGGTGAACTTCTGGCCAAATTCTAACTCCTCCCCGAGCTCCGCATTCCTACTCCATAGGACACGTGTCCTCTTTTGATTGGCTCGGGCTGACCCTTCAAAACTCACCCTTTGACTTTTGGACTTTTCTCCTTGTGACACGTGTCATGATTTGGTTGGTTCTCGGCTTTTCGGCTATCCGCGCCTTCCGCGTCCCTCTGTCCCACTTGTCCCAGTGCTACTTGGGACAAAAACTTCCGATTCACCTGATTCGGCCGGTTTGCGTACATCTGTTCCAACTATCCCCTGTCTGGGACAAATTCTTCGAGTTCACCCGATTCAGCCGGTTCGCGTTCCCATGGCCCGAATGTCCCAAACTGTTTTTCTCAGTAGTTAGTTGATTTTCTTCTTCTTCGGCCGAACCAGCTTTCCGCATCCCGCGCGTCCCGACGGCCCGGATGTTCCTTGTGCTCTGCAAACCGCCTGATGATCTTTCGGCCGATTCGCGCCTCGATGTCCCTCATGTCCCGACTGTTGCGAAGACTAGGACTTAGCCATTTTTCATGATTTTTTCTGGCCCAAGCTTGTTCCTTTTGTAGCCTTTCACCTTTTCTCAGAACTTTCTCTTTTCAACCTAGGACTTGAATTTTCTGATGCATGTTATCAAAATTACCCTGGGGGGTGAATTTTGGATAACAATTTGGCGACTCAGCGGGGTCATCTGCCTGCTAGATGAAGTTACCAGTTGCCTGAAGCATCCATTGGGCATGGAGTCATGAGTTGTAACCTGCAACTGATCTGAACTTTGAAAACCTCCCTCTGAGCCACTTGAAACCCACCGGACATGGAGTTGTTCTCACCAAAATGCCACTGAAATGAACTGCGCAAGAGCAGAACCAGCAACACCAAAACTATGTACAGAACTGAAAATCATACATGCTCCAAATGGAACATGCAGAGTGTGCACAAGCACTTCTTCTACTGAAAGCAAACCTACCTACTCTACTCTAACTGGGAGCAAAGGGCAAGCTAAACAAACCCTGCAATTGGTTGTGAGAAATAGCTTCCCTTTCTCAAAAGTGGCAGCCATGCAATTGATTTGGAGCTGATCATGGCTGTTGGGATGAGTGGAAAATCAACAAGAAGCTGGTCTCCCACCCAAATCATCAAGGTATCAGCTGAAGGTGAACCCAATACCTCTTTTAGTTGCTCTGCATTTGGATTGAAGAGGTATGACAGCTGATCCTTGGTACTTTGTAGCTCACCCTCATGCTCGAAGCAAGCATGGTGGTTGTGACTTCTCCTTTAGCTCGATGAAGCCAAATACCTAATTGGGCAAGGTCTAATCCATTTGATATGCCCATAGCTCTGATTTTCAACTCCAAAAGTGGAGTATTCTTGTAGACCCTCTTGAATGGATGGTGTGGAAGCAATGGTGAAGTTCCTCTGTCCTTTCTCTTTTTCCAATGAAGAACATGAAAGACTAAAATCTTCCAATCTTGATTCCAAAGAGTTGCTATAGGATGCAAGGTGCTGCAAATGAATGTTCTCCTTCATGACAGCAGACTCTTGTGTTTGGAATGTGGATGATGAAAGAGAGAATGGTGGAAACTCAACCGGCTCTTCTCCATCAAAACAGTCCTCCAAATCTAACAGATTAACTGCCTCATGGCTGTCCTGCTGCAAATGTTCAACTTCCTCCATGGTGTCCTCTTGATCTGTAACTTGACCACCATGGTTTCCTTCACCCTCCAGCATTGAGTTTGAGAGATCAAACTCCTCTTCAGTACTAGAACTTGAGAGAGGTGAAGTATAAAGAAAAACTGAAGGTTCTCCTATAGCCTGCTTTGTGCTCAAACCCCTTGGATCTGCGCTTTTCTCCTCCATAGCTAGAATGTGCTCCTCTTCTTTTGGATCTGGAGCAGCTTCTCCCTTCTCCAATGTTTGAAGACAACCTTGCTCTTGGTTGAACTCTTCCTCCAGCATGAAGTTTGTCAAGTCAAACTCTTCAATCTGCTGCTCTAGAGGACAAGTTGGGACTGCAAGAACTTCTTCTGCTGCTACAACAAAATCAGTCGACCACCATTTGTTCTCTCGACTTCAACCTCTCTGCAGGCTTAACCATCAAGGGATCTTTGTTATCCCAAATTTGGCAGCCCAACTCCTCAAGTTGTATGTCATTTCTTTTCTTCTTGGCTCTTCCTCTTGCTCTCCTTGATGGCTGATTTTTGCAATTTCTTCTTCCCTACATGGAATTGGGAATGCGAGAGGAGGGGTGGGTTTGCAACTCAATTGATTTGGCATTTTTGTGGTGGTAAAGGAGATGAAATCCTCTTTTTCTTTAGAGGAGGTGTATTTATTTTAGCTCTTGTGGAGAGGATGAGTGTTTGGAAGGAAAAAGGAAAGAAGAATTGAGGTGTGGTGGAAGGCGAGAGGTGAAGACATGGGATCAACATTTGGGACAGCAGATGGAGAGTTCAAAATTTACAAGTCCGAGATGAGATGATGCTTCTTGAGTAATGGGAAGAGAGAAACCAAATGATGGTGTAGAAGTTACCCATTGACAAGGTTGTTCAACAACAGTGTATAGGCCTCTATCTCTGTTGTCCATTGTGTAAGTTGGGGAAACATCTTTATATGAAGTCCACTTCTCTGAGGGCTGAAGTGTCTTGAAAAGGGCCTCCCCATGGACAAGGATTCCTACTGACCAAGTGAAAGCTCTCATTTGAGTTGTTGCTCGGGACTGCACCATCTTTACCTCCATCTTTTGGATTTTCTCCAACAGACCAGAATCTTGCATCTGATAGTCTTCATAACCAGCATACCCTTGCTCTTGATGTGCTTCGTATCCAAACTGTCTTTGGCACTGCTGCTCATATGGGTATGCATACTGATCTTGAATCTGCTCAAAATGCTGACTTGGAGGATTTGTAAAACATGTTGGAGGTGGAATATACTGCTGTTGTTGATGTGAATTCCATGATGGAAATGAAGTCATGATTGCACAACTTCATGGAATGGAAAAGAATGAAAGGGATGGAAAGAAAGATGGATGGGAATGGATGGAAAATAGGTCTGCAACTCAGAGAATGAGTTATTGATCAGATGGAGTCACCAGATGTGTTTGTAAGTGCCTCCAAAGGCTGAAATCTTCACAGGAACACACCAACCTACAAAAGATGAAGTGAAAGACCTCTAAGGTCCCACCGGGCATGCCAAAACTGTTGTTGCAGACTCACAGCACCCCTGGATGTAGATCAGGCTTCTAAGTTGATCACTCTAGCATCCAGTGTGATTGCACAACATGGAAACCTCTCTCCAAGCGTGGGACTTGTAAAACCGAGAGAGGAATCTCCAGAGAAGGCTGGTTCCTACTCCTAAACTACCTGCCACAAGCTATTCCAGTGCAGGAAAGCTAATCTAAACCTAATCTAACCATGCCAAGGAGAGAGAGAGAGAGAGAAAAGGGAAAAATAGCAAAATCCTACACTAAAACGGTGATACACCAGAGAAGGAGAATGTTGAACATCTATCAAAACTGCCATGGGACAAGGAGAGGTGAGCAATGGGAAGGATGGACAGATGCATCATAGGCCCAAAGATAGATTTCACATAGAAAATGCCCCAAAACTCGTGAACACAGCTCCAGAACTGTAATGAAGATCAAAACATGCACAAATACCTGCAATGAAGAGAGGCAAGAAGAAAACAAGCAAAGGCGAGTAAGGATGGACGGATGCATCAAAAACATGTTTTTGTGCTCAGGAAGTTTACAGAACATCATTTCAAGAGTAAAAGGCAAAATGCCATTACGAGAGAAAGGGAGGAGGTTGAACTCCATTTTCAACCGGGGAGAAGAAAAAGAAGGGAGGGCGAGAGCGAGAAAAGATGAACAACTTGTAATTATTATGAAAGAAGCCCCTCTGTACAATATATAGGAAGAAAGAGAGAGGGAAGAGAGAGGAGATTCAAATCTTCCCCAACCACTCCCAGGTTGCATTTAACTCATTTCATTATGGCGGTAGGTGAGAACCCTAGAAAAATTGCACACTTTGTCTAGTAGAAGCGGCGGTATGTCTGTTGTATTAAATTTGGTCATTTGAAACGTCACTTACATCTATTATCACGCATCGAGAGCTGTTTCTTAACTTTCTCTCTCACACCTGAACAAAATTCAAGATTGACCCTGGAAACGTGTAGAGCATTTCACCAGCTTTCCAATGATATAAAGAACGTGTAAATTCAAGCTCTGGATCGAAAGTTATGGAGGTTTGAAGATTTAGGGCACAAAACAGGTGAAAACAGATTTTTAAATTTCTTCCCACGCTCTGCCACCTGGACGACACGTGTCGTGATCTGATTGGATGTGTATTCTCTCTCCTTCCCTGTCCCGTGGGTTTTCTTTGACTTTTTGATGACTTGGAACATTTTTTACTTTTCCTCCGCGCGCCCGCCACTTGGGACACGCGGCATGCATTGATTGGTCGACAGGCGGCATGGGGCAGACCTTTTCCTTTTAGCTTTTGGGTGAACTTCTGGCCAAATTCTAACTCCTCCCCGAGCTCGCATTCCTACTCCATAGGACACGCGTCCTCTTTTGATTGGCTCGGGCTGACCCTTCAAAACTCGCCCTTTGACTTTTGGAATTTTCTCTTTGTGACACGTGTCATTATTTGGTTGGTTCTTGGCTTTTCGGCTATCTGCGCCTTCCGCATCCCTCTGTCCCACTTGTCCCAGTGCTACTTGGGACAAAAACTTCCCATCACCTGATTCAACGGTTCGCGTACATCTCATTTCCATTGTCCTGGTATCGTCTGCAGGACAAATTCTTCCGGTTTACCCGATTCGACGGTTCGCGTTCCCATGGCTCGAATGTCCCAAGCTGTTCTACTCGGCGATTAGTCGATTTTCTTCTTCTTGGCTGAACCAGCTTTCCGCGTCCGTGTGTCCCGATGGCCGGATGTTCCTTGTGCTTTGCGAGCACTTTGGTGATCTTTCGGCCGATTTGCACCTCGGCGTCCCTCATGTCCCGTATTTGCGAAGACTAGGACTTAGCCATTTTCATGATTTTTTACGCCCAAGCTTGTTCCTTTTGTAGCCTTTCACCTTTCTCGAGAACTTTCTCTTTTTAACACGGGACTTGAATTTTTCGATGTATGTTATCAAAATTACCTGGGTGAATTTTGGATAACATTAGTTGATCAACAGACTTAGCATCATGCATTGGAGGCTTGAGGTCTTGAAAGAGGCTTAGCATCATGCATCGGAGGCATTAAGGTCTATAACAGACTTAGCATCATGCATCGGAGGCTTGAGGTCTTGAAAGAGGCTTAGCATCATGCGTCAGAGGCGTTGAGGTCTGTAATCAGACTTAGCATCATGCATTGGAGGCTTGAGGTCTTGAAAGAGGCTTAGCATCATGCATTGGAGGTGTTGAGGTCTATAGAGACTTAGCATCATGCATCGGAGGCTCGAGGTCTTGAAAGAGGCTTAGCATCATGCATTGGAGGTGTTGAGGTCTATAAAGGGACAAGGCATTATCCATCACCGACATCGGATCAATCAAAGCTCTACGTAACATGGAGTTCCTTCAAACCAGTTCAGATTCTGCATAATCAACTTAGAGCCAAGAGCTGTGTTATAGAGTAAAAGAAGATCCTTGTTGTCAGATATCAAGAAGCTTAGCACCGCACAGAAGGAGCGTTGAGGTTTCATTCAGAAACTTAGCACCATAAAGTGGAGGCGTAGAGGTCTTCTTTAGATATCGAGTGGTGTAGTAGAAGCTTCGTGGACCAATAACACACAAGTCCTAGGATCGAGCAAAGTTGGCAAAGTGAGAAGGTTGGAGGAGAAGACCCAAGGGTCTACTACAATAGCACTTCCGAGGTGGCAGCAGAGTTTTCAGATTCAGGACAGTATGGAAGCTTTTTGGGACAAAAAGCTTTTCTCAGTGGGGAGGTGTGATCAAGGGATCATTTTTGAAAGTTCCCTAAACATCCCTAAATGGTGTTAGTGTAGAAGATCATCTTGAGAGCTTTCCATCGACTGTAAGAACGTGACAAACGGACATCGGGAGCTCTAGATATGTTCGGTCAAAGTTCAGACAATGGGAAAGTCAACTCTGGTCAACTAGTCAATATTGGACCAATCACACTGTGACACGTGGCTTGCCACCACTCATTGAATTCGCTCAATTTTCCTATCGGGAGACAAAAATTGGACTACATGATGACTGAGTTAATTATTTCTATACCACATTATATGGGTTGAAATTATATTATCTTGGTAATTCCACTTACAAATCAATTTCCATGCCACATGACCAAGTAGGGTGGGTTTTATTATAATAGCCATGTATTAATGGTTATAAATTACCCACATGTCATACATGGAGGACCACATGGAAGGAGGTGAAGTGGTAGGGGCTAAGCCATGCGTGGATGTTTCCACGTGAAGGATGGAGTGGGTAAGGGTTATTAAAACCTTACCCAAATGAAATGGCGCCAAATGTGGGATATAAACCACTAGCCCTAAGTGCCTAAAATGGGATTTAATCCCCTCATTCAAACAAAATCCACTCATTTGGGATATTATCCCTTATCAAATGCAAATCGGCTAAAATGGGTATTAATCCCTTTTCATACATAAATCCACCCAAATGGGAATTTTTATCCCAAATTTCATGTACGGGTTTAGGCTAATATTAGCCTAGGATTATATGCAAATGCATTATTCAAGGACCCTAAAAAAGTATAAATAGGGTACTCATTGTAATGGGACACACACCCCAAGCTTATTATTTGTTAAGCTTATTATAAGGACACACACAAAATACAGAGAAGCTCATTCCTAGAGTCTTTGGAGGCGAAGTCCAAGCCAAGAGGAAAATGAGAAATTTTGTTGTGTGAAGACCTAAATTATTTTAGGTATTATTATTTTGATTATTATTGACCTATTATTTGTTAGGAAATAATAAATTAAATAATTGTGGCTAGGAGTTATTCAAACTACCTAGTCGGCCCATAGCGCCACAGTAAATTATTGTGAAGCCTGGTATATCGACTGGAGAGCCATAGGGTGTTGTATTAGTGTCTGGAAGGTTGATCGAGAACCGAAGGTTTCTGGACAGTGGAGCTGGAGCCATCAAGCTTGCCGAATACGCCAGGAAGGTGGGAGTCGGGTGCTATTTTTCACCCTTGTCATCCGAAGGTCTAGTTATTCTTCTAAGCAAGTTTAAATAGTTTCCATTAGGTTTTCTTGTGAAAGTACTATTGTAACTTACAAGTTTTGACTAGTGGAATGGTTCGATAAGAACCCGGAGACGTAGGTAATTTCGAACTCCGTAATCAATCTGTGTGTAATTGTCATTATTGTCTTGCATTATTAAAAATTGATTACTTAAAAGGAGTAAATGATCGGCAAATAATTAAAGCCTATAAGGGTCCGAGATCGGGTAGTAATAATATGATTATTTTCAGATCACCTACATTCCCTCTAACCACATTATCACCTGTTAGAAGGAAAGCTTCTATTCTAATCTGGGTAGAAATACAATCGAGAGAAAAGAAAATTGAGGGGATCTCGCCCATTTTAGTAAACATAGGAAATCCCACCATAACTAATGTCGGTTAACCTAAACCACCGCCGGTCAGGACCAAAACCATTGTCAATTACCATTAATACTCTAAAACAACCTTATTTCAAGGTTGGCACATTTTGAGAGCAAGGGATGAAACTAGAGCTGCATGCAAGTAGAACCAGCATTCGCACACACATCAAAGCATCCAAAGCTAGCATCAGAAGTAATCAGAGGGTCATTTTCATTCATGGAAGCATCCAAGGAAGCATCATCACGACATCAAACTCTATCCATTTGATCAACTACCATTTCCATCCAGCCATCAATCTCATACAATAGTAAGTGTTTTATTAACCTAAAGATTCATCAATTTTTTGTTTTAATAGATTCTTTTACTTTTGTTATCGAGCTTTACTTGTATTCCCATGAACCCATCATTTTCCTTCATACAAACTTGATCATTTCTTCACCCCCACATTAAATTTCCCATATCCTACTAATAACTACCCCTAAGCACACCTAAGACCTACTTAGACCTCACCATTACCATCTCCATTTCCATTTAGCCCTAGATCTTTCATCGCACCAAGATTTCATTAAGTTTCCTCTACCCCGACCATACCGAGTGCGGTTCTCGACAACTAGCACCGGTTCACTTTGAAACCGACGTTGGTCTCTATTTTTACTCTCAAACCAAGAATAGAGCCTAAAATCTCCAAAAAATTCCCAAAAACAGTCTAGAATCAGACCCTAACCAAGATCAAAGACTGACGGATACCTTGACCTTCAGATTTAATCATAGCCTATCATGTTGTGAACAAATCTGCTTACTGTAGTAGAATGAGATACCTAAATCATTTTAATTGTAGTATGGTTTTATTTATTGTTAACACTGAATTATTTTAAACAGTGGATTGACAACCTTCTATGGAGTATCATACTTCTTGAATCTAGCATACGCTAGGCAGTCCACTACATATGTTGTTTAACTTCTATTTGGTGGTCTTGTTTTCTATTTCAGGTAGTTCCTCCTAGCCAAAAGGAAGCTCTCATGATCAGTTGTGGATCAAGAAGTCATACGCATGCAACAACCTTCAACCAACTTTTACAGGTATTCCTCCTAGCCCATTTACCCTTATCTGTTTTGTCAATATTAAAAAAATCTCTAAGAATCGGGTGAAACACCACGATCACGGTTTATAAACCACAATTGCAGTTTTAAAACCATGATCATGGTGTATTTTGTCGAGTTCAGAAATTCTGAACCTAAGACCATGATCATGGTCTTTGATACGGTTTTAAAGCACGATCACAGTTTATAAACTACGATTGTGGTCATATTTGTATCATCAAATCCAACCCTCAAGGATTGGGAAATCTTCTTTTTCCCGAACATGAGCTTTGGGAGGTCATTATGGCATGTGAAAGGCCAAAAACATCAAATTTTCTCTTCCACAAACTTGAAGCATGCCAAAAAATTGAAAACATTTCACAAAAATGGTACCATCGCGTAGGGAGATCAATTTAGATTCATATAAATATTGATTTTAAAGTTGAATGTTTATGTCTACATTTAAGACTGCAACTTTTGTTTCACTTATCAGAATGTGATAAAACCTATACCATCCCAACCGTGGAAAATTTTTATACACGTTCAAAAAAAAATTATTTGATTTTGATATTTTTATGAAGTTATGGTGGGAAAATGGAAAGTGGTATGTTTACTTTATGTTTTTAGACCATTTTCATAGAAAAAATCATTTGAAAAATATTGCTCAAAAAATACAAAATAAAATCTATCCCAAGATAGACAACGGCATCTAAATTTTCACCAAAGGAAAAAAATCAAGTTTTGGTCATCCAAATCATGGGAAAACGGACTACAATCTTATAGGCTTTTAAAAAAAAACAATTCATTGAATTTTGAGTGTTTAATATAGCTAAACTTGTCTGTTTTTAAAAAAATAGTAGTTTAGAAACTAGATTCTGGATGCTATGATTCATATTTATATATTTTTTCTAATTTTGAGTGCACACATTGCTAATAATCCCTACAAGTTGATATTTTACTATTTTTTGCAATATGATGTCCACTTATGACCCCTTTTGGCCCCCAACTTGTTACACTTACCCACAAGTCAGCACTACATATCTAATATAAGTTATAGGACTAAGGGCATAATAGGAACTAATTTTTTTCTTCATTTTCCATAGTTTTTGTTAGAGTGTGTTTTAAATTGATAAACATATCTCCTAATTAAATCTAGGACATACATATTTTGATTACATCATATTGGGTTGATATAATATCTTTCATATTCAAATGAAAACCACAAGGGTTACAGTAAAATATGGTTTTTGTAGCTTAGTTTAGTTTAAGGAACATAACATCAAATTATACTGAAATAAATACTTTTCATTGAAGTTGAAAAGTGAGTATGGAAACCAAGAGCCTTTACACTTCAAAATTTTTAGCCTCGCTTCGTTTCAGTCATAGTTTGAGCTTGTCAAAAGTGTGAAAACAAAAATAATTTATTTAATGTACAACCTCTCGTATAACCCATCCACATATTCAATTATTTTATAGAAAAATGAAATGATTATATCAGAGGACCCTTTATAATGAGGATGACCCTATAAGGTAAAGACATTTTCATAAAAACAATATCAATTATTGACACTTATGTAACCTTTTTTAAAAAAATAGCAATCACACACAAAAAGTGCAATGGAGACGCCAAAGGGGATGTGTCAAGGATGTTAAACATGAGGGATAAAATATTTCAAGAGGAAGAGGGACAATGAAGGTGGTGTTTGAGAAAGGAGAAGTGTGAGGTTAGGTAAAATATGGAGGGAATTAGTTACAAAATCTTCTTTTTTTTAATAGACACATACAAATGACATGCTAATTTTGTTAAACATTTGAAGGAGGGATAAGGTGTATTGTAGGATTCATGAGGAAATGTACTTTGAAAATATGTAATATTAAATCAAGGAAAGGGTGATCAATATTGTCAATGTCAATATTTTTATTTACAATGTCAATCCTTATGATTTGTGGGTAGTTAGAGAACACATCAATTTAAGGAGAAGTCACTTGTGCATGGCCCAAAAATATTTAGAGGTTATAAAGTGTGGGGTGGATTCAGAATCCCATGTTGATTCGATGTAGTATTTTCATTTGAAAACTAACAAATATGACCAAGAAGGTGTTTTTGCACCACACACACACACACACACACACACACATATTATCTCGTAACATTCTCCATGCTCACTTAGTCTAATACACATATTAGATACCAAAATTTTCATTATGGATTTGTAGCTAATTTAAATTGCTTCATAAACATTTTAGATTCTTAACAACGATTAAATGTGAAGCATTATCATGTGGATCTATATCATCATTTCCAGAAATGTTATCAAAATTTTTGGAAACATGTCCCGACACTTCTCTTCTCGGTATTACCCTATGATATTGGATTAAAAATATAGGAAAATTTAATTAGTCTTAAAGTGGCACCTATTGGTGTGATGTATAAAAATGTTGTCTCGCTAGTCATAACACATAGTCATCATTTCCACCACTTCTTAGTGATTTCAGCCACATTTATGATAAAGGTTTATCTTTAGTGATTAAGGTAGTGATCATTATTTCCCTCATCAATAGTCCTGATGATGTCATCCATTAATGACCATGGGTTAAAAATCGCAACATTCCATTTCCTTAACATGTGATACGCATAATCACCAAGACTCCCATTTGGAAATTACTATCAACCTAATTAGTGTTGTAGACACCAAAATTGGGTCACACTCCCCTTGAACCCTCATTAAATAATCAACTTGAACACACTCACCTAACCATGGCCCCTTACACCCCACACTAATATTAATTTAATTTATTTATTTAAATTAATCCATGTCCTCACAATATTTATTATTTAATTATCCTAATTAAGATAATTCCCACACCACCACCTCACCTATACACCTCACCTAGCCACCTCACCCTAAGTCTATTCTTAGTATGTTGCCATAACTAACTAAGACCTAACTAAACCCTAAAAATCAAAGTCTACATCCCCTCTAACCACATTCCCACATAAGAAAAGGTAACTCCCGCTCTTGTCTGGATGAATAGAGAGATCTAGTGGAAATCATTTCCATGATCTCCTATTTTTAGTAAAATTAGGGAATCCCACCCTAACCTATGCCAGTCAACCCAGAACCTTTTTTGGTTACCTTTTATTCCCTTTGGTAACCTTTTTTCGAGGTTGGCAAGTTTCTGAGAGTGAAAAGAGGATACCAGAGCTGCATGCAAGCGAAACAAGCATCCTTTTGTGCATCCAGACATCCAGAGCCATCACCAGGATCAATCATAGAGCCATTGCATTCATGGGAGCACTCCGAGAAAGCACCACTATAGGACCATACACGTATTCTCCGATCAACCACCTCCACCACTCAGACATCAAAAACCTTAACATAGTAAGTATGGCCCTAACCAGTATGATTTATTTTAATTAGTAATCTTTATTACTCATGTTATTAATCTATTCTTTACATGCTTATTGCTTCATCACCCACTTTCTGTGAACTCAAAAATCCCTTCACACATATCACCAAATCACCTATCCTCACCTGTTGTATACTTCTGAGCATACCTAAGATCTCTACAGACCTCCCCATTCACTCGCCCAAAATTTATTTGACCTTAGATCACCCCTACCATTTAACCTATTTTGATTTTCTTTTACCCCGACCATACCAACGTTGGTTATCCACAACTATCGTTGGTTCTACCTAAACCGGCATCAGTCACATTTATCCAACATTGGTCTCTATGTTTTACACCTTGACCAAGAACAAACCCAACAATCACCTTACTAGTTGACCTAAATAACCTAGAATTTGACCCTAACCAGTCCCAGTACCTTGACAGATACCTCACCTCTCAGATCCAACTATATCCTAGCCTATTGTGATTGGATTTGCTTATTGTATTTGAATGAGATACCTAAATCATATCAACTATAGTAGGACTTTGTTTATTTCTCACATTAACTTTTTTAAATAGTGGATTAACAGTCATCTAGGAAGTATCACACTTCCTGGAACTAGCATATGCTAGGCAGTCCACTGTCATATATCATTTAACTATCTCTTTGTGGTTTTTTTTTCTATTACAGGTATTTCCTCCTAGCCAACAGGAAGCTCTCACATTCAGTTGTGGATCAAGAAGTCAGAACACGCGCAACAACCATCAACCGACCAGCATTTAATAGGTATTCCTCCTTGGCCCTTACCCTTATCTATTTTGTCATTTCAAAAAGGTAAAGAAAATGGTGAAACATTTTGGCACACCCGGTGGGACCCATCAAGGGTTCTTTTGCATTTATTCATTCCTAGGTGAAATTTATGTGTTTGTTTCCCTTGAAAAGCTTCCACATTAATTTTTCTTCTTTGGAATCATTCTCCTTCTTTCTATTATCTAAAAACAATCATGTTTTTGGTGCTTTAAAAAGAACACATCTTCCTTTCTTTTGCATTGCATTAGTGAAAGAGAATCCCTCTTCCTGTTCATCTCTTGCTACATCAAATATCACACTTTGATTTGGGTTTAAAACACTTGCATTGCATTTTATTTTTTTACATTATTAGCTCACATTAAAACCGAGGGCAACTTATATGCTAGAAGTCATGCCTGAGGGTGATGGTTGACACAAAGAATCATAGAAAGCATAGTTTTTCTCTCTCTCTCTATGTCTTATAGAACTTGCAAAAATCAAATATACACATCTTTCTTAAACATATTACCTAGGAACATCTTTCAGTGATCACACA
This sequence comes from Taxus wallichiana var. yunnanensis, assembly GCA_018340775.1. NCBI lineage: Eukaryota > Viridiplantae > Streptophyta > Pinopsida > Cupressales > Taxaceae > Taxus > Taxus wallichiana. The sequence goes on from CM031234.1 coordinate 481,961,426, forward strand.
ATCTGGTTGGTAGATACTCCCTAGCTCGTTGCCTCTATTGGGAGATGCCAAAATTCAACCACTTCAATAGAAAAGAAGATCTGCAACAACATTTGTGGTTATTTAAACATTGGTGTTACCTGATTTTCCACGATGATGCTTTACTTTTGAGGACTTTCCCAATGTCCCAAACAGAACCCTCATTGGAGTGCGGTGGACTACCCAGACACTCCATTTACTCATTCAATCAAGTAGCCCAAACCTTCCTAAATCACTTCTCCATCAACATTGTTAAGAAGGTTACCATGAGTGATCTTTATTCCACATGATAATATGATGATGAGTCTATCATCGACTTCGTCGCTCACTTTGGCACAACCTCATTAACCGAGATCACATGTCATTTGCCTCAAACAAAGCTTATAGAACTATTTAATTAGGAATGTGCTAGAAACATCTCGCAAACCCTACAGTGCAAAATTTTCACACTTTTGATGAAGCATTCACCATGGCAAGGAAATCGAAATTCATGTTATCAAAGAAAAGAAGATTCGACTTCATAACAAGAACATTACATTCAAATGAAATGATACTTCTTCATCTTTAAAACCTCAAAACAACTATTCAAAGCCCAAATGGTCTGTTAATGCCGTAGTTCTCAAATCCGGTCCCCCTCATTAATCAAACCCAGCCAAACCCCCTTCTAATCTCTCTCCTGTCCAAGCTTTCTAGTTCAAATGAGAACAACAAAAGTACACTTCCCTAGGAGAATCTTATTCTTCCATTTTGGAAAAGCTTGTTAAGGCTGGTGCCATTACCCTTCCACCTATAAAACCACATACTAGTTTCAACCCTGAGTGACCCATGCCTACGTGGTATAAGGAACACAACTTTTGTAACTATCATCGTGTCAAAGGTCATAGAAATAATAACTACTTTACCTTCAAGAATATCGTTCAAGAAATGATAGACAAAAAATACTTAGTCTTGGATAGCCTGAATGCACTCGCTAACCAAAGCCTACAAATCTTCAAGAATCCATTCCCTGATCATGCCCCATCTTCCAACCAAGTGGGTGATACCTCAAACAATGATAACACTATCTACGAGGTCCACACTATTTTCAATGACGCACTGTTGCTTCACAATTGCCTCATATTCCTTCCATAGATGAAATCTTAGCCCATGCTCCCCTACCTACACTAGAACCTATTTCATATACTCCTCTACCCATAGAGGAATCCCCTTCATCTTCTCCTTCACCGTGAAAGATCCTATAATCAGCACACCGCCTTTGACCCCTCAAAATTCCAAGTAGTTGTCAGTGGCACCTCTCCTACTCATAGAAGATGCAGTTCACCCACTTTAGCCTGGCCCATCCTCTCCTCTACCCATAGAGGATACTATAGAAATACCACCACCTATAGATGACCGTTCACCATCAGACCTTAAAAATCTCATTGATCCGCTTCGACTCTCTTACCTACTGCAGTCCGAGGCTAGCCATTTCCCTGTATCTCAAAAACATTTTACAGGGATTTCCACTCTGTCACATCAGCTCCATTTACAACAAGTACCATTCTCACACTTGGTGATCACCTAGACTATGTCAATAGGGCCTTACTTTAGGGCGTCTTTTACTTCCTATTTCAACACAAATGTAGCTATCACTCACCGACGCCACCATTATCTATCCAAAAGTGTTTCAACCGACCAAACCAAACACAACCACAACTATCGCAAAACCTCCCACAATACCACTCATGGCTCAACTCACACCTCTGCCCATAGCCCAACATGTATCTACACCCAAACCCATGCCTATATCATCTCCCTTGCCTAAACCTATCACTACCTTAGGGGTCATACCAATAGCTAGCCTTACTCACCCACCCATCAAATTAGATTTAGCTACATCTTCCAAAAATAATACCAAACTTAACCCACCCCTAAAAAGAAGATCCAATCTCCTAGATCTCATACCCCAACCTTGCCAACCACACCCTTATCACCTTCACCCCTTCCATCCATCCTAGGACCTCACCCCTCGACCCTAGCCAAGAAACCCCCATCCACCAATAAACCAAGAATGCAAAACCCATTTCCCCATCGCAGACCTCTAATATACCCAAACTCCCCACATAATCTTCACCCTCACTGTATCCTTTTACCACCCTTACCTCCAATATTTTCAATAACTTTTTCACTACCCATTGCACATCCTTCTCTTTCACCCACACCTCTTTCCCAACCCACACCACCTACCTCCACAAAGCCACCTTGGTTACCCCCATGGGTAACCCGTCCTCTTCCCCATCCACTTTTCCTCCACATCTCGTGCATCAGTATCACCTTTACCCAAAAAGATGCAACCTAAAGCTAAAAATCTGCTACCCTCCAATAAGGTAGTGAAACCAACCACACCTTCTATTACCATGCCCCTACCCAAGAAAATATGACCAAAACGTAAGATCACACCACAAAGCAAACTAGTAGCCCATGCTACTCCCCCTCTTACAAAGACTCTCCCTACAAATTCAACCACACTGTACGTAAACCCACATTGACCTCCCATTTTGATCCATTAGCAGGATCCTATGCCAAAATTCTAACCAACCTCCTCAAAAAAAAATTCATTGCATTACCACCTCTTATACCTCACTACCCACTCAAACCCAAACCAAAAGGGTTTGACGAAACCAAAATTTTTTCCTACCATCAGTAAATGAGGCATGGGAAGAAGGCGGAAGGAAGTCACACGCAAATCACATGGGTAAATGAGGAAAACTAGTGAGTGGAGAATGCATAGTAAAGGTGTAGTTATTACAAGATAATGTGTGGGGTGTGCAAGGAGGGCCGAGGACTTAGCATACTGAAATAAGTTCAAGGAACACATTTAGGATGAAATGGTTATTGGGGAGAATACAAATTCATAGAAGATGCACGTAGGGGAAGAGTGGAACAAAGAGGAAAAGGAAAATAGAAAGGGGAGAAGGGGAAGCAAAAAAAAGGCACACAAGGAAAAGAAGGGAGGCGCACGAGGAATCTTCAACCAAGGGGATTTTCTAAGTGATTGAGCATGTGCAACCTTGAAATGAAGAGCTCGAGATCCGAATATGTATACAAGTTACCCAAATAACTAGGAGAGTTATTTAGATAATAGTTTTGGCAACTTTTGGGGCCATCTTCCTGCTAGATGAAGGAGATCAATAGCCTAGAGCATCCATTAGGCATGGAGTCTACTATGTAATCATGAAATTTTGATTTATAACTTTGAAGAACTACCCCTAAAGTCACTTTAAGAATCATTTCTTGACTTTATTCTAAATCTGAAAACTGGCTTTGAAGGAAGACCAACATTCTGGGAAGCAAAGGAAGAGCATGCACAAGAAGCACATGAGAAGAAGGAACTATGTACAAAAAAATAATTTGCATGTAGCATACTTGGAGGAATTGAAACTACTCTAATATTTACAAAATGATGTAGCAAACGTAATGGAATGGTTTGAGATAGATCCCATTTACTGGGATTTGCAACGCACCTCCATCAATATGTACTAACTTGAAAGAGTTAGCCTCTTTACACGAGTTGGTGATATATGGGCCACTCTAAAGTGCATCAAACTTTGAATGGTGCCCTAGTTTAGCTCTATTAGCATCCCATTTCAAGACCAAGTCCCCAAATTTGAAAATTTAAGGCCTGGAATTTCTATGAAACCACCTTTTCGTTGTTTGTTGATGTTGTTCTAGCTTGATCATGGCAGAGTTCCTTGAATCTTCAAGATTAACTAACTCTTCCATTCTGATTTCTCTTTGATCTGTGCCTTCTAATTATTTTTATTGGGGAAGTGCCAATGAGTTCAACTCCAGTGTTAAAGGAATGGTATCCTCCTTGCCATAGACAAACTTGTAAGGCAAAGTTCCTATTTCCTTTTTAACTATGATTCTATCTACCTAGATTGTGTGTGAGATCTTTGTATGTCATTATCTTTGGCTGATGTTCATCGTGTGTTTGATGATCTTGATCAGGTTATTGTTTTTGATTCTACTAAACCATTGCCTTAAGGGTAATAGTTGGAAGAATTCTTCAGATAGATGCCCAGATTTAGAGCCCAATTAGTGATTTTGGTCCCAAGGAAGGATTTTGCATTATCATAGATAATGGTTTGAGGAACACCAAACCTTATGACTATACCTTCAAGAAAGTCAAGGATGACTGACTCATTTAATTCCTTGAGCGAGACAACTTCTATCCATCTGGTGAAGTAATTTGTAGCTTTCAACACCCACTTTCGTCCAACACTTGAAGGTGGATTGATCATGCCTATGAAGTTGAGACCCCATTGCACAAAAGGATGATCCACTTGGATTGGTCGAGGGGAAGCACTACCAATATTTTATTTCCTACAAATAAAGTGCATTCCTTGCATTTTTGACCCACTTGTGTGCATCTACAAATAGGGTAGGCTAAAATATTCCTACCATTATGATCTTCATCATTGTAGTTTTGGTAGAAAAGTGTCCACCAGAAAAACCATCATGGAATTCTACCAACACTTTTTTAGTATGTATGTCATTGATACATCTTAAAAACACACCATTAAGATTCTTCTTGAAGAGAAGTCCATCAATTAAAACATAAGGGATAGATTGTAATCTCAGATGTCTTCTCTTTGCCTTATTTAAGCTATAAGGGTATGCACCCTTGGAAAGGAATGTGATCGTGTCCTTCATCTATTCATGTCAACCAAGATCCATATTCTCGCTCAAGTTCTATGTGTGGGAGACCCTCATCCTAAAACAATTAAGTCTCAGGCTCATTCTGCGCATCCTTAACAATCTTCTTGCACAGCGTGCTACCTCTTACTAGTTTTTGGCTTTGATAGTCACATCATATTCCATGATTTTGGTCACCCATCATGCTCTTTTTCATAGATTTCTACTCCCATGATGAATTCTTTGATAGAAGAGTGGGAGACTAGAACGTTAATATGCTTTGTAGTGAGCATAATCTTGAATTTCTTGAGTGCACGCATGATGGCAAAGACCTACTTCTCCATGTGACTATATTTTATAATCCTTCAACATCTACCCGAAGAAATCCACTATTTGTTCTAGTCCTTGTTCATTTTCTTGTGTTTGGACAACAACAACACTTGCATCATCTCCATAAGCATAAAGGATAAAATCCTTTGAGTAGTTTGGGTTGATTTGTTTTGACACTCAAGAAATTTCTTGCTTGATTTTTTGAAGCTTTTCTTTCCTTCTACTATCCATCTGAATGTTATGTCCTTCTTGAGCATTAGGGTGATGGGCTAAACTAGACCTGTAAAGTTATAAATATAGTGCCTAGAGAAATTTATCTTACTGAGGAAGGATTGTAAGGCCTTTTTGTGTGACGGAAGGGAAAGAGCTAGGATGTCTGAAATGAGCTTAAGATCGATTGTGATGCCATCCTTTGAAACCACATGGCCCAAAAGCTTGCCCTGTGCCATTAAAAATTATAGTTCTTAAGGTTAAGAGACACCCCATACTTTCTACACCTCTCAAAGACTTTCTCTAGGTGTGTCATATGATCCTCACTCTGCTTTGAGAAGATTTTATGTCATCAAGGTAAACCAAGATGAACTCATTGATGTAACCTTTAAAGGAAATTTATGTGGCATGTTGAAAGGTTTCGCCATTTGGTTGTAAACATTGTCTTGAATTGATCCTCTTCCTTGACTAGGATTTGATTGAAACCTGAATATCCATCTAACATTGAGAATCTTTACGTGTTGGCCACAATCTATAGAATCTGCTCCATTGAAGGAAAAGGATAATGATCCTTTAGAGATGCCTTGTTCAAATCTCTGAAATCAACACAAAGTTTGATTTCACCATTCTTCTTGCGCACTAGAACTATATTCATGACCTAGGTAGAGTACTTGATGGGAAAAATAATCTTTGCCTCAATGAGTTTGGATAATTCATTTCTCATGAGGGGCTCTATCTTTAGATTAACTAGTCATTGCTTTTGTCTGATGGGCTTGATGTTAGGATCAAGGTCAATAGAGTGTTGAGATATGCTTGGATCAAAACATTTGATTTCTTCACACTCCTATGAGAAGATATCACTATATTTTTACTGAGAGAAATATGAAGGCATCTTTTTCATTATGCACGCAAGCTTTCTTGACTAGAAATTATTTTTACGTGCACGATAGTAATTGGGAGCAATATTCTTGCATGATAAGCATATACTTTTCTTCACCCTTGAATTCATCATCAGGGCTAAAAATTTTCTCTAAGGTGACCAACCCTTTAGGTAGCTTATTTTACTTCAGTTGAATCACTTGGTCACCATTGTCATGCAAGTCATCTTGCATATTCGATGAGAGTTCAACTTCATTTTGAATGAACTAGATGATCTGTGTGTTATTGTAAAACACTTGTCAATTGGTGTTGTTATCTGGAATGGATGGTCTAATCACCATCTTAATGTGTTGAGTGTTTCCTTTGACAAATTCCTTAGTAGGATATAACTGTGAACCAAGCATGGCCATTTGGTCAGCTTGCCTATTAATTTTTATGGCACCACCTACATATTTAGAGAATCAAATCTCTCAAGGAGGTCCCAAAATTTGTCTTTATAAGCTTTGAGAAGCTTATTCTTTTCTTGGCACTTTTTGGTGACTTGATGGATAACCAATTTAGTATCTCCAAAGATCTATAACACCTTAATCTTCTTATTTTTAGCAATAAGTAGACCATGCACTAGCGCCTCAAACATTGCCACATTATTGGAATGTGTAAACTATAATCTGTGAATGAAGAATAATTTCTCATCCTTTGGTGAAATGAGAATGACTCCTGCTCCCATATTGTTTCGATTCGGATCCATCAAAGTATAGTTTCCATAGACCGGGTTCAACATGGTTTTTCTTGAGAGCACATAGTAGCACAACTTATTCTTCAAGAATGCAGTAAGTACCAAGCCCAGTTTAATAAGCTTCCAACTCTTCAAAGATATGGGTCAAATTTATGTTGCCTCTCGCCCACTCATCAAGTACTAGACTAGGAATAGAAGGTGGAAGAGGATGCTCTTCAGAGCCAAAGCTTGTTTGTCTTGGATTAAACAATTGGCTTGGAGAAGGGATGGGAAATATTACTTTACATGGTAGGAAAATAATTGTTTAGATTGTATAATAAACCGGGTACCATACCTTGTCTTGAGTAACATATGAGACCAATCAGAAGACAAGTAACCACCCACTTTAGTAGTAAAATATCTTAACAAACATAAGGCAAATAGAGGGGGCAGATCAATGATTGACACATCTTGAGTTATTGTTAGATTTGGACATGCATGGAGGGTTAACTCAAGATCCTTGATGATTCCTAGGGTGGTGTTTCACTGATTCTAGAGTGTTTCTTTGAATGTTGATGAAATAAATAAGGGTAAAGGGCTAGAAGGAATACCTATTGAAATTCTAGTTGATAGGTTGTTGCACACATATGACTTCGAACCCACAACCGAACGTGAGAGCTTCCTTTTTGCTTGAGAAACTACGAAATGGAACAAAAGACCACCAAATAAAAGTTAAACAATATATGTAGTGGAATACCTAGCATGTGCTAGATCCGGGAAGTGTGATACTTCCGAGACGGTTTTCAATCCACTGTTCAAAGAAAATTAATGTGAGAAATAAAGGAAATCCTACTGTAGTTAAAATGATTTAGGTATCTCATTTACCTACAATAAGAAAATTTGTTCACAACAGGCTAGGTTATGATTGAATATGAAGGTCAAGGTCATTGTCAAGGTATTGGTATTGGTCAGGGTAAGGTTCTGGGCTATTTTGGGTATTTAGTGGAGGTTTTAGGCTCTAATCTACATTTTGGTCAAAAGACATAGAGATCGACGTCGCCTAGTATGACCGATGATCAGTTTAGGCTAACTAGCTGACGGTTGTGGGTAATCGGCGTCGGTATGGTTGGGGTATAGGAAACTCAATAAAACTTGGCTGGGTGATATATCTGAGATTAGATGAAGATGGGAGGGCAATGGCAAGATTCATATGGATTTGAGGTATGCACATGAATGATTAAGGTCTAGGTATGGGCAATGTAAGGGTATGGATAAAAAGATGGTCAAGTTTTCATGGAGGTAGATGATGGGGGAATGGAAATGAGAGAAAAATATAAATAACAAATGTAAAAGGATCTACCAAATGATGAATAGATGAGTGTTGGTTAACAAAACTTACTTGTTTGTATGGGCTTGATGCCTAGTTGGAAATGGTGGGTGATCAAATGGAATGAACTTGATGTAGCACTGGTACTTCCTTGGATGCTCCTGTGAAGGTAGATGGCTATGTGATTGCTTGAAACCTGCTATGGATACTCGATGTGTATACTAATGTAGGTTCGCTTTGCATGCAGCTACGATTTTGTCACTTGATCTCAAAAGATGTGATGATCTCTCGAGAAAATGTGCCAACCTCGAAATAAGGTTGTTTTTGGGATTAAATGGTAACTGACTATGGTTTTGGCTTAATCGATGGTGGTTAAGGGTAATCGGTGTCGGTTAGGGCAAGATTTCCTAGGTTTACTAAACTGGGTATATCCTCATGATTTTCGGGATCTTGTTTCATTTACTCCACGGATTAACATGGAAGCTTACTTATAACGGGTAGGAATGTGGTTAGAGGGAATGTAGGCATTGATTTTTAGGGTCAGGTGGGTCTTAGTTAGTTATGGCAACTTACTAAGAATAGGTCTTAGGGTGAGGTGGCTTGATGAGGTGTCTAGGTGAGGTGGATATGTGGGCATTATCCCAATTAGGATATTTAAATAATAAATATTGTGAGGATAATGAATTAATTTAATTAAATTAATTAAATTAATATTAGAGTGGGATGAAAGGGGCCATGGTTAGGTGAATGTGTTCAAGGTGTTTATTTGACGAGGGACCAAAGGGGAGTGTGACCTAATTTTAGTGTCTACATTTTTCCCCTTTTTGTTGCGTAGCTTGTATCTATGTGGAAACTGAAAAAAATAAGATGTGGTTGCCCCATGTGTGGGTGAAGGTGATCCCCCTCAAACTAGGAACTAACAAGGTAAAAGGCGAAGTGGTGAGTGGTTTGATTAAAAGGTGAATGTGATGAAGAGGAAGGTGGGTAACGTGGGAAAAAGGAAAAAGGTCCACTCAGGTAATCTAGGTAATTGATCAAGGTTAAAGGTAGTAACAGTCAAACGCACGCACATGTATAAACTACAACATGGTACCAGGCCGAAGAGCATGAAAACTCTACATTGTCTAAGGTCGACATGTTTATCCAAACAAGGTTGAGGTGATTCTGGTATCCAAGGTATAGGATATGGTCAAGAAACATGACGGAAGTTAGGTGAAGGAACATTTAGGTATGTTCGGTACACCGAGGGTTGGGTCAAGATAAACGGTCACGAGAAAGAGGCAAGGTAAGGGGATTAGGTCAATCAACACATGTAACAGTGCTGCAAGGTATAGCAAACACATGAGGTCAAAGGTCACTAGCGATGTTCTAGGTCCAAGAATCTATGTCACAGCATAGGTAGGGCCGAGGTATGGGTAAAATAACAAGTCCATAAAGGAGGACAAGGTTAGGTAGTAAATGATGAGGTCAGGAGGGTGAGGTGAATGATCAGGGTAAGCATTGGGTGAGGGAAAAAGAGTGACGGGTAGGGTAATAGGGTGAAAGTGTGGGCAATGTGGAAGAGAGGGTGACCGATGCTAGTCAAGGGTGACCAATGCTGGTCAAGTGTAACCGATGCCGGTATAGGGTAACTAACCACGATAAGGTAGGGCATGTGACTGATGCCGGTGAAGGTAAAATCAGCATCGGTTTGGTCGGGATGTTATAAAAAGAAAAATTTGTATGTTTTCAAATCATTTTTCTTTTGTGAATTGGGAAAATGACAAGAAAAAAAGAGGAAAGGTGGAAAGTGAGAGAGAGAGATTAGGGACTGAGTTGGCGAGCCACGTAGTGGGTGATTGGTAGCGGAGAGGTGGGTCCACGAGATTAGATTGGTTGATTTTATTGGTTGGAGGGGAGGTGACAAATTGGTGATGACAGAGGCCAGAGAGGGATCGGGTGGGCCACCGGTGCAGCAGCTAGACGTGCCACCATGATGATGATAGCATGATGAGGTAAGCATCAAACCCTTTCTATGTTTTGTGAGATAGAGTAGGTAAGAGGTTGGGTAGTGAAAAATTGGGTTATGGTATAGATGGATTTATGGTAGGTGTGTTAGTCATGGATTGAGTCAAGTCATGGATTTAGGCATGATGGAGTCAGGTCATAGGCATGCTTGAGTTAGGTTGGTGTTAGGCATGATGGATTCAGTCACAGTTTTAGGCATAAATTGAGTTAGATTTTGGTTTAGGAATGATGGAGTTAGGTCATGGTTTTAGGCATGGATTGAGTTAGGTTTTGGTTGTAATTCATTAATATTTGTAATGAATGATGATATGGGTCATTTTTAAGATGTTTTATAATACATGCATGATGTTGGTAAAGAAATGGTAATCAAAATAAATGTATGTTTTGATGATGATAAAAATGTGAAGCAATTTGTCATTTGTTTGGTTTAATTTCCAATTTTTGATATATAAAATGAAACAAAGTAGGGTAGAATGTGATTTAGGAAAATGAAAGATGAATTGGTTAGGGTAGAGAGTGGTGAGCTAACCTCCAAGGGCCCCATGCCCTCGGAGTGCTACCTACATAGTCCCGGTGAAAAGGGACCTCAAGTTGATGTAGTTCTCCCATAAGCTAGGGAAGAATGTGAGGAGGTATGAGAATGAGTTGGTAGGTTTTAGGCATGATTTGGGTTCAAGTATATTAGGTGTGGGTGAGTTGTGGGAAAATTGGTATAGGTGATTTTGATTGTGGTAGAAGAAGAATATTATCCCAAAGGTAAGCATCGAGGACCAAGTCCTGTATAAGCTAATCAATATGTAATAAAGAAGGTTAAAAGATAAGAGGGGGAAATAAATCCCCGATTGGTTAGCATCATACCGAGTAGGTCATACCTTGCAGGAGGTGATGGACGTAAGACCCTAAAAGATATTTCATGCGTTAGTTTTGTGGATCCTGTTTTCATGTTAGAGTGTGGTACACCTTCTATGTGTTACACTCGGGTATTTTATGGTGGTCTCGCTCACCGGTGAGCGAGTCGGGGGTTTGGGGCAAAGCCCTCAAAGTAAATTTTCATGGGTGGTTTATTAACCCATGGGTAATGGGTAACCGCATGGGCTGTTTTTGGGCCCATGATTTTTGATACCCATTGTTTTGAAACCCCTGATTTTTTCCCATGGTTTTTGTTGTATATATCTACCCCGGTAAATATAGACAATGACACAAAGGAAATGTCTTTGAAGAGGTTCAAAAACGACACAAAAGGAAATATGTCGAAGAGGTTCAAAAACTCGACAAAAAGGAAATATTTCGGAGAGGTTCAAAAACCCGACACAAAAGGAAATATGTCGGAGAGGTTCAAAAACCCGACACAAAAGGAAATATGTCAGAGAGGTTCAAAAACCCGACACAAAAGGAAATATGTCAAAGAGGTTCAAAAACCCGACACAAAAGGAATTTCAGGTTTTGGGTTTCAGAAACATGAGACATGAAGCATGAAAATCGCAAGGCATGTCCCGATGCTTGGGAGTTTCGCGAACCCAAAACAGTACCTAGGAAAATCAGGTTTTGGAGTCGGGAAAGCATGGGGCAAAAACATGTCAAGCCACCTTCTAAACCCGATGCATATGCAAGTCCAATTTCGAACCCAAAACAAAGGAAATCTTGGCAATAGCGGCGGAAGCGGGTTTTGGGAAAACACAAGCATCAAACACATGTCGAGGCATCCTCCAAACCCGATGCAAATGCAAAGGAGAATCCTGAACCCGATCGGGAAAGCAGACTCGACGCAGAAATATTCGAGATGGCCATAATTTTTCATAGGGAGCTCGGATTCACACAAGGTTGGACTTTTCGGAAATCTTACAAGGTCCTCTATCCAACTACAACTGGATATATTTAATTGGGTGAGAACAAGTTCTTCAAAAATGTAAAATATAGTTCACCATTTTTTGGGTTTGTTAGGGTTCTCACCTACGCCATAATGAGATGAATTAGGTGCGGTTTGAAGGTGGTTGGGGTAGATTTCAAATTCCTCTCTTCTCCCTCTCTTTTTCTCCTATAAATTGTAAGGAGGGGCTTCTTTCTAAAGGTTAGACATTTCTTTTTCCCTCCCTTCTTCTCTTTGGCAGGTGAATTTGTGGAGTTCAAACCTCCCATTTAAAAATGTAATGCAACTTTTCCTCTTGGCATTTTGTAGTGTATTGTGTCAATCCTTGGAGAAAATAATACATGTCTGTGGATGATTCTCAACCCTCTCTGTGTTCATTTACATCCTCTTGATCTTTCACTACAAATCTGGTTATCTGTGCATGATCTTGCATTTCATTTTAATGGTTTGTGTTTATTGGCAAGATAGGTGTTCTTCATTCCTCGGTGCATCACCTTTGTAATTTAGGTTTTATTTTATGCATTTTCTTACATTGTATCCTTAGAAAGTTAGTTTACGTTTTGAGTAAACCCACTACATTTTTTACGTGTGTATCCGAAGCAGAGGAATAGGAAGCTGGGCTTCATCCGGAGAGCTTTTCTGATTTCGCAAGGTCCCACACTTGGGAAAAGCTCCATGTTATGCAATCAAACCGAGAGTCTCAACCCATCGGAGTTACTGAGACATTCGGGGGTGTTGTGATTCACCTTCAATAGTTTTGGCACGCTCGGTGGGACCAAGAGGTCATTCCATAAGATTTGAAGGAATTTTCAAGAAATTTGGACTTAGAAATTGCAAGTTTTACAATTTCAGATTTTTCACCTTCCAGGCTAAACTCGAAATCAATTTTCAAGGGCTTAACTCACTCAAAACAAGTCAAAATTTCATCAGTTGGTAGATTTGGGGGTAATCTTCAAAAGGGTATCCTTAGTTTTTATGATATTTTGACTTTAAAAATTTCATGGTTTTTAGTGTTTCTGGTTTTCGAGGTCCGAGAACATCAAAGAAGACCCAACAGTCATTTCAAGTTTTGGGGGATGCATTGCATGGTCCTATTCCTGACAGCAGTCATTTCAGGTTTTCTGGGGTGTTGAGCATGTCCCATGTTCCGACACATGGCAATCCAGGTTTTGTAAGTTGCATTGCATGACCTGAGTTCCGTCAAGTTTTTAATATTGTCAAGTTTGGTGTGTAACTTGGAAAAATATAGCCTTTTGAGGCTCATTCTCTAACACATCTGGTGACTCGAAGGGATAGAATTCAGCGGTGTAGCAGCAAAAGTTGCCCAGGCACATGAGAAGAATTCGAACCAGGTCTGATACTCGAGAAGAGGGGCTATTTTTCCACTTGCAACTATCACCAGGCAGAGGGAGGAGAGGAAGAAGACCACAAAGATCACCATCTCCACCTAACAGGACTTTGTCTACACCTCCACCTAGTAGACCTTTTCTCACATCAACTAGGGTTCTTAGGCCAATCATAATGGCACATCTACCACCAAATCCCTTTTTCAATTTCACGGGTAGTAGTCCACTTGCCCTAAATGCTCATAATCAAGTTCCGGTTGCAGCGCTAAAGAATATCCCCTATTTCACAAGAGAAAATCATACTACTCCTATTGATCACATTCAATACATTGCTAATGTTTGTGCAATCCATGAGATAAATGAAATGGATGTCACAGTTAAGTTATTGGCTTCATCTTTCAAAGGTAAGGCCTTACAATGGTTTAGGAGCCTAGCAGCAGGGTTTATTACGAATTGGAACCAACTTTGTTGAGCTCTTTGTAACCAATTCCGGAAGAGGGTGGATAATTTGTCTTTATTGGAACAACTGACAACAATCAAAAGGGCTCCTAACGAACAAATGATAGATTTCAACTTTAGATTCCAATAGCTATTAGACCAACCGCCGAAGGTGCATTCCTTTATTTCTTAAAGGCCATAAATTTAGACATAGCCATTATGATCCAATCAATGGGAGGGACAACGCATGAGGGCCTATGACACAATGATCGGAGCAGAGAACTATTTGATCCAAGTTGGCAAGCTTGCACCAAGGCCACCAATGCCTCTCTATCCAGATATGGGAAATTCTCTGACGATCAAGCACTAGAACCAGGGAATCCCATTCCAACCCCTAGGAATCAAAGCAATAATGAGGCATCGACTTCTTCAAATACTTCAAAGGAATTGTAGGAGGTTATGAAACAACTACAGAACCTTGGAAATGAGCTAGTGACTATCAAAAGACAACAAGCTCAAAGTTCTAGACCATATTAGCCTCAAGCGCAGATGCAAGATAGGCCCTCATACCAACAAAATAGACCACGGCTCAGGCTGCAAATCAAAACCAAAACCAGGGACAACCTCAAGCTGCCAAGCCATTTTGACCGTATGATCCAAATGCAACGACATCCTCAAGAGCCTTGGTCCTAACACAAAATAACATGGCACAAGAGTACGACTGGTGTTACCCTTGCAATCTACCTCACAATCAGTCAGCATGTTTCAATGGTGCACTAAATCAGGCCTTGATGGTGTAAACCATTGGTGTTCCTCAAGAACCAAGCCAGGAAGAGAATCAGTAGCAAGAAATGCAACAAGAAGGACCTCTAATAGAAACCACATTGGCCAATTGGCAAATAGAAGACTTCTATGGAGTTAACCAACAACCTTTTCAAGGTGTGGCTGCCAACACATGGTCAAAGAAGAGAAGCATAGAAGAGTGGAAACCATCTAATCCAATTGTTTCTTAGCCCACTCCTACACAACAAGGGGTCAGTAGACCAAACGCAGCTCCAAATGTGCAAAATTAGCCCAAGGCACCTTTTGTAGAGCACATGCACTGTTCAAGCTCGAGAAAAGGTTGCGCAAGAAAGGGACAAGGCAAAAGGACAATTCATCCCCTTTTAACATCATCGATGAAATGAAGAAGACACATGTGAACATTTCCATGTGGGAATCATTTGTGATCCCAAGGCAACGAGATTTATTGCAAGCTGTAATGGCTAATTGGTCTGCCTCAAATGTATCAAACTGGGGACATGAGAAAGTTCTCACTAATGCAGTGCAACATGATGGGGGCAGACAAGCAAGAATTTGAAGCCTCCACCATTCTATGTGTCATTGGTTATTGGAAACCACTTGGTACACAACTGCATGATAGATTCAAGGGTAAGTAGTTTAGTGATGCCGAAGAAAATAGCAGATCAACTAGGTCTGAAGTATGAGCCAGTGCTGAAAGGAGTAGTGCAGCTAGATGGAACGGTAGTAGGAACTATTGGAGTCATCAAGGGGTTAAGCCTAACACTACATTCTGTCCTAATGTTACAGTTCTACAAGATGTGTCTGTGATTGACCTTCGCCACTCTTTGTGTTGTGTCTATCAAGAGACTTCACTACAAAAATCGGTGGATATTTATCTGTAGATTGGTCACACATGATTTTCAGGACAAGGTATGGGGCCAAAGCAACAATCAAGTCAGAACCAATTGCCAATTTCCATATTGAGCCTCATGTACCAAGTCCTATCAATGCAAATTGCTTAGCTTTTGATCAGGAGGAGTGTTCAAATGATCTAGAAACAGGTACTAAGATTGAGGGAATTCCTGATTTGACTTTGGATGAATGGGCAAACAAGAGTCATGAATTTTATCCATACAAGGAAATTAAAGAATCTGAATTGGGTGTGTATTGTGTACACAAAGAAAATTCACCCATTCCTGACATCATTTATCCTAAACAAAAGGATGACAATGAAGTTTGGAAACTATTTTTCGATGGTTCGAGAAGCAAACAAGGTGCTGGAGGTGGTGTAATGTTGATTTCACCATAAGACATCAAATATTTTTAGCTTTTCATTTCTATTTTCTCCTGCTCAAACAACACGGTTGAATACAAGGCATTGATTCATGGGCTTCATTAGGCCGAGAGAAAAAGGGCATAAAGAACTTACAGTGTTCGTAGATAGTGAGCTAATTTTCAACCAAGTCAAGGGACAACATGCTACAAAGAACAACCTGCTGAAGAGCTACAAGAACAGGGTATGGGACCTCATTAAGGATTTGAAGCTTTCAACATTGTGTCCATACCCAGGAAGAAAAATGAAGTCATGGATAGGCTCGCAGTAGTTGGAGCAATGTTTGATGTGGTTGACAACATCAGAAGGGGAAAAACACAACCACATATCCATGTGATTGTGAGGCCAGCAGTTCCAGATAATAACACAAGTTGGCAGGTGTTTGAGAATGATCAACAGATCATCAATTTTTACAAGAAGAGGCTAAATTCTCAGCTAGAAATTAGGATAGGCTAGAGCAGCAGTATGGGGATCAAGTAGTGCAGCTGCGGACAAACAAGCTTCCTAAGAGTTTAGTAACGTTGGAGTCTATCTTCAACCCTAATGACCAGTTCCATAAGGAAAAGGCTAACATACTGAGTCAAGAGAGAAGATTCGGGGCCAATTCAGTTAGGGAAGGCAAAACACTTCAAATTGGTAAAGTGGTCACTGAGCAAGAGGAATCAAATTTCATACAAATTTTCCAGTAATTTCCAGATGTCTTCACTTGGAGCTATGAAGATTTAAGAGGATTCAATCTGAATTTGGCACAACATACCATAGAATTGGATCCAGATGCTAAGCCCATCAGGCAGAAGTAGAGACCTGTCAACCCTCACATTGAACCTCTAATGAAAAAAGAGTTAAACAAGCTAATAGAGGAAAGCATTATATTCCTGATCAAGCACTCAAGCTGGGTTGCAAACTTGGTTCCGGTCAGGAAGAAGAGTGGAGAAATCAGGTTGTGTGTGGACTTCTGAGACCTCAACAGGGCATCTCTCAAAGACCATTACCCACTTCCTTCAATGGAACAAATATTGCAAGTAGTATCTGGTTCAGAGATATTCTCTCTCCTAGATGGCTACTCAGGGTATAATCAGATAATGGTGAAAGAAGATGACCAGTTTAAGATGGATTTCACCACCAAATGGGGCACCTATGCCTACAAGAAGATGTCATTCGGGCTATCAAATGCTGGAGCCACTTTCCAAAGGGAAATGGATATGGAATTCAAAGGTTTGATCAATAAAATAGTTCTAATATATCTTGACGACATCATTGTGTTCTCCAAAAATGCAGTGGATCACCTCTTTCATTTGAGGCAGGTATTTCAGAGATGTAGGAGATTTGGGGTATCATTGAATCCCAAAAAATGCATATTCTTGTCTCACGAAGGAAAACTTCTAGGCCATATTGTTTCAAAGGAGGGGTTGACGATTGACCCAGAAAGAGTTGAAGCAATTTGAGCATTGCCATTGCCAAGTCACAAGAAGGCTCTTCAAAGCTTCTTGGGAAGGATCAATTTTGTCTGCAGGAGCTCTCGTAAAGCCAATAACACTGATGTTAAAGAAGAGCATGGAATTTAAGTGGACATCTAAAGGTAAGCCAAGTTTTGAGGCAATAAAAGAGGCTATATCTCAAGCTCCAACTCTCGTCAATCCAGACTTCTCCAAGGACTTCGTGCTATATTCCTTCGGTGGTGGAGACACAATTTCTGCAATCTTGGTACAAAAAAACAAAGAAGGATTAGAACAACCAATTTCTTTCTTCAGTTAAGGCTTGGAGGAATATGAAACTAGGTACTCTTTCATTGAAAAGCATGTACTTACAGTGATCAGGAGCTTAAAGAAATTCAAGCACCTAGTCTCAAACAACAAGATCCAATTATTAGTCTCTCATGCAGGAGTCAAGGACTTCCTTCTAAACAAGGATCTAAATGAGAAATGTGTAGGATGGATAACCCGTGTCATGGAATATGACATTGAGATCAAGGTCACAAAACTAGTATGTGGAAAGGGATTATGTGAACAGCTAGCCTTGCGTCAACAAGTTGAAGCAAGTGATGAAAAAAAGACTGTCTTGGTACTATAGGATGGTCAAGAACAGGAAAATGATGATGTTCCTACTTCTTGTTTGACTCGAGTATGATACACTTCCTACGAGACAGGCCTATGCCCTCCGAGAAATGAGCAAAACAAAGAGGAGATACTTTAGATTACAATTTATTCCATATGTTCTCATTGATGGTGTTTTGTTCAAGAAAGACATCAATGGAGTTTTATTGAGGTGCATTGGGATAGATCAATTTGAGAGGGTGTTACGATATTTTCACGATGGAGATTAGGAGGACATTTTTCTCCATGGGTAACAGATTCTCAAGATAATGAAAACAGGGTATTATTGGCCCACGGTGTTCAATGACTACTACACATGGATAAAAAAGTGTGAAAAATGTGCACTCTTCATAGGCAAAGAAAGGCTAGCAGCACTTCCATTGCACCCAATTTTGGTTGACCAACCATTTATGCAATGGGGATTGGACTTCATCGGGGTCATCAATCTAAAACTCAAGCCAAGGACACAAGTGGATTCTCACAAAGCAACGGACTATTTCACCAAGTGGACCGAAGCAGTAGTGCTCAAAGAAGCAAATGAGTCTAACATACTAGAATTTTATGAAGGAATAGTGACCAGGTTCGGTGTGCTAGCCACTATCATATTAGACAATGCATTGGCATTCATAGGTTCCAAGATTATAGAATGGGCTGTCAAGAATGGAATCTACTTGAGTACCTCTTCCAACTATTACCCACAAGGTAATGGATAGGCAGAGTCCACGAACACAAATTTGCTAAGAATCATCAGGAGGACTCTAGATGAAAATCAAAGAACATGGCATACCAAGCTAAAATCAGCATTATGGGCTGACAGGATAACGCCAAAGAGGTCTATAGGTAATTCTCCCTACAAGTTGGTCTATGGGAAAGAGGCGGTATTGCCTATATCATTAGAATTACCTGCATTGGAGCTCATGAAGCAGTTGGAGTTGGATGAGTTTGAACCAATGGAGGTCAAGGATGCAGAGTTGATGGAATTGGAAGAAACTAGAGAACATGCAGTTCAAATAATTGAGAAAGATTAGGCCTTAGTAAAAAGATGGTTTGATAAGAAAGCAAGAGCAAGGACCTTCCAGGAAGGGGACCTAGTTCTGAAATGGGATGTAGATCGGGCAAAACCAGGAAGGCATTCCAAGTTTGATGCCATTTGGAGTGGTCCCTACATGGTCATGGGATGTAAAAGTAGTAATGCCTTCCAATTGTCTACATTTGATGGAGAAAAACTCCGATTCCGGTTAACGAAATACATCTTAAACATTGCTACTAAAAGGAAAGGTTTACCCTTGTAAATATTAGTCTAGTTTTTGATTCCTCTAAGTGCGGGGTACATTATCTTGTTGTAGTTAGGTTTCTATTTCCCTAAGTGCTTAGGCATAGGTTTTGTTGCTCCTAGGTTGGATTTCTCATTCAGCATGCTCTCGAGAAGGATTTGTAGTAAGCTCGGGGATCGGATATCGAGGTTGGTTTGAGGCTATTGCTTATGACTCGATGCCCAATTGATCACTAAAAGGCCACTAATCTTCTACCTAGTAGGCAAGTAATCCCGTTGAGTCACCAAATTGTTATATATATCTACCCATGGGTAAATATAGACAACGACACAAAAGGAAATGTCTTTGAGAGGTTCAAAAACCCGACACAAAAGGAAATATGTCGAAGAGGTTCAAAAACCCGACACAAAGGAATTTTAGGTTTCGGGTTTTGAAACATGAGACATGAAGCATGAAAATCACAAGGCATGTCCCGATGCTTGGGAGTTCCGAGAACCCAAAACACTACCTAGGAAAATCAGGTTTTGGAGTCGGGAAAGCATGGGGCAAAAACATGTCGAGCCACCTTCCAAACCCGATGCATATGCAAGTCCAATTTCCGAACCTGAAACAAAGGAAATCTTGGAAATAGCGGTGGAAGCGGGTTTCGGGAAAACACAAGCATCAAACACATGTCGAGGCATCCTCCAAACCCGATGCAAATGCAAAGGAGAATCCTGAACCCGACTGGAAACAGACCCTGACACGGGAAATATTCAGATGGCCATAACTTTTCACAGGGAGCTTGGATTCACGTAAGGTTGGAATTTTTGGAAAGCTTACGAGGTCCTCTATCCAACTATGACTAGATGTCTTCAATTTGATGAGAAAAAGTTCTTAAAAATGTAAAATACAGTGTGTCATTTTTTATGTTTGTTAGGGTTCTCACCTACTGCCATAATGAGATGAATTAGGTGCATTTTGAAGGTGGTTGGGGTAGATTTTGAATTCCTCTCTTATCCCTCTCTTTTTCTCCCTATAAATTGTAAGGAGGGGATTCTTTCTAAAGGTTGGACATTCTTGTTTTTCCCCTCCCTTCTTCTCTTTGGGGTGAATTTGTGGAAGTTCAAATCTCCCATTTAAAAGCGTAATGCAACTTTGCCTCTTGGCATTTTGTAGTGTATTGTGTCAATCCTTGGAGCAAGTAATGCATGTCGTGGATGATTCTCAACCCTCTCTATGTTCATTTTCATCCTCTTGATCTTTCACTGTAAATCTAGTTATCTGTGCATGATCTTGCATTGCATTTTAATGGTTTGTGTTTATTGGCAAGACAGGTGTTCTTCATTCCTCGGTGCATCACCTTTGTAGTTTAGGTTTTATTTTTTGCATTTTCTTACCATGTCTCCTTAGAAAGTTAGTTTAGGTTTTGAGTAAACCCTCTGCATTTTTACGTGTGCATCTGAACAGAGGAATAGGAACCAACCTTCATCCAGAGAGCTTTTCCAATTTCGCAAGGTCCCACACTTGGGAAAAGCTCCATGTTATGTAATCACACTGAGAGTCTCAACCCATCAGGTTGCAGACATTCAGGGGTGCTGTGATTCACCTTCAACAGTTTTGATACCCACGGTTTTGTATCAAAATACTTAAGCAATTGTCTATTTATATGGTCTTGTGCATATGATAGATAGACACGAAAATGTATTGCAGATGTGCTTTGAATTCGGGTGTGAATTCTATAGAGTTTGTTGACCATAGCTCCAAATGGATCGAGTATTTTATTGAGAGATTAGAGGCTTGTAATAAAATTTGAGCAAGTGATTCTTGGTGGATGTAGCCCATATTGGGTGAACCATGTTAAATATTATATCTCTATGTTGTGTTATTTATTCTACACTTATATTTGAAATCAGTAATATTTTTCGCATATTAGTTTCTCTTGTTGTGATTTTGTAAGGGATTATTCTACATATTTTATCTCTTATTTCCTAATAATTGGTATCGAGAACTTTGGTTTGGTTTGCTGAAGTGTTGAATCGTAGGGAAAGTTTTTAGCTTGAGTGGGAGCTATAGCGAGATGATGGAAGATCTAGGGTTGATAAATTCAACGGGTTGATAAATGCAAAATGGGATCTGTTGGATCGGAAGGCACTTTGAATGATCCGACTATGTCTTGCATCTTCGGTATTATTTAATGTTTCAAAGGAAAAGATGACAAAAGATCTAATGGATGCATTAGAGAGGTTGTATGAAAAACCCTCTACCTCTAACAAGATATTTTTAATGAAAAAGTTGTTTAATATGAAGATGTATGAGAATAGTTCAATCGGATCATTTAAATGATTTCAATACGATTGTGAATATGCTAGCTTGATTCAATAGAATTTGATGAAGAAGTTAGGGCTTTATTAATTTTTGCTCTTTACCCGAAAGTTGGAATAGCACAGTAATGGCGGTAAGCAACTCGGTTTCAACTAACTTGAAGTTGAAGTTTGAGGATGTTGTAGGGGTGATTATAAGCGAGGAAATGCAGAGAAAAATCTCCGGGAATCTTCTACTTCAGGGAATGCTTTGAGTGGAAACTAGAGGGAGACAGAAGAATAGAGGAAACCGTGGAAAATCGAAAGATCGAGACAACGTCAAAATCCAAGAGTAAGATTGTATGTTGGAACTATGGAAATTTTGGGAATGCAAAGGATTGGGATCTTTGAGACAGAAGAAACAACAACAAGAAGAAAAAAAGGAGGAAAATGTGGCATCGGGTAATGTATGCCAGGATGCTTTGATTCTTTCTTTGCATAATATTAATGAATCTTGGGTTTTAGATTCAGGGGATTCTTTTCATGCTACTCCACATAGGCATTATTTTGTTGATTATGTTCAAGGGGATTTTGGGCATGTTTTTCTTGGTGATGATGAGCCTTGCAGTATAGTTGGAAAAAGGTTGCATTGTGTTAAGATGTAGAATGGGAATACATAACTATTGAAGGATGTCAAACATGTGCCTACATTAAGGAGAAATTTGATATCGGCGGGGAAATTAGGAAGTGATGGTTGTACTGTGATATTTACAGCTAACTCTTGGAAGGTCACCAAGGGTGCTCTTGTGGTGGTAAGAGGTAAGAAGGTTGGAACCTTGTATTTAACCACTGATAGTACTAATGATTGTAATCTTGTGGCTTCAGATGCAGATACAACATTATGGCACTATAGGCTCAGCCATATGAGCCATAAGGACATGGACATCATGAAGAAGAATTTTCCTGGATATACAGAAACAAGTTTGGATTTCGTGAGAACCGATTATATGGGAAATAGAAGCGAGTAAGGTTTCTCAAGGTTGGAACTACAAAGAAAGAGAGTAAGTTAGAGCTGGTACATTATGATGTGTAGGGGCCGGCTCAGGTATCATCTCTTGGGAGTTCAAGTTATTATGTTACTTTTATTGATGATGCAATAAGGAAAGTTTGGGTTTATTTTATTAGAAACAAATTTGATGTATTTGATACTTTTGTTAAATGGAAAGCCTTGGTAGAGAATGAAACAAGCCTTAAGTTAAAATGTCTCGGAGTTAGATAATGGAGGGGAGTATTATAGCAATGAATTTGATGAAAACTATTCTAAGAATGGAATCCGTAGGAAAAAGATGGTTCTAGGAACTCCACAGTAGAATGGGGTGTCAGAAAGGATGAACAGAACAATAATGGAATGTGCTAGGAGCATGAGGATACATGCAGGACTACCTCTTTCTTTTTGGGTAGAAGCGGTGAGCACAGTTTGTACTTGATAAATAGAGGACCCTCAAGTGCCTTGGATGGAGGCATACATGAGGAGGCTTGGTATGGTAAGAAAGTTGATTATTCATTTCTTAGATTATTTGGATGTGAGGTGTTTGTTCATATAGACAAGGATGATAGGACCAAGTTAGAGGCTAAATCAAAAAAATGTACTTTCATTGGTTATGGTGGTGATGAATTTGGATATAAATGTTGGAGTATTAAGGACAAGAAAATCATTCGATCTAGGGATGTGGTCTTTAATGAGAAAGTCATATATAAGCAGCAGTTGCAGGAAAATAGGGAAGAATCTAAGAAAGAATATGCAGCCGTAGAGGATCTTCCGGATGGGAAAGTGACACATGAATCAGTTCAGGAACAGCCTCAACAGAACCCCAAACTCCTATATTGAGGAGGTATTCTAGGGAAAGAAGAGAACCTGAACATTTTTCTCCTTCTCTTTATTATTTATTACTCACTGATAGTGGAGAGCCAGAGAGCTTTGATGAAGCAATGCAGGTAGATGCTAGGAAGAAGTGGGAGCAAGCCATGGATGAGGAGCATAAGTCCCTCATGGAGAGCTAGACTTGGGATTTGGTGAAGCTATCGAAGAAGGCAAAAGAGAATTGTAGAACAAGTGGGTGTATAGAGTTAAAGATGAAGGAGGAAAGAAAAGATATAAGGCCTAGTTGGTGGTCAAGGGGTTTGCACAGAAACAAGGTATAGATTTTGATGAGATTTTTCTCCTGTAGTAAAAATGACTTCTATCAAAACTATTCTTGGAATAGTGGAAGCAGAAGACTTGCACTTAGAACAATTAGATGTAAAGACTGCATTTCTCCATGGTGATTTGGAGGAGGAGCTATATATGCAACATCCAGAAGGATATGAAGTCAAAGGTAAAGAGGAGATGGTGTGCAAACTAAAGAAGAGCTTGTATGGCCTGAAACAAGCTCCACGTCAATGGTATAAGAAGTTTGATAGCTTTATGATGGAGCAAGGTTATATTAGATGTCATTCTAACCATTGCGTGTATACAAAGAAATTTGAGGATGGAAGTTATATTATCATGTGTTTGTATGTTGATGACATGTTGGTTGCAGGTAAAAACATGCAGGAAATAAAAGTACTCAAGAAATAACTAAGTGAATCCTTTGATATGAAGGATTTGGGGGCAGCCAGAGAAATCCTTGGTATGAGGATAACTTGGGATAGGAAGGAACGGAAGCTGACTTTATCTCAGGAAGAGTACATTAAGAAGGTATTGGATAGGTTTAACATGCAGGATGCTAAACCGATTGGGACTCCTTTGGCAGGCCATTTTAAGTTATCAAAGGAGCAGTGTCCCAAGACAGAGTAGGAAAGAAACTAGATGTCCATGGTACCTTACTCATCAGTAGTTGCGCGAGTTTGATGTATGCTATGGTGTGCACTAGGATTAATATTTCCCATGCGGTGGGAGGCATGAGTAGATTTATGAGTGATCCAAGTAAAGAGCATTGGCAAGCAATAAAGTGGATCCTTCACTATTTTAGAGGGACCATGGGGACAACTTTGTGCTCTGATGGATCGAGACACCACTTTATGTGGTTATGTAGATTTAGACACGGCTAGAGATGTTGCATGAGGAGGAGCACAATGGTCATATTTACACTGTAGGTGGGACAACAGTGAGCTAGATTTCACGACTACAGAAGCTGGTGGCTTTATCAACCACGGAGGCTGAGTATGTTGATGCCACAAAGGCAAGCAAAGAGATGATTTGGTTACAACAATTGCTTGAAAAGTTAGGCCATAAGCAGAAGGAATGTAAGCTGCATAGTGATAGTTAGAGTGCTATACACCTAGCTAAGAACTCTACTTTCCACTCCAGGATGAAGCATATATAGTTGAGATATCACTTCATCAGGATAACTTTGGAAGAAGATAAGTTGAACTTGGAGAAGATTCATACCAGTCAGAATCCTGCAGACATGATGACCAAGGTGGTCACAAGGGATAAAATAAAGCTATGTTCAGCTTTGGTTTGCCTTTGCGGATGACAGTGAAGGGTTAAGAAGCTTGCTCAGTGGAAATCAATCTCCAAGTGGGAGATTGTTATGTTTGTGGAGCATGTTTTCATGTTAGAGTGTGGTACACCTTCTATGGTTGTTACAATGAGTATTTTCAAGGTGGTCTCACTCGCCGGTGAGTGGGTCGGGGGGTTCGGGGGTGAAGCCCCTCAAGCAAATTTTCATGGGTGGTTTATTAACCCATAGGTAATGGGTAACCGTTATGGGCGATTTTGGGCCCATGGTTTTGGTACCCATTGTTTTGATACCACGGTTTTGTATCAAACTACTTAAGTAGTTGTCTATTTAGGTCTTTTACATATGATAGATAGACAAACAAATGTATTACAGATGTGCTTTGAATTGAGTGTGAATTTCAGTAGATTTTGTTGAGCATAGCTCCAAACGGATCTAGGTATTGTATTGAGAGATTAGAGGCTTGTAATAAAATCGAGCAAGTGATTCTTGGTGGATGTAGCCCATATTGGGTGAACCACATTAAATATTATCTCTCGTGTTGTGTTATTTATTCTACACTTTTATTTGAGATCTGTAATATTTTTTTCATATTATTTTCTCTTTATTACAATTTTGTAAGGTATTATTCCGCATATTTTATCTCTTATTTCCTAACAAAGCATGATTGATTTTTCTAAGGGTGAAAAGTACTCACATGATCACCAAATTTCATGGTTTCCAAGAGGTCCCTTGAGGTAGTAGGAAATGGGAGTGTGAATGGTGAGAGGGGTAAAAGGTGGTTAATTTTTATATGGTATGAGGTAGCATGCTCTTTGGGTAAGAGATCCAAGGTCACAATGGGCAAGTCCATGAAGAAAAGGCTTTCTATGTTGACTGATATTTGAGATAGATTGATCGATGCGGGAAGTATATATGGGATGAGGAAATTAACTCCTTGAGGTCTTTATGAAGCTGATCGATGTGGGAAGCTTCAGATTCTCTCGCTTCTCTTTTCTTTTGTTAGAGCTTTATATAGCTGTCCTTCGAGGGAGAAGTCTATTGATAGAAGTGATTGTAGAGAGGAAGATGTCCTTCTGAGGGAGTCATCCTTTTATTGTAATTTTGACTCAATAAGTTGGATCCCATGTGACAGCTTCTAAGTCATAGACAATACCAAGGTGAAGAATAGGATTCTTGTTCGAAAGTAAGGTGAAACGAACATGGGATCTCATCTAGAGGTATAAAAAAAGTATCCATGAGAATCATGCTATGTGCAACATTTTGGTACACATATTTAAGAGAAGAAAAAAGGTGATGGGTACGCACATGATTCTTATTTAATCATTGGTGATGGCGTAGGATGTGGATAGTGCTCAAGGGATGAGCATGGAAAGAGGCACAAAGTGAGGTAGGACTAAAAGTCAATAGTAGAATGGTTAAAGATGTAAGGAATTAAGGGGCTCAGGTTTGGGTTTACCATCGAGTGAAGATAAATGATAAGCACCTAATCTATAAGTATGGGTCATGATGTATGGTCCAAGCCAATTAGGAGAAAATTTTCCACATTTATTTTTTTTTGCTTTAGTTACATGTTGATTTTATTTCATGACAAGATCACAAACGTGAAAGGTTTGTTCATGGACACATTTATCATAGGCACGTTTGATATGTTTTTAGTAAACTTGAAGGTGTTCAAGAGTGTTAAGATGACATTCGTCTAATAATTCAAGTTGTGCTAAATGATCCCGAAAACATTCGTCATCATTGAGCATGTCATGGAGAGAAATTTGGAGTGAGGGAATCTAGTCTTCGAGAGGTAGAATAGCCTCTGTACCGTAGACCAGAGAGAAAAGGTGTAGCAAAAGTGGAAGTGCAAATACTAGTGCGGTATGCCCACGGTGCAAAAGGAATGTTCGTATGTCAGTCCTTCCCAGTATCGTTAACCACTTTCATGAGAATTTTTTCAAGGTTTTGTTAGTGGATTTTTCTTGGCTATTGGTATGTGGGTAATAAGGTGATGAGAAACTTAGTGAATGCCGAAGGCATCGTAATTTTTCCACAAGGTTTTATTTTTGAATTTTTTTCCATTATCAGTGATGAGGCAATGAGGAACACCAAAGCGAAAAATAATGTGATGATTTATGAAATCACATATTTTCTCAGCTTTTATGGAGATGAGTGGTATGGCTTTAACCCATTTTTGTAGTATTCAGAGTAGTGGTGATGATCTAGTGATTTCATTGGAAAGAATGGGAATTGATCTCTTCGACAAGATCCAAACCCCATTGAGAAAAGGGCCAAAGGTCATGGGTGACCTGTAAGGCATGACTAGGTGTATGATGAAGGTTGGCATATTGTTGGCATTTTACACAACACTTGATGTAGTCGCAACAATCATGGTTAAGGTTCAGCCGTAATAGCCTAGGCCACTTTGAAGTGAACTCCACATATGCCATCATGAACTTCCTTAATGGTATAAGGAATTTCAAAACTCGTGAGGCATCGTAAGAGAATACCATCAAAGCCCCACTTATAGAGGAGGGCCCCCATGATGATGTAATGAGAGACATTTTTAAGGAAGGCATGTTGTCCATTACAAGTGAGATTGGGAGGTAAGATGGAGAGAAAATATAGTTGGTGTATTATTTATACCAAAGGTCACTCGGATCCAGGAGCAATTCATCGATGGAGTAAATGTCACAAGGTAAATAAGAGGGTGATTGGAGGTATTATATGTTGACAAATAAGGTGAACCCAATATTTAATAAAGAAGTCAAATATGGTTTTGAGGATGGCAAGGTTCTCAAAGTGGTCTTTAAATTTGGCAAGGAGGTCGTCGAGCGTAATCTTCCAATATACAATGCATGATGTTGTTTCACCTTTTTCTTACATTGTTTCTTTGAATTGTTTTCCATTTTCAGTGATGAGGTGATGAGGGACACCAAAGCAACAAATGATGTGATGGTTAATGAACTCACATATTTTCTCAGATTTCGTGGAGATAAGTGGTATGGCTTCTACCCATTTTGTGTAGTATTCGGTAGTAGTTATGATCCATTGATGGCATTGGGAAGAATGAGGATTGATTTCTCTAACAAGATCCAAACCCCATTAAGAGAAGGGCCAAAGGTCACGAGCAACTTGTAAGGCATGACTAGGTGTATGATGAAGGTTGGAATGTTGTTGACATTTCACACAAGTGTTTGACATAGTTGCAACAATCATGGTTAAGGGTCGGCCAGTAATAGCCTAGGTAAAGAATACGCTTAGCAACAACAAGGCCACTAAAGTGACCTCCACATATGCCATCATGAACCTCCTTGATGGTATAAGGAATTTCAGAACTTGTGAGGCATCATAAGAGAATACCATCAAATTCATGCTTATAGAGGAGTCCCCCAAGATAACGAAATGAGAGACCTTCTTAAGGAAGGCACATTGTCCGATTACGGGTGAGATCAGGAGGTAAGATTGAGAGGGAAATGTAGTTGGAGTATTGTTTGTACCAAAGGTCACTCGGGTCAAGGGTATCAGTTCCGATTGAGTAAACATCATGAGGTAAATAAGAAGGTGAATGGAGGCATTATACAATGAAAAATATTTTGGAATTGGTAGGGGAAGCAGGTATTTGGGAAGCTAAGCGAGGCCATAGTGTCTCGTAAATTTGTTGGTTATTGTGGGATGGTTTGAAGGGTATAACGATCAAAGGTAGTCAATAGTATGTCTACATGATGTTTATACTTTTGAAGTATCTCATTATGACATTGGTACATACCATTGACTTGGTTTACGACCAATTGTGAATCACCAAAGATGTAGATTGATTTAACATTGAGGGCATAGGCGGTCTGAAGATCTCGTAGGAGCACTTCGTACTCGACAATATTGTTGCTGCATTCAAAGTCTAGTTTGAAAGACAAAGGCATGGGTTCTCCATCTAAAGGGACAAGGATAACACCAGCTCCACCCCCATGTTGACACTTGGAACCATCGAAGAACAATGTCATTTGGTAAGGGGGTTCATCCAGGGAAAGGGTAGTAATTGACTCATCAGGAAAGTCAAAATCAGAGGGTTGGTCCCCGGAAATAGGTGCATCGGCCAGTTGGTCAGTGATAGCTGGCCCTTAATGGACTTTTGGTGAATGAATTCAAGGTCAAGATCTACTAAAATCATAAGCCATCACACGGTGTGCTGATTTTGATAAGTTTTATTGTACATGAAGTGTAAAGGGTCAATGTTGGTCATAACATAGGTTTTGTGGTTGAGTAGGTAATGACGGAGTTTGGTGGTGAAAAAAACTAAGGCTAAGAAAAGTAATTCAAGGCGAGTGTATTGGGTTTCATACTCCATAAGGGTACAACTTATATAGTAAACCATCTGCTCCCTATGTTGTTCATCACGATGAGCGAGCATAGCCCCTAAGGAGTGATCGGTAGCAGAGATGTATAGGTAGAAGGGTTGGTCATCTTTCAATGGAATAAGTACAGGTGGTTGGAGAAGGTATTGTTTTAAGACCTCAAAAGCTTTGTGATAGTCATCATCCCATTTAAAAGAGACATCCTTCCTAAGAAGATGATGAAATGGTTGACACCGATCCAATAATTGTGAAATGAAACAACAAATGGATTGCAATTTACCTTACAGGCTATGGAGTTGTCTGAGGTTTATGGGCGGAGGCATGTCGAGGATGGCCTTGAATTTAGTAGGGTCAACTTCTATACCACGTAAGGAAATGATAAATCCTAGGAGCTTTCCTAAGAGAGCTGCGAAGATGCACTTTTTAGGCTGAAGGCGGACACAATATTTAATGAGGTAGTCAAAGATGGTTTGGAGGAATGTGAGGTTTTCGGCGTCTTTGTTTAGATTTAGCCAAGAGATCATCCATGTAATCTTCCAATATGTGATGTATGATATCATGGAATATGTAAGTCATAGCATGCTAATATGTAGCACTAGCATTTTTAAGGCCAAAAGGCATGACTCAATAGTAGAAGGTCCCCAAGGGGTAATGAATGCGAGTCTTGTGCTGATCCTCTGGGGCAAGAAAAATTTGGTTATAACCCGAGAAACCATCCATGAGTGAGAGCATCTCGTGACCCACGGTAAGGTCCACCAGTTGATCAATACCAAGAAAGGGAAAGTCATCTTTCGGGTAGGTGAGGTTGAGGTCTCGAAAGTCCATGTAAATGCGGAGTCCCCCTGTTGCTTTAGTAATAGGGACAATGTTAGAAATCCAATGAGGATAATCAATGGGTAAGATAAAGGAAATAGAAAGAAGACGCTGAAGTTCTTATTTGATGAGAAGAGCAATGCAAGGGTGCATTTTCCTCAACTTTTGTTTGATAGGTTTGGCATCGGGAACGGTTACAATATTATGGACCACTATGGTGGGGTCAATACCGAGGCATGTCTGCGTAAGACTAGGTGAAAGTGTGGTTATGATCTTAGAGAAAGGAAGTGATGGCTTCCTATTTAGCATCATCTAAAGATTGTCTGATATTTAGGATGTGCGGGTCATCCTGAGTATGAATGTTGATCTCGATAGTTGATTCATTCAACATGGTTTGCATCTTAGAGGGTAATGACTGATGAATATATGAGTCTTCTGTACCAAGGTAGGTGAGTATGGATTCATCATCTTGACAATTAACGACGTTAATGGTAAGTGTGTCATCATCTATCATCTCAGGATATAGGAATGGGAGAGTGGAAGGGGCCTCTCCTTCGCGTTGATAAGTCAAAGGCCCCAAGGAAATGGTTTTTATGAAAAAAAGAAAGCTAGGAGGGATAAATTCAAGATCCATCGACTCGTTGCTTTGAGGGTGGTGATGAAGGTGGGGAAGGGCTAGGGTCCTCAATGAATTCAATGTGGATGGTTTGGTAGAAGGGTCGGGGAAGCCAATACCACTATGGTCATTATGTTTGCGGGTGGTACATGGAATAACGGTATGGAGGCCTTGCTCATAGAAGCTAAAACCAAAACCCTTCCACGCACAGCGTTGTAGGAAGGTGTGGGTGAAATGGTCATTGGTAAGTGATTAGAATTCAACGAAAAATGGGTGGGGTTGTGATGGTGGTTCGGTGTGTAGGTGGTAGTATCAAGTCCCCATAAGTGAGACTAGTACTAAGATGAGAAGGACCATAAAGGATGCATTCTCCTATATAGTGATCATAGCAAGGGTGTTGGTGGAGACTTCCATACTTGTGTGGAGTAAGGAAGGTTTTGATGCTATATAGGTGGTACTCCCCAAAGTGAGGTGTTGAAAAACACCTTCCAAGGGATCGAGTGGTTGGTATGTGGGTAGTTGGTATGGACAACATGTCGGAGGTTGATGCAAAGGTGATGTTAATGGATTAGGAAGCTAATGGGTCAGTGTGGAGGTTATAGCGGTGGCAAGCGTGGAGGAGGTATGTGCAATGAAAGTAGCAGCTATCTTTGGTAGGTGTGGGTGTAGGTGTAGGTGAAGTGGCATTGGTTGCGAAAGTAGAGCGGTTTGACCGTAGTATGAGTACATTGTTGGGTCGGTAAAGCATGTTACATGTTTTGAAAGGCGATGGGTCATTGGAATGGTATAAGTGTTTCCTTCGTGTTCAAAACTTACATAATGATGCAAAGTGGAAAGAATGCAACAAATGATATGGATCCAAGGTCTACCAAGCAACAATTTATATTGGAATTCCCCCTCCAAAACATAAAACAATTCTCGAGCAGTGTGGGGGCCTATGCGAATGTGTAGGATGACAAAGTGCCTAGTGTGGAGGTGATAGCATCGTTGAATGAACTTAACATGACTAGATGTTTATGCATGTAATTGTTAGGTATGTGCATTTGAGAAAAATGCATGGGATGAAATGTTGATCCTAGCACCTCCATCAATCATCACGGAGGTGTACTGTATGTATGTCATCAATGTGCATAGAGATGAAGAGGGTGGAGTGCAGGTCATTATTTTGGTATGGCGCGATCTCTACCTCTGAGAAGCTGAGGGAGGCCACTTGGTGAACAAGGTGAGGTGAAGATGAAGGTGGTAATTTGGTGAGGGAAGCTACATGATGGGGTGTGATAATGGAGGCTACGGGTGTAGGGTCATTGGGTAAAACCTTAATAGATTGAAGAATCTCCATGAGGGCTTGACGATGGGATTCTGAGGTTTGGATGAGGTCATATAAGGACATTTTGAGTGGAGATTGGTGTAATTTTTGAGCATGGTGTGATATATGACACCATTAGAAATGGGGTATGTGGGGCTGCGGATAGTTATCTTAGGTATGGCTACAGATGGTATGTTGGGTATAGGATTGGTTGGTGGGTCAGCTACCTTTTCTTTACCCTTCTATGCACATGTAGTGACGTGTACCATGTTGATTTGAGGGAAATTATCAAATGGAGAGGGTGTAGGGTATGTGGTATAACAACATGAATGGAAAAAACCTACAGGAGGAGAAAGGCCCCGTGAGGTCGATTAGGTGCGAGAAAAATTTGGGTGGTGGCATGGCAAGTTCTCTCATGTGAACCATATTAATTTCAAATTTTGTGTGTGGCTCTAGGAGCTATGAGGGTGGAGGTTGTGGTTGTTGAGTACGCAGTGTGGGAATGGGTTTAGGTGAAGCAAGGTCCTCATCAATAAGGTCATCGTCATCAAATTTGGTTTCAGGTGGACACAATTGGATAAGGACGCTTTTCAAGGCCTTGCAGTTTTCCACATCATGCCCTAGCACATGATGGTATGCGTAAATTTTGGTATCATCAAACCCCTTTGGCTTGGGTTTGAGGGGGTCGTAAGGTCAGAGTAGTGGTAATGTGATAACATAAGTCTCGAGGAGGTTGGTTAAAATTTTGGCATAGGACCCTGCTAGTGGATCACAATGGGAAGTGAATGTGGGTTTGGGTGTAGGTGTGGTTGGTTGTCTAGGAATTATTTTTGGAAGAGTAGGAACAGGTTGAGCTATGGGTTTAGGTGCTAGTGTGGTTTGAGGTATCGATCGAGTTCATTTGGGTAGGGGTATAGTAGATGGACGGGTAGGAGGGTGTGGTTTTGTTTTGACTACCTTGTTATGGGGTAGTGGGGTTTTATTTTTGGGGTGCACCTTCTTGGGTAAAGGTGATGTGGGTGTATGAGGTCTATGAGGAAGCGCAGATGTAAGAAGAGAGTGAGTAACCCAGGGGATAATGGGGTGCTATGAAAGTAGATGATGTTGGTCATGCTTGGGGTGTGAGGAATATGGTGAAGTTTGGTAGGTAGTGGAGCAATGGTTGAAGGTATCGAGGTATTGGTGGTAAAGAGACTACACGCAAAGCAGTATGAGTCATGTTGTGTGCACAGGTAGGTTAGAAATTTGTGAGGAAGGAATGGTTTGTTGTGTTATTATGTTATGAATGGGTGAGGGTGCTTAACCCTGTTGGGCATTGAGGTCTCAAGGAAAATGGGACAATACGGGTGTGATTGGTATGGTAGGGGTATGAGGTTGATGAGTTTGTTTCTTTAGTTTTGGTGTCGAGTAGGTGTGGTTTTAACGTTGGAGGATGTAGCTAAATCCGGTGTAATAGGCGGATGAGTAAGGTTGGTGGTTTGGGTGACCCCTAAAGTGGTAATAGGTTTAGTGGAGGAAAATATTATGGGTATGGGTTTGGGTGTAGGCATAGATCGGGTTATGGGTAAGGGTGTGGTGTGAGTGTTAACAAGTATCATGGAAGGGGTTGCGGCAGTAGTGGTTGTAGCTAGTTTGATAAGTGGAAATGTGTTTAGGTAGATAATGGAGGTGTCATCGAGGGATTGCTACATCTCGTGTTGAGACGGGAGTAAGAGACACCCCTATAACAAAGGTGTATCCACATACTCTAAGTAATCAGCCAAACGTGAGAATGGCACATTTGTGGGTGGAGTTGGTGAGGACCTAATGGGAATTCCCATAAAATACATCTCATATGTGAGGACTCGGCCGGCTTTAGCTTCGTGGGTAAGAGAGTTGAAAGTAGGTCTGTTGGATGTTAGGTAGCGAGATGGAGAATACTCGCCAATAGGTAATATACCCACCAAGTCTATGATGGGTGGAATGGATGATGGGAGTTCCTCTATGAGTGAAGGAATGGATATGTGCTCCTTTGTGGGTAGAGGAGGTAATGGGTGCTCCTCTATGGGTGGAGGAGGTATGGTAGGTAAAGGTTCACTAAGTGGAGAAGCTAGGGGTGAGATGGTCTCAATGTCAGCAGAAGACTCCTCTGTAGGTGATGTAGGAGATGAAGGGTATTCTTCTATTGGTGAAGGAACAATGATGGTTGGTTCAGACATGGAAGGAGGATTTCGGGCTAGGATTTCCTCTATGGAAGGGATGTGAGGTAATTGAGATGCAACAAGTACCTCATTAAAGATCGCATGAACCTCACGAGTATGGGTATCGTGAGTGGATGTCTCACCTATTTGATTGGATGAAGGGGAATGATTGGGAAATGGTTTTTTAAATATTTATAGATTTTGGTTGGGGGTGGCGTTGGGATTATCCACAGTTAGCTTGCCTTTCTCAAGCATTTATTGGACAATATTCTTGAAAGTGATGCAATTACCATCACTATGACCCTTCACTCAGTGATAATTACAGAAATCTTGTTCCTTATACCATGCGGGCATGGGGCAAGAAGGGTCAAAACTAGTGTGTGGTTTTATGGGTGGAAGGGTGATGACACTAACTTTGATAATCTTTTCTAAAATAGAAGAGTAAGGTTCCCTAATTGGGGTATATTTTCGCTTCTCTTGTCTAAATTGAAAATCCTGAACAGGTGATAGATTATATGAGGGTGTAGCTTGATTGGATGGATGAGCTGGGCCAGTCTTGAGTACCACTGCGTTAGCGATACCTTTAGCCTTTGAATAATTGGTTGGTGGTTTAGAAGAAGAAGAGGTTTCATTCGACTTGAATGCCAAATTCTTATTTCACAATTGGATTTTCTTCTCTTTGACGGTGTGAATCTCTTACTTTCATGCCATAGTGAATGCTTCATCGAATGTTCTGAAATATTGGACCTACAAGGTCAAGGAGATATATCCGGCACAAGCTCATGTACAGAGCTCAATGAGTTCAGTTTGTGGTAGTTGAAAGGTAAGTTGATTGATCAGGCTGCGCCAGTGAGTGAAAAAATCTACAATAGATTCATCCTCGTACTAGCATGTGGAATATAGATCGGTCATGGTAACTTTCTTGGCAATGTTGATAGAAAAATGATCCAAGAAATCTTGGGCTACTTGATTGAATGAAAATATGGAGTGTTTGGGTAACCCACTATACCAGTCTAATGCAGGTCCAGTGAGGGACATGGGAAAAGTTCTCAAAAGTAAGGCATCATCATGAGCAATCAAATAACATCCATGTTTAAATGAGCGCAAATGTTGTTGTGGGTCTTCCTTACTATTGAAGCGGTTGAATTTAGGCATTTCCCAATGCACAGGGTATGAACAGATGGGAATGGATGGGTGAATAGGCTCATTGTAAATCTCATCGTAAGTGAGAGTGTTGCGAGGATCCGGAAACCGATGCCTCCAGTGTTTGCATCTTGTCCATCATCAATTTAATTAGGTCATTGGTGGGTTGTGATGATTGGATGCCTCCTATAATGTGAGGAGGTTGGTTTTGGACATATAATGGGTGTGGCATTCCAGTGTATGGGGCTGCCATGTAAGGTGGTGGAGAAGAAGGCAATGAAATAGGGGGTACATACCCAAAATGAATAATAGATGAAACATTCGATTGTTGGTAGTATGTATATGGGGGACGAAGGGTCGGGTAACCCTAGTGGTAATAGGGGCTAGTGATTGTGGAATGGAAAGAACTATATTCTGAACTGGGGTAGAGGTCACCGACACTAGAGGTGGGAATGTAGCTACAGGTATGTGTGAGACATGAGGGATGGATGAGGTTGTGTTTGGGGTAATCATCAAGGGTATGGTGGATGTAATGGGTGCCACAGAGGTAACAGAGGTGGAAATCATGGGGGTAAGGTGGTTACGAGGTAGTATGGAGCCGAGATGGGGCTGATGCAAAAGTCGGTGTGAGATTCAGGGGGATAGATATGGGCATGTCGTATATCAAGTGACCCTGTGGCATCTCGAGTGGATGAATGGAAGAGTTAAAAGCTGCAAGGCAATAGGGTTACAGTCAAGGAGTTGTGCGAACTCCTCATCTCCGATAGCAATATTAGTAGGTGGATGGGATCCATGGCTGGTGATAAAATAGAAGGTGGTGAAGGACTAGGTGGGAGTGGTTGAAGCTGGCATGGAACACGAGGGCATTTTCTTGTCTTCAGGTTAGTACCATGTGAACTAGTACTAATCAGGGGGGTGCTTCTCTATAAATGATACGAGAAAAAGCAGAGCAGTGAATCTAGTGATTAAAAAGAAATGGATGATGTAACAAATGGTGGGTGGAATATGAAACAAGCTAACCGATGTCGGTTAGGGAAAACTAACGTTAGTCAGGGGTAACTACTCTGCTAGTCAGCGTCGAAAATGGATAGTGATTAAATAGTGAAGTAGAAGGAAAAATCTGACAAGTATGCCAAATCTGGGGATGTGTAAAACGTTAATGGGAAAAGTGACAGTGATAGAAACTATGGAAAGTGGAAGAAAGTGAAGTGAGAATTTCCTTTTGAGTAGGTTAGCAAAAGGACCTAGAACTGACGTCGGTTATGTTTAACCGATGGCGGTTAGAGGTAACCGACGACGGTTACTATGAGATTGAAACAGTGATGAGAAAAAGTGGTTGTGAATTAGAATTTGATGTGGAATCGACCCGCACTGGGAATGATGGTGATACAGCTTGAGCACACTCAAGTGAAGCTGGAATACACTGTTTATGATGTAAAGCATGCAAGGATGAACAAAAAAGTGATGAACATGATCTTTCACCTCCAAACACAAACCAAGCAGAAACATTAAGAAAATGTGATCCTAAGAGTGCCCTTTTCTATTATGTTTGTTAAGTTTATGCTATTTAGGGACTGACACATGAAATGTGAAATAGATTTTTTGGTGAGGATGGTTTCCTACAAAGAACGAGATCTAAAGTGTGAGGTTTTAGGTTTGTTATGGTGGGGCGGGCTACACTCGAAATATGACTCGACAGAGCAGCGCAAGTGGGTGCCCACTATCTTTGTGATTGTGTGATCACATACATCTTCTTCCAAGTAAGATGTTGTTTAAGAATGTATGTATTTGAATTTTTGTGTGGTTTGGTAAGACTCAGAGAAAGAGAAAAGGATAGAAGTGCTTTTCTATGATTTGTTTGTCAACCATCAGCTGGTAATGACTTCCAGTGTATAGGTTTCCCTCAATTAATGTGAGCTAATGCAGAAAATCAAAATGAAATGCAATGATTTTAAAACCCAAATTGAAAATGTGAAATTGGATGACACAATAAGATGAATAGGAAGAGGGATGCTCTTTCACTAAAATGCAGAAAACATGAAGAAATGATTCTTTT
This sequence comes from Taxus wallichiana var. yunnanensis, assembly GCA_018340775.1. Lineage (NCBI taxonomy): Eukaryota > Viridiplantae > Streptophyta > Pinopsida > Cupressales > Taxaceae > Taxus > Taxus wallichiana. The sequence goes on from CM031234.1 coordinate 481,998,962, forward strand.
TAAATACACCAAAAGAAAATTTTCCTTTAGAGCAAGTAGAAAGACAAACTGGATTACCAGGGAAAGAAATTAATGTGTACGCCTTTTAGAAGGGAAACAAACACACAATTTTTTTCTAGCCTGAAATCCTCCTTCCACGTTTGAATCAACCGCCACTATTCCTTCACCAATAGAAGAACACCCTTCATCTCCTGCATCACCTACAGAGGAGTCTTCTGCTGACATTGAGACCATCTCACCCCTAGCTTCTCCACTTAGTGAACCTTTACCTACCATACCTCCTCCACCCATAGAGGAGCACCCATTACCTCCTCCACCCACAGAGGAGCACCCATTACCTCCTCCACCCACAAAGGAGCACCCATTACCTCCTCCACCCATAGAGGAGCACCTATCCATTCCTCCACTCATAGAGGAACTCCCATCATCCCTTCCACCCATCATAGACCCAATGGGGATACCTTTGCCTCTTGGCGAGTATTCTCCATCTACTACCGACATCCAACAAACCTACTTTCAGCTCTCTTACCCACGGAAGCTGAATCGCCAAGTCCCCACATCTAAGATGCATTTTACGAGAATTCCCATTAGGTCCTCACCAACTCCACCCACAAACATGCCATTCTCATGTTTGGATGATCACTTAGAGTATGTGGATAGAGCTTTGTTATGGGGGCACCTCTTACTCCCTGTCTCAACACGAGATGTAGCAATCCCTCGATGACACCTCCATTATCTACCTAAACACATTTCCACTTATCAAACCAGCTACAACCACTCACTGTCACAACCCCTTCCAGGATACTTGTTAACACTCACACCACACCCTTACCCATACCCACAATATTTTCCTCCACTAAACCTATCACCACTTTAGGGATCACCCAAACCACCAACCTTACTCATCTACCTATTACACCTGGATTTAGCTACATCCTCCAACGTTAAAACCACACCTACTCTAACACCAAAACCAAAGAAACAAACTCATCAACCTTATATCCCTACCATACCAATCACACCCGCACTCGTCCCATTTTCCTTAAGACCTCAATCTGCCCAACAGGGTTAAGAACCCCTCACCCATTCGTAACATAATAACACAACAACCCATTCCTTCCTCACAAATTTCTAACCTACCGAGGCACACAACATGACTCATACACCGTGCCCGTAGTCTCTTTACCACCAATACCTCGATACCTTCAACCATTACTTCACTACCTACTACACTTCGATCGGTGTCCCTCACACCTCAAGCATGACCTACATCATCTACCTTCATAGCACCCCATTATCCCCATGGGTAACTCACCCTCTTCCTCCATCTACTTTTCCTTCTAGAACTTGTATACCCACCTCACCTTTACCTAAGAAGGTACAACCCAAAAACAAAACCCCACTACCCCAAAGACAAGGTAGTCAAAACAACCCCACATCCTCCTACCCATCCATCTACTGTACCCCTACCTAAACGAACCCAACCGATACCTCAAACCACACCGGTGCATAAACCCATAGCTCGACTGTTCCTAATCTTCCAAAAACAATTCCCGAGACAACCAACCACAACTACACTCAAACCCACTGTAGACACCAAATTTGTGTCTTACGACCCCCTGTGCCTCGCATCTCATTTCACAACCTAACCTCATCACCTAAACCTTACACAATTATTTATTAATTACGTGCCAAAATGCTTCATGGAATGTTTCAACTTTTGGGAATAGAGTTGCTTCTATCCTTTCATTCCTTTGAGAAAGAGATAAGGGTTAAGGCTAGGAGGAATACATTGAATGTCGAGAGGGTTTGTGTGTACCGTAGAGAAAGATCAGATCGATTGCGAAGAACTCCTTTTTTCCGGGAAGGACTACCTGCAAGTAAGAATACAAGAAACCAGATTTTAATTAGACAATAAATGAGGAACTGCGTTAGGCCAGGAAATATAAAACTTCCTTTCGAAGGTGGTCAGTTCCCCTGCTAATATGAATTAACACAAATTCTAACAAATAAGCTATTGTCCAATTACAATTTGTTTACCTTGTTAGAACAATAGAGAAAGGGCTGGTCTTGGTTTAGAATCAAGGTGGTGATGCTTGGTCCACAGAATCTGCATCGGTTGGTGGTAACCGATATCGGTAGGGGCAATGTTTTAGGGGCTTTTGGTGAAGGTTGGTTGTAAGGTGGTTGTGTTGTTTTATAAGGCTGATAAATGGGTGGGGTTGGGTAATGGGGTGATGAGAAGGACTCAGAGAATACGGGGGGTGTTCTTGGGGTAATGTAAGGGTGGAGGAATGACAGTTAGATGTAGTGTGTTGCTAGGTAGTAGATCTAGGAATAGACTTATGATGGCTGTGATTCAGAAGTTCAAGAAATGTTATTAAAAGAACGTATAAGACTTACTTACTAGTTCCTGATGGAAAATGTAGGTTCTGGGACTGTGATGACGAAGACAGGGCTCAAGTAGGATGATCTGACAATCCAAGATGAGCTATCTCCTCTCCTGATACTCGGATGAGTGTCACAAGGCTCTGGTTACTCAGTTGTAGTTTTTGGGCTTGATGTCCTTCTCTGCAAACTCTTCTTGTTTCTTCACTTGTCTCTGCTCGGCCAAGCAAATCCGGATCCTCTCAATGATTTCTCCCCTTTTCGATCAAATGAAAATCTGATCCTTTGTTTTTGGTTGGGAGTGGTCATTTACAGGGAACCGATGGCGGTTACGTAACCGACGGCGGTCGAGTAGGAACCGGTATCGGTCAGGTCAAAGCGGGCTATTTTTAGTAAAATAGCCAGCTTTCCCTCTTTTTCTCTCGAGGGATTAGTTGCGGGCTTGGTCAAGTCATTATGAGGTTGGTTTTAGGTGCGGGTGAGGAGTAATTAGTCATGGGTGTGGATGTGGACCAAGTTATAGGTCTTAATTAGGTTAATTTAGGGTTAAGACTAGGTCATGATGAGGTGGCGAAATGAGGTGGCAGGTATGGCGATGTGGATTTATTAATTATAAGGTAATTAATAAATAATTGTGTAAGGTTTAGGTGATGAGGTTAGGTTGCGAAATGAGATGCGGGGCACAGGGGGTCATAAGACACAAATTTTGTGTCTACACCCACATTCACTTCCCATTATGATCTTTAGTAGGGTCCTATGCCCAAATTTTAACCAACCTCGTCGAGACTTCTGTTATCATATTACCACCACTCCGACCTTATGACCCCCTCAAACCCAAGCCAGTTTTATGATACCAAAATTTGTGCATACCATCATGTGCTAGGGCACGATGTGGAGAAGCTCGCAAGGCCTTGAAAAGCTGTCCTTATCCAATTGTTTCCACGAAACCAACTTTGATGACGATGACCTTTCTTGACAAGGATCCTACTTCAGCTATACCCACTCAACAACCACAACCTCCACCCTCACGGCTCCTAGAACCACACATAAAATTTGAAATTAATATGGTTCGCATCGAGAGAACTTGCCACGACACAACCCAAATGTCATTGCCCTAACCGACCACACAGGTATTTTCTCCTCCGGTGGGTTTTACCCTTCATGTTGTTATACCACTTACCCTACACCCTCTCCATTTGACATTTTCCCCTGAAATCAACATGGTACACATCACTACGCGTCCGTATAAGGGTAAAGAAAAGGTAGCTGACCCACCAACCAATCCTATACCCAACATACCATTTGCCCCATACCTAATATAACTATCCACGGCCCCACATACCCCATTTCTAATAGCATCATACATCGCACCATGCTCAAAAAATTACACCAATATCCCCTCAAAATGTCCTTATACGACCTCATCCAAACCTCGAATTCCATCGCCAAGCCCTCATGGAGGTTCTTCAATCTATCTAGATTTTACCCAATGACCCTACACTGTATCCTCCATTATCACACCCCATCATATAGCCTCTCTCACCAAATTACCACCTTGATCCTCACCACCACTTGTTCACCAATTGGCCTCCCTCAACTTCTCGGAGGTAGAGATCGTGCCATCCCAAAATAATGACCCCAGACCTATCCCTCTTCATCTCTGTCCATATTGATGACATATAGGTGCGTCGTGTGATGATTGACGGAGGTGCTAGCATTAACATCATTTTCATCCCATGCATTTTCTCAAATCCGCATTCCGATAATTACATGCATAGACATCCACTCATGTTGCGTTCATTCAATGATGTTATCACCTCCACACTAAACCTGTCATCCTTCACATTTGCGTGGGCCCCCGCACTATTCCAAAAATATATATGTTTTAGAGGGGAATTCAATATAACTTGTTACTTGGTAAACCACGGATCCATGTCATGGGTTGCATTCCTTCCACTTTGCATTGTTGTGTAAAGTTTAAACACGATGGACACACTCATACCATTCTATTTGACCCATCACCTTTCAAAACATGCAACAGGCTTTACCGACCCAAGAATGTACTCATACTTGGTCAAGCCGTCTACTTCCAAAACCAATACCGCTTCACCTACACCTACACCCACACCTACAAGTATAACTTCTGCTATCACCGCACATACCTCCTCCATGCAAACCACTACTATAACCTCCATGGTTGACCCATTAGCTTCCCAATCAGTTAACACCACCTCCGCATCGACCTCTGACACATCGTCCATACTAGCTACCCACATACCAACCACTGATCCCTTGGAAGGTGTTTTTCAATGCCTCACTCTAAGGGAGTACCACCTATATAGCGTCAACACCTTCCTTACTCCACACAAGGATGGAAGTCTCCACCAGCACCCTCACTATTATCACCATATAGGAGAACACCTCCTTTATGGTCCTCCTCATGTTCATACTAGTCTCACTTATGGGGGACTTGATACTACCACCTACACACCTAAACCACCATCATAACCCCTCCCATTTTCAATTGACTTCCAATCGCTTACCAATCTCCATTTCACCCACACTTTCCTGCACCACTATGCGTGGAAGGGTTTTGGTTTTGGCTTCTATGAGCAAGGCCACCATACCGTTATTCCATGTACCACCCGTAAACATAATGACCGTAGTGGTATTGGCTTCCCCAACCCTTCTACCAAACCAGCACTGTATTGAATTCATTGAGGACCCTAGCCCTTCCCAACCTTCATCACCACCCTCACCGACGGAGTCAATGGATCTTGAATTTATCCCTTCTAACCTTTTTTTTCATAAACACCATTTCCTTTAGGCCTTTGACTTATCAATACGAAGGCGAGGCCCCTTCCACTCTCCCATTCCTGTATCCTGAGATGATTGACGATGACACACCGACCATTGACATCATTCAATGTCAAGATGATGAATCCATACTCACCTACCTTGGTGTGGAAGACTCATATATTTAATAATCGTTACCCTCTCGAGACACAAACCATGTTGAATGAATAGACTATTGAGATCAACACTCATACTCGGGATGACCCACACATCCTAAAGATCGGACAATATTTAGATGTTGCTCAACAGAAGCCATCACTTCCTTTCTTCGAGATCATAATAGTGCTTTTGCCTGGTCTTATGTAGACATGTCTAGTATTGACCCCACCATAGTGGTCCACAATATCATAACCGCTCCCGATGCCAAACCTATTAAATAAAAGCTAAGGAAAATACACCCTCGCATTGCTCTTCTCGTCAAAGAAGAACTTCAGCATCTTCTTTTTGTTTCATTTATCTTACCCATTGATTATCCTCATTGGATTTCTTACATTGTCCACATTACTAAAGCAATAGGGGAATTTACATTTTCATGCTCTTCTATGACCTCAACCTCACTGCTTGAAAGACAACTTTCCCTTATCGGCATTGATCAGGCTGATGGACCTTACCGCAGGTCATTAGATGCTCTCATTCATGGATGGTTTCTCGGGTTATAAACAAATTTTTCTTGCCCCAAAAGATCAACATAAGATCTGCATTCATTACCCCTTGGGGAACTTTTGCTATCGAATCATGCCTTTTGTCCTTAAAACCACTAGTGCTATATATCAGTGTCTATGATGACTTACATCTTCCATGATATCATGCATCGCATATTGGAATATTACATGGATGATCTCTTGGCTAAATCTAAATGCCGCATTGAGCACCTTGCTGTCCTTGAAACCATCTTTGATCGCCTCATTAAATATTACATCCACCTTCAACCTAAAAAGTGCATCTTTGCGGTTCTCTCAAGAAAAATCCTGGGATTTATTGTTTCCCTCGTGGTATAGAAGTTGACCCTACTAAAGTCAAGGCCATTCTAGAAATGCCTCCACCCACGAACCTCAAACAACTCGTAGCTTGCAAGGTAAATTACAATCCATTCGCCATTTCATTTCACAATTATTGGATTGGTGTCAACCATTTCATCATCTGCTTAGGAAGGATGTCTCCTTTAAATGGGATGATGATTGTCATAAAGCTTTTGAGGCCCTAAAACAATACCTTCTCCAACCACCCATACTAATTCCACTGAAATATGATCAAACTTTTTACCTATACATATCAGCTATTGATCATTCATTGGGAGCCATGCTCACTCATCGCAATGAACAACATAAGGAGTAGGCGGTTTATTACATAAGTTGTACTCTTTTGGATTATGAAACTCGATACAACCACCCGAGAAAATCTTTGCTTATCCTTATTTTTCGTTGCCACCAAACTCCGTCATTACCTACTCAACCAAAAACCTATGTTGTGACTAACACCGACCCTTTAAACTTCATGTATGCTAAACCATATCAAAATCAGCACACCGCATGGTGCCTTATGCTTTTAGGTGATCTTGACCTCAAATTCATTCACCAAAATTCCATTACGTGCCAAGCTATCATCGACCAACTGGCTGACGCACCTATTACGGGACCAACCCTCTAATTTTGACTTTCCGATGAATCCATTGCTACCCTTTCCCTGGATGAACCCTCTTACTAAATGACATTGTTCTTCAATGGTTCCAAGTGTCAACGTGGGGGTGGAGTTGGTGTTATTCTCGTCCCTCTAGATGGAGAACCCATGCCTTTGTCTTTCAAACTAGACTTTGAATGCACAAAAATATTGCCGCGTCACGAAGTGCTTGTACTAGGTCTCCAAACCGCCTATGCCCTTGATGTCAAATCAATCCACATCTTTGGTGATTCAAAATTTGTCATAAACCAAGTCAATGGTATGTACCAATGTCATAACGAGATACTTCAAAAGTATAAACATCATGTAGACATACTTTTGACCACCTTTGATCGTTACACCCTTCAAACCATCCCACGGTCAACCAACAAATTTGCAGACACTATGGCCTACTTAGCTTCCCAAATACCCACTTCCCCTACCAATTCCAAAATATTTTTCACTATACAATTCCTCCATTCACCTTCTTATTTACCTCATGATGTTTACTCAATTGGAACTAATACCCCTGACCCGAGTGACCTTTGGTACAAATAATACTCTGACTACATTTCGCTCCCCATCTTACCTCCTGATCTCACCCGTAATGGACAACATGTCTTCCTTAAGAAGGTATCCTATTTTGTTATCTTGAGGGGACTCCTCTATAAGCATGACTTTGATGGTATTCTCTTATGATGCCTCACAAGTTCTGAAATTCCTTATACCATCAAGGAGGTTCATGATGGCATATGTGGAGGTCACTTTAGTGGTCTTGTTGTTGTTAAGCTTATTCTTTGCCTAGGCTATTACTGTCTGACCCTTAACCATGATTTTTGTGACTATGTCAAATGATGCGTGAAATGTCAACAACATTCCAACCTTCATCATACACCCAGTCATGCCTTACAAGTTGCTCGTGACCTTTGGCCCTTCTCTCAATGGGGTTTGGATCTTGTCGGTGAAATCAATCCTCATTCTTCCCGATGCCATAAATGGATCATAGCCACTACCGAATACTACATAAAATGAGTGGAAGCCATACCACTCATCTCCATGAAAGCCAAGAAAATATGTGATTTCATTAACCATCACATCATTTGTCACTTGGTGTCCCTCATTGCCTCATCACTGATAATGGAAAAAAATTAAAAAATAAAAATTGCAAAAATTTGCGATGCCTTGCATTTAGCTTAGTTTCTCCTCACCTTATTACCCACAAACCAATGGCCAAGCTGAATCCACTAACAAAACCCTCAATAAAATTCTCATGAAAGTGGTTGACGATACTAGGAAGGATTGGCATATGCACATTCCTTTTTCTCTATGGGCATACCGCACTAGTATTCACACTTCCACTACAGCTACACCCTTTTCATTGGTCTACGGTACCGAGGCTGTTCTACCTCTTGAAGTCTAGATCCCCTCACTTTGCATTTCTCTCCATGACATGCTTACTGATGATGAATTTCATCAAGACTGCTTAGCACAACTAGAGTTATTAGACGAACATCGTCTTAATGCTCTGGATCACCTTCAATTTTATCAACAACATATCAAACATGCTTATGACAAACATGTTCATGAATGAACCTTCCAAGTTGGTGACCTTGTTTTGAAAGAAAATCAACATGTAACCAAAGTAGAAAAAAATTAAATGGGGAAAATTCGCTCCTAATTGGCTTGGACCATACATCATAACTCATACCTATGGATCAGGTGCCTATCATTTGTCCTCGCTTGAGGGTAAACCCAAACCTAAGCCCCTTAATGCATTACATCTTTGACCATTCTATTGTTTCCTTTTTGTCCTACCTCACCCTATTTCTCATTATAGGCTCATCCTTTGAGTGCTATCCACTCCATCCATCTCCCTAACGATTAAACAAGAATCATGTGATTACCTGTCACCCTTTTGCCGTATCTTAAATATGTGCACCACGGATCTACACATGACATGATTCTGATGGATACTTTTTGTATTATTTTAGATGAGATCCCATGTTTGTTCACCCTTGCCTTCTCAACAAGAACCAAATGCTTTGTTATAGTCTCATCCATGACTTAAAATCCAAAAAAAAAGAAAAGAAGATGAATCCCTCAGAAGGACATCTTTCAAATAAGGAATCAACTCCTTGAGTCAAACTTCCAATATAAAAGATGAATCCATCAAAAGGACATCTTCCACCTTTAATTGTCACTATGAGTAGACTGCTCCCTCGAAGGACAGCTATAAAAAGCTCACAACTCTCTACATAGTCTTGTTATCTTGTAAAATTGACGAGGGAAATTTTACAGGTAACCATACCAAAATTTTGTCCTAGTCCCTCATCAGGGACCCCTCTACATTCGGAACATTACAAAAAACCCTTTCTGGAAGTTTAGTTCTCTGAACTTAGTCATTTTGGTCCCTTTTTGGCTTGGTGCACCTTTTATCTGTGTAACACAGAGTAAATTTCTGCCCCCTTCATTTTCTTTGGTGCACGGTTTGACATGTCAACACATCAATTGTTGCGCCTTCCCATGATGCACCTCTCTTACGTGCGCCAAAGTGCATGCGCCTTCATGTTAACAACTAAATTGTTACGCCGTGTTTTGGTGTGCCATAGGGCACAAGGAATGAAGTGTTGACAGTCTTAAATTTGCACCAAAGACACAAATATTTCCGTGTTGACACATGTTTATCTCTGCGTTAAAGGGTGCAAAGTTTTACGTGTCGACACGTGTTTTGGTGCACGTCTTGAAAAAGTGGTTGGTGCATTTATTGCACATTTTCCTATATATAGGCACACCCGCCCTGTCACTTTCACAATTTAAAAACATGTGATAACTTTATTTCCTCGCACTCACAAGACGCCTTTGTCCTCCTCGTATCACGTTTGTGGACCCTGTTTCGTCTGTCACATTCTATATATTCAGGTAGGTGGTTCTTACTCCTCTTTTCTTTTTCTTTTTTTTTTTTGTGTGGTAGGATGCAATGTATCTATGAAACCATGAAACCCCCTATTGTTCTTGTAAATCTTTCTTCCCAAGCCGTTTCCATCCTTTTTCCAGATCTGCTGGCCAAGAGGGCTCTACCTCGAAAACAAATCCAAACCTCTTTGCTATGCTCCCTTCACCACTTGAATCAATATGAAATGTAGCCTAGAAGATCACAAATCTATCAGAGGAAAGAGAACTTGAAAAATTGTTTCCAAGCTACATTTTCCCCTTGGCGCAATCGCCACCCTTATAACAGAAACACAACACACGCTTATGGCGCACCAACATTGATTGCAACATGTAAGCTCCCCGCACCATGTGAAAACCAAGTAAATCCTAAATGGCATAGGTGGATCCCGTTTACCACAGCAATATATCTTGCAAACTTTCCCGTGCCGCACCAAAGTCCCCTTTGGCGCACCAAAGTCCCCTTTGGCGCACCTAAAGTTAGTGCAACATGTAATAAACCTACACCCTTTGGCGCACCAAACTTCCATGTTACATGACAAATACTTGCTCCATAGGCACACCCCACCCCCATGCAACACCAACATTACTTACGCCAAGTATAAAACTGCATAAACGGCGCAGGCACATCCCCGCTTACAATAACAAAGATGTCATATGCAAAATCCTTGCACCCTGCGCCCTTTGGTGCTGATTTGTTCCTTGTAGCACTCGATTCAAAGATGTGCCATTATAATAACTTTGCAACCCTGCAGTGTTCCTACGCCCGTGCCCCGAGGCCTTAAAATTTCTAACTCCTCATTCTATTCTGTAGTGCTTTAATGGAAGATCTGACAGCTAATATGGCTATTTGGCGTTGGACTTCTCTTCTTCTTCTTGCAGATCAGCAACTGAACTCAGATCCATATATGTCTACATCAAGCAAGAAGCCAACCAAGTCAAAGGGTAAGGCTAAGCTTACGAAGAAGAGATGAAGTATAACTACCAGAGGGTCAAGATGCCTAAGTCCTAGGAATGTGACTGGACATTAGAGACTCCAAGCTCGGTCACATCGACATGGAGGATTTTGAGCGAGAACCTGGGAGAGTCATAGGAAGTCCTTGGATGGACAAGTTGGTAGGCAACAGATCGTATTTTCTTTGGGGGATCCCCGTCGGTGTAGTAAACAATGAATTTATGATGATAGTGGCCCATTATTATAACAAAGACACAAGGTGTGTCGAAAATGAAAAGGGCGAGGTCATGATCAACCTCACGCCCGACACTTTGAAATCATGCTAGGTATCCTCACCACCGAAACTTTATGGTCTGTAAGCCAAGAGGACTGCACTAAGGCATGGGAGTACAATGAAGACAAGTGCATGTAGCTAATGAATGAAGTGTACTTGAAAAATAAGAAGGTAATAACTAGATGGCCACAGGTTATTCACCGCAGTGACTTCTCCAAGGAATTGAGTGACACCATCACATTCCTTAGTAGAGTGTTTGGGCTTTCTGACATCCATTACCTTCACAAATGGATGCTTAGGTACCTTGAAACTATGAACAAGAATGTTCCGGATCAAAGCTTTTAATGGGCAGAGGTCATAAGCAGCACCATATCCAAGCAGCTCCAATAACTCACCACAACGGGGAGATTCTACATGAACTCCTAAGTAGTCTTGTTGGTCGTCAAATAGGACTTTTTAGAGAGCAACAGACAGGGGACGAAAAGTCCCTCCTCTTTAATGGGAGAGGTTCCCTTATTCTGAAACGAACTTATTTACAAATATACAGAACATTATTTTATGGTTAAACTTGGATATTACGAAAGTGCTTTTCACCAGGATCATCAGCTACGCAAGGACTGAGGAAAAAGAATAAGAAGATGAGCAGAACAGCAACATTCAGAATTATAGATAGCAGAATAATTCTTCGTGTATGCGAAGCTTCAAAAGATTTAAGACAAGATCATTTGAATGAGATTAAATTTAAAGACACAAAGTTCCATAAATAACCTTCTTCGGATTTATTAGTCAAGGACACAAAGTTCCTTCTTGGTTGTACAAGATCGCTGTATTTGCAAAACTGGACAGTATGCAATCAGAGAGACCAAACGAGTTAAGAACAAAATGATCTTCACAATATTAAAGGAAAACACAGAGACAACAAGAATCAGATAGACAAAGAACGGAAAGCCCTTTTTGTATTGATTTCTTTTAAGATCTATTTACACTTTCAGCAAATATCCAAGTTCTTCCTCCCCTTTCAAAATGGCGTGGAAAGGCCATTATATAGCTTACAAGTCGGTTACTCTTCGTAACCGTTTCTTTTAACTAAGAATAGTTAAGTACCGCCAATTGCAATACCTTAACTAATTACAAAGAATACGAAAAGAAAGGAAAGAAGAGGAAAGGAAGGAGAAGGAGACAGGTGGTGGCCAGCTCTTGGGAGGGACCCCTTTGTCTTGTAATCATTTGCTGAACTTCTTCAATGACTCAGCTATATCTCTGCCACGAGGGACTGATGTGTTAGTTGCAGACTGAGTCCAAAATCCCAGGCATTTCTCCATCTCTTTATCAAACTCGACGTGAGTATGATAGTCTTTGTTTGCTTCTTCAATGGCAGACTGAAGGGAACAAATTTCCTTTATCTTGTCCTTAGAGATGGAGTCTTCCTTGAAAAGATTATCTTTGACAAAAGCTCTGAACTGAGCTTTGATTTCTTGCAAGGACAAGGGAACGCCAGAGTTTTCATCCTGAAGATGACAATGCATATCTTTGAAAGCAGCAGCTGCTAGCGTCTTGAAAGCTTCTCCCTTTTGCCAGCTATTCTTCATTTCTCCTACAGCTTCTTCCAGGACTCTGATTTTCCACTCTACGCTGTAGACCCAGGATTTTGATAGATTATCTTTGGCATCATCGAAAATCTTATTTGCCAGTAAGATGTTCTCATCTGTCTGTCCCATGAGGCGAAGGTCTACAATGCAACTGCCCCAGAGTTTAAGCTCCTTATCCATAACCTCAATGGTAGAGGATAGCTTCTGTTGCAAATTGTCTACCTTTCCATGTAGCTTAAAAGCTTCGTCGATGAAGTTTAGCCCGGCAACAAGCATGTCATCCACCATGGCTTCGATAGCTCTACCATAGACAGAATACTTGTGCATATCTTTTATACTTTGCACTTCATCTTGGCTTAGTATTACAGGAGGAGGTAGAGCAGTCAAAGGGGTGGGATCCAAAACTTTGTCCTTAGATAGAAGAGACTTGATGAAACCTGTAAGAACTCGGGCTTGCTCTTCCAGCTGTTCGATAGTTTGCTGTCCCTTTTCCACTCTCCCAATAACTCTTGTGATTTGTTTCTCGGAGGTTATGGATCTCGCCTTGGGGTAGATTCTCCCATTGGGATTCTCGCGGTAGCTCCAAGTCGAGATACCCTGCAAGTCCTGTTTTGATTTGTCCATTGCAGGCTTGGCAATCTCCAGGAATTGCTGACCTCGAGTATCAGATACTATTCTGGAGGTGGTTCTTGCTTTCTTGGCACGGGAAGGCGTGGTGCCCAACATGGCTGCAACAACATCAAAATTTGGTCCCAAGTTTTGGGAGGATGGTTTTCTCTTCCTTTTGTCAACCAAGGGTTACACCCATGCAAAATAGGAAGAAGAACCTACAGGAGAAGCAAGGGGACCAAGAGACAGGGAGCTCATGACACTCAGGGTCTGTGGAGCTGTTGACTCAAGCTGGGATGTTGAAGGAGCACTGGAGACAATGGCAGTAGAAGAATCAATAGCACCTGGAAGTTCAGTGCTCTGGACCTCCTTGTCTTTATCTGTTGGGTACTCAGGAACATTTGTAGGAGTTGGCCTCTCACTTTCTTCACTTTCACTAAGGATGATGATGTTCTCTAGTCCGATAGGCAATTCTGCCTGTTTCTCCTGAAGATCTCTTTCCACTGGTTCCTTCTTTACTTCCTTGAGCTTCTTCTTATATACCTGAGTGGATGGAGAAGGAGTAGATTCCACAGGTCCCTGAGCTGCTGAGGCAGGAGGGGTTTTCTTTGGTGTTTCGGACCTTGGAACTGGTGCTTCTCTTATTGGTGTCGATTCATCCTTGGAGGAGGATTCTCCCGAGTGCCTCCTGAATTCTCGGACCTTCTTATTGAACCAAACCTTAGTCCTGACTAAGACTGGAGCAAGGATTTCAGCCAAATCATCCCTCTCTTTTCTGTTCCAATCCAGGTCCTCCAGAGGGGTGTGCTTGATCACATTTTCATACTCATATGAGTATAGCTCAGAATTATCATCTTCGAGGCCTTCAGGAACTTGGTACAGACCGAGTTCTTGAATCAATTGTAAGGAGAACCTGCCATAATGCCTTCTTCTGGCCTCAAAGTCGTTTGCACAGTCAGCCCAGTAGTCTTCTGCATCTGCCACATGGTGATAGGCTATCTTGATATTCTGTTCAATAAACTTCTTCAAGTCAAAGCAGGTTCTTGGCTTGAAGAAATGAACGGTGATAGGGACCAAAGTTCTTTCTATATTCTGGGCATCCAGGGCTGTTTTACATGTGTAATTTCCCAGAGAGATGGGAAAGTGCAAGCCAGAAATCTTCTTGTCTCTGCAAGTTCTGTGCAACTTGTCCAGTTGCCTGCATATTTCGATCAAGGCCATCTTGTCATTGCAGAACATGGGAAGCCGCAGAGGAGTACTCTCATAACCAGCAAGCCTGATGTATGAGAACTTCCTGAATTGGATGAAGTAGGCCCCATACCGTGATATCAAGTTCATGGCTTCATCTGAAAACCTCCTGGCGGTGTCACCCTCGAGCAATCGGACCACGTACATAGTGAAAGCATCATTAACCCTTCTGAAATTGCGGTTGCTGGTATCCAAGGTAAACTGCGGGCAATAGGCATACACTGGGTTGCCTTTGTGGGCGTCTATATATGAGAATCCAAACCATTGCCTTGATGCTGCTAGAGTATACATCAGATATGAAGTCATGAAAAACTTCTTTGTTTCGGCAAAGACGTTGGATAGCTGCTCGCTCGATTCATGCCGATGATCTCGGCCCGATTGATGTTTTGTGTACCTCGCACACCATACCGATGAGCGGGCACATCTAGAAATGGAACTCTTCGGTGGAAGGCAAACCCATGACTGAGCAGCAGTATTATGAAATCTGACAGTTCTTCGTTGAAGTCTGCTCGGATGAGGGTTTTGGTGAGGCGGGAAGCTCCCTTCTTAGGGTTTTTTAGCCAGGACTTCGCCACTCGTGCTCTGTACTTGTCACTGTCTTGATCGAACATGGCTTGCGCTTGGGCTTGGGAAACAACTATGGCATTGTCCAATTCCGGGATCCTCAGAGCGGCAAAGAATGGCGCGCGTTCCTCAGCCTCGGCGATGAGCTCCCCATGTACGTTTGTCAATTCACTTGAGGCGGGGTCGAAGTGAGCTCCGCATGCAAGCACTGTATCAGCACACTGTACTGAAATTGGGAATCCTCCAGCGTACGCCAAACCACTGTCATGAATTGTCTGAGCCATCGGTGAGGGATTTGCATCTTCCATCCTTGCCCAAAAATCACTGAAATCGAGATGTCGGGCCTCGCTATCTCCAATGTTGCTTACAGCAGACTCGAGTGGAGAAATCTGTTCTTGTCCTTGAAATTTGATCTTCATGTCGATAGTTTCAGGGGAACAAGGTTGCAAACTAGACTTGGAATGGAATTACAGAAGCAGAGGAACGTGCGCAAGTTTGTAAGCGGCAAGGGTTTGAGCAAAGGATAACAAGGAAGATGTGAGAAAATGCAAAGGGGAAATGTTCATTATATAGCCGTTTGGGGAGCGGAGTGAATTCAATGCGCATTTAATTACGCAACCACCAATTTGAAAAGCGTCTAAGTATGGATGACACTAGGCACGCTTGGGACATGTGAGACGCGAATGCGCGAAACACGCGGCTCGGGCGAAATGGAGAGAGAATGCACAAAAAGCTTTTGGAACAATTGGGACGAAAATGCGCGAGGTACGCGGTTCGGACATTTCGGCCGAAATTGGAACAGCGGGCCCGTTTGGACTTGGGACTTTTGTGACAGAAAGTTCCGGAGTACGCGGTTTGACCGGCTCGGCCGAAAATGAAGCGGGGCGCATTTTTTCGGTTTGGGACAAAGAATTTTGAAGTACGCGACTAGGAAGCTTCGGCCGAAAAAGAGAAAGCTCGTACTTTTGACTTTGGGATATTTGGGACAAAAAGGTGCGAAGTACGCGGTTCGGGTGGTTCGGCCGAAATTGGAATGACTTGCACAAAAGTTTCGGGACACTTGGAACAAAAACTTCCGACGGGCCCGAAGATAGGACAATTTTGGGGATTTCGGCCAATCGGGGAACAACTTGCACTTTGGAACTTGGGATAGTCGGGACAAAAATGTCCAACATGCCCGAAATACATGCGAGAAAGGTCCAATACTTGGATTTCTTCAATTTTATGACTTAGGTACCTCAGAGAAAAGCACTTAGACTCAAAATTTTCAAAATTTGCTCTTGT